>JAUCMS010000095.1:16562710-16581067 GCA_032357445.1 Enteromius radiatus | reverse complement strand
TCCGTGTCCGCCGCTCTCTGTCTGCCTCGTTGTGAGGCGCAACGCACCACACACACCTCGAGGACGCAAACGTGACAGTTGGGGTTATTATTAGAATTTATTTATTTATAAATAACATTACATTTTGGGGAATCACATTGAGTGATGTTTTACAGCCTGAACTAACGTCAGATTATTTTTTCTGTATATAATTCCTAATACGTAACTTTGATGTGGGGTAAAAAAAAATCAATAGACAGTGAGTAGTGAAAATAGACAGTTTTAGTTAAAATACTGTATGCAAATTTAAAAAAAAATTAGAAGTAAAAATACACCTGTAAATAATAATAATCTAAAATAAAACCGTATCTTCTATGCTGAGCAAATGAAGAGTTCAGATGCAATAGGCTCCTATATTTAATCACTTTAATTGCATAGAAATGGACAAATATTGCTATTATAGTAAAAATGCTGAACCTAAATATAGGAGCCTAATAAAAATGCTAAATGTAGATAATTGTAGAAAATTTCATATGGCACATCTGAACTCTTCATATATATTCTCTCAGAAATAAAGGTACAAAAGCTCTCACTGGGACGGTACCTTTTCAAAAGGTACACTTATTATGTTCAAATATGTACACTTTAAGTACTAATGTACCTTTTATGTACTAAGCTGGTACAAACATGTAAAAAAGTACCATCCTAGTGACAGATTTTGTACCCCTATTTCTGAGAGTGTTGTTTATAATCATGTTATTTTAATGCATTTTAGTAAAAAAAAAAAAATGCATTATGTCATTGATCTATCTTTTTCATTTCACAACAGCAAACCAGTTCATTACTGAACTTGGGAGACGTTTAGAAGATAGACATGTCCATGTACTTTAACAACTTGAGAGCAGGACAGCTTTTTTTGAACACTGCGGTGGGATGTAATGCCCTGTGATGCAGAGTGTTTTGGGCACTGGGCATGTGGATGAATTGCTGGCAATAAGCATGGCCCGGCAGAGGCCCTTGTGTCAGGAAGTGATCAGAGCGAGTGAGGCTTGCCATTGACTCAAGAAGAGTCCTGTTTGCTACAGTTGCTGGGCCAAAGCTCATCCACGGCTCATGGATCACTGTAATTACTGGGCCGGGCATGGCCGGTTATTAGTTTAGGGAATGTCATGGGCGTATATCAAACCCAATTTGCTCTGTGGCTTGAGAGGTCACTCGTCTTCCTCTCCTTTATTGCCTCTAAGGCTGTTTTGGAGCTGCATATCTGTTGTTCTTTGTATTTCTCTCTCGGGCAACCATGTTACCATGCTGGTTTTGACATAATGGCTTGTGGCATTTTCTAAACTCATTTGATTGATTTGGGGGAAACAAACTTAATATCTCAAATTGATTGAGAAGATTTCACTCGTGTCATAGTTGTCAGAAAAGCAAATTTATATCACTGCTTCCAGTTAATATTTCATATGTTTCCACATTTTATTTTGAAACAAGATTTTTGGGTCCTAGGTTTTAATTTGTCTCTGCTTGGACCACAATTTGCTATCTTACAGAGGGGAAGGACGTTCTCATCTAAAGAGCCCTGAGTGCAGGATGAGTCAGCAATCATTTTGGTCCAGAGAAATACTGAAGTTAATTTGATAAAACTTTAGGAGTGCATTTGCATGTAAATGGTTTTAAACGATCTAAAAGTCACAAACTGGCTTCTCAAAGTCTGTGAAGTTGCTTTGCATGTGATATTTCTTATATTTTGTCAAGTGAAATAAAAAAAACAAAAAAACAAACAAAAATAAATCACATCTGTTACACAAAGTCTTTCTTTTGTTATCACACCTTTTTTTTTTTTTTACTTTACAGTTTTCCACCTTTACGCAAATCCAGTCATGTATGCTGCCAGGTGGTCTCAAAGGCGACCGGTGGGGCTGCCATCCCTGTGATGACTGATTGAAGCTAGATGGTTGCCCTGGAGCCTGAAGAGGGGAGACGGGGGACCAGGAAACAGGCTCTCTCCCCAGCCGTGAGTGCTCCTGCGTGGATCAGAGGACTGCACCAGATGGTGGATTTGGCACTGCACAGGGGTGCAGGGAACACTTGAAAATAGTCTGCTGCCCATCAAACATCTCTGAAGCTCATTGGCAGGCAGGATAGACTAGAGAAGGTTTTTTTTAATGTTTTTTATACCCGTCCTGACACAAGTATGTGTAAGTGTACTTTGGAGGATAATCTTGCTGTATACATAAATATATCTATTATATTTATTTTAGAAATGTACAAAATCAATGTATTTACAGCATCTTAAACAATTTGACAAACACTTGCGTTGTTCTTGCTCCATGCCATTCTGTTTTAGCTAAAGGAAGACAAACCCCTGTACATGTGCACTTTGGTTGATTTTAATCAAGGACAATGTTTGACATGGATGAACAATGAACATTTAAGTAGCATAATTTTAACCACAAGGCTGGAGCCCACTTGGAACCCTCAGCAAACTTACTAGCTGCCTGCAGGATGACTTAAGGAATAATTGACGACGGGCCGTTGAATTATTAGAAAAATAATGCACATCTTATTATATGCACACATTATTTTTCTAATAATCAACGGTCCGGAGTCAATTATTCCGCTTATACTATGGTTGCCACACCTCAAGACATCGATCAGATGATATATTTCAAGGGATTTGTCCGTTTTTTCTACTTAAATCGCTATTGTGAGTAGGATTATTTGCTCTGCATCTCATCCAACGATTCTTTTGCTTGTTCCAAAACGTCATTTTAAAGCTGGCAATGGAGGCTTGAGCCGTTGATAGCAGACTAATGCAGTTAAAATGCTCATAAAGTTATTAGAAAGTGAGCGAGAGAGACAGAGACACAGAGAAAGAGAAACAGATAGAGAGTGTGTCCCAGTGTTCAGTGTTCTGTCTCTAAACTGTAAGTCTGCTTTAAGATGCACCGCTGTTATTACCTCGCTAGTGAGAAATGTCATGTGTAGCTACACTAGGCTAACTGATAAAATCGTCAGGGCAGCGCTGACAACACGTTTTTGTGTGAGTGTGTAACCGTAGTGTGCGTGTGCAAGGACGTGTGATTGCAGTAATGAGACAGAAAAGCTTGTGCATGTATATTTATTCATTTAATTGTTTATTTGTTCGTTGCCTTTTTCTATTTATTGCAATAATAAATTAAACACAAAAGTCCTGAGGCATAGGACACATTTCTATTCAAGCAATATGTAATTTTGCATTTTGAAGTTTACATAATAGGTAAGAGTACCTGTCTAGTAGACCTCTAAAATAAAGATATATTCATTTAAAATAGTCTTGCTCTTCTTAGAAAACTAAAGAAAAATGTTGATGACTCATCCTGTACTGCACACATTTTGGTCCAATCAAATGCTCTCTAGAAAGACATTGTCCCTCCCACTAATACCACCTGCACTTGGTAGCAAGCAGCGAATTGAAATGATTCACAATTTCAGCCTATTGGCTTATTTTCTTTTTCAAAATAGGTCAACACAAAGAAACCGACTTGTTAAGTGAGTCTGGTAAATGTCAACATTGTGTTACAGTAGCCATTCATGATTTTATTTATACTCATTCAGCCTCCATATTAGTTATTTTCTGAGCTTAATTTGCTTGATTGAGAGATCTACCTGCCTTCAGGCCTTGAGCTCTACATTGAGCTCAAGTGTTTAACTTGCATATTTACTGGTAAGAACAGGCCGTTTGTGTGGTTTGTGTTTAAATATTCTTGGTATGCAGATCGTTGGCCGTGAGTCCTGCTACCAAAGAGAAGTTGTTTACTATGAATCCTGACCTTTCACAAGTGGTGAGCTTATAGACAGCAACTAGCGTCCACAAGGGAATAAGCGCTATGAGATTTACGTCTGTTTTTGCAGGTTGTTTTTCATACATCCCTGCTGGCAAGAGCTCTTGCTTTGCAAGTATAACTAGAAAACTACATTTTCAGAATATTGATTCAGAGGCACATTTACAGAAAAACATGCCTCATTGACCACTGTCTGATATTGCTTCTAGCGTGCCATTTGCGCTTTCGTCTTCTTTTGAACTGAATTCCTTTCTGACACTAAGATTTACTAGAGTAGCATGTCAGTGCTAACAGATGTACAGATGTACATTGTACAGCGTGAATTTTCATTGTGTGTTCAGTATAATGCCATCATAGGCGTGTATTATTCATTGCTGCATAGCAACTGTGCTGCTGATGCTCTGCAGGGCTCAGGAACTCACCACCTCAGTCGGATTTATGCCATGCAAAGAATGTACTAGCCCCAGGCATCATCTGTGCTTATAGCACTGAAAAGGATTTTTTTTTTTTAGACTTATTCTAGAGCTGCCCGAGACGGTTAGATAACATTTTCTTAAAAACGTTGAAGAGGTGCATCAAGGACATTTGTAAAAAAAAAAAAAAAAATTACTTTAGAATTGGGAACACTTATTCACTATTAGAAAAAAATAAAGAGTTACTCTTTTTTTCCCCTTATCCACCACAACATGTTGTTAATTCATTAATTACCTCAGGTTGAGGATTTATTATGGAGCACCAAGTGTAAACTTACTAATGTCATGGTCTGAATGAATTACATCCACTAAGTGGAAACAAAATGCTGAAGCATAGCCATAAAAAATGTGCCAGAAGTGGCACAGACATTCAAAGATTGTGCACTTCGTGGAGCAAATGCATTTTGTTACATGCTAGTTGTGTTTTGTTCCTGCAAAATGTTTATGATAGCCAGAAAAAGTACATAGGGCGTCCTAGGCAGTGATGCAGACTTGTCACTTTTCAACAGTCCGGGTCCAAAATAGGTAATTTGTGCGATGTCTATACCTGATGAGTTTTTAGGCGATGAGAATTTAGGCGTTGGTGGTGCCTTGAGTTGAATGTCACTCCACACAAATGAAATCTCAGTTAAGGTTTTTCTAACATGCATTTGAAAATGCAGCATTCTGCTGTCAGCAAATGAGAAGCTTTCAATGATAAGCTCTCCTTATCTTATCTCCCTCAGTAAACATGTTAATATATATATACTTAGTATGAAATAATTTTAAATATATTAATTTTTTATTAGTTTTTCCCTGTATCACCATGCTAGTGACATCTTTGGTATCTTTTCACCCTTGATGAGTTTGAATTCCTGCTTATGTAATGGAAGGAACTTATAAATTTAATGTATAAAATCATATTTGAAGTTAGTTAACTTGAGCCTTTGTGACTTTGAGCCTTTTAGGCTTTTTTATCTTCATATGAATAAAATGCATTAACATTTCAAGTATAACTGAATTTTGTCATAAAACATTTTTTTGTTGTTGTTGTTATGCAATAGGGTTTTTTTTCTCTACCCTTTTGCCTTTCATTTCAACTGGAAGATGAATCAGCTCCATATGGTCCTTGTTCTTGACAACAATTAAAAAAGCAATTTCAGTATGCTTTTTTTACCCATCAAATTAACTTGTGAGCTAAACATTGGTGGACGGCTTGTGTTGTTCAGATTAGTCAACATTGATACATCACGTTATAAACTGCAAATGGATCTAGTAATCAAATGTTCTCCTCATCCTTTGAAATCCACTTCAGTTCTGAAGATAAAACAGCTTTCAGACATTGTCCTAGTAATTGGACTGAATGAAAGATCTAAGATCTTAACATGAAAGTAACAAAGGGATAAAGAGAGAAAGAGGACACAAAAATACAATCTGCAGGTGACTACAAAAATAAGGGGCTGTGAGGACCCCAGCTACTGACTAGGTCAAATGTAGTCAAGCATCTCAGTATCTGTACTGTGGCAAGACAAATAACTTCAACCTTCTGCAAGTGGTAAGTCCATTAGATCAAAGCCTCTGGAGTAATATTTCTCTTTTGTCAGGGAATTATCAACAATTTGGCCCTCATCTGTCTTTGTCTGTGATTGTTGACAGTCAATTTATTGGAGGCTAGATAACGCGTGAAGATTGTATTCCATTCTGTTTTAATTACAAAGAATGTAAGACTGTAATTGTTTTTTTTTTTTCATTAAGTGGAACGAATAGTTTTAAAAATGAGCTTCTCAGATTCAGTTGTGTTGTTAAGTTGTAATAAGATGACACAACCAAGGTGGCCAAAGTCTCTAACTTTCTTTCTTTTGCGAAACACAAACTTTGGTAGAATGTAGAACTTTCATTGTATGATCCACAAAAGAAATACATGCCTCTTTATACGTTGCTGCAAAACTGAATGAAAAAAAAATGACCCTATAGGTGGTTTGTGCAAGTACCTTATTATGATCTATATTTACAAATTAAAGGTAAGTGCCCTCTAGCGGACGTAAAAATAATGACAGTGTCGTATTGCGTTTGACTGAGGTATGAGGTATGACTGTCATTGCCAATCAAAATGCATGTTTTCTTTAAATGCGGTGTGTAGAGTTTTTACACAGATCTTATTGTGATTAAAACATGTTTCAGTAGGTGTAATTCGTATGAATGACCACACCTTACCTACCCCTAAACCTACACGTTACAAAAATAATGCAAAATCATGTTTTATGTCACACTCAGCTGATGTGTCAGCCCTGTTGGGGATGGCACTTCAGCCCTTCACGGTATTTACAGTTCTTTTACCTTTGTGATCTCTGTTGTGTTTTCGTTTGCCATGTGCTTTGCTCTGTTTGTTTACCTGTCAGTTGCTTATTGTGTTAACTCAGTCTCCGCCTGTTGTCATAGTAACGGATATGTTCTCCTCCCCCTCAGCGTCATTTGCCCCTGTATAAATACCCCAGATTTCCCTGTGTTCCCTGCTCATCATCATGTGTGTTTCGTGCTCTCTCTGGATTATTCTCTCGCCTTTGCCTCCATTGTTCCTGTTTGCCGTTGTTTGACCCCGCCTGTATTCACTACGAACTGTAAATAAAGCTTGCATATGATTCCGCATGTCTTCCCGTCACTGAACCCTGACATTTTAGGGATTCACTAGCGCATACATTCTCTGTTCTGTCGCTGATAGGGGCGCAATTTTAGTATACGCTCCGATTGGTAGTATTTCGTCGATATGTACAAATCACCTATATGGGCGTATTGGTGGGAGGACATGTTGGGGGAGACCAACATACCTATACATATGAATCGTTGCCGTTTCCAGTTGAAATGAACACTAGAGGCAGCAAAACTCCCACAAATTTTATTCCTTTTCACACAAAAGTGTGGTTTAGAGGTACATTTTTGATTAATAATTAAAGTTAAATTAGCAGGGCTATGACAATGAGACAAAGTCTGATGTTGTAATTCTGGCAATGCTAATTAGGGCCATAAAATTTTTGTTTTACCATTCAAAAGGACTGTGTCCTTGGTGCTGTTTTGTACCTCTTCAGAAGTTTCTGTTTCCCAAGTGATTTTGTGTTTTCATATGAACACTTCTGGAACTAACTGTTGTATAAATGCTTTTGAATGATTCTGAAACATTCTTAGATCTTTATGTAGTTAACTGCCATTGCCCCTGCAACAATTAGAGTCTTTTACATGAGATGTGTTTCAGTAAAAATCACTCCCTGCTGTGCTCCTCACAAGATGCAGTTTATTCCTCCTGAAATGTAATGGCATATTCAAGAAGCGTGTTCTCTCTTTGGCTCTCTTGGGGCCTACCTCAAAGCTCTTCACTGATGGTTTAAAGGCTTCAGGCAATCAGTAACTCGAATCATCTTGAGACAATCTGTAGGCCTGCCAGATTTTCTGGGGGATATGGTGCCTTCTGGGGTAGAGTTAACTTGGTATATTTAATGTGTTTGGGGATTGTCTAATCTTTCGATTAGTTTTTCACTGTGTATAGTTTGAATGGCAAAGGAAATGTGTCTGGAAATATACTGTAAATTTAATAGTCATCTGTCTTTCTGTCTGTCTCTATCTCTCTCCATCTATCTGTATGTCTGTCTAATTGAGAGAATATGGTTTTGGATTGATTGAATATCACTCTTGATGTGGCCTCAATTTTGAAGGTTGATGGACAAATTGGACACATTATGTTTGAGTGCTGCATTTTAAAAGGAAAGCAAATTGCCCTTATTTTGTGCAGTGTCAACTCATTTGACTAAATATGAATCTAAATTGAAGTAAAAGGCAAAAACTTGCATCAGTAAAAATCCTAAAAAAAACATCTTATAGATATTGTAAATGGCTTAAATGCAAGGGTGCCCACGACCTCCTACCATGTGATATATTCCAGTTTTCTTTAGAAAGCTGCTTCCTTTATTTGGTTCTTTTTAAAATACAGCCAATATTTTCCAGGTCCGTGTCAGAACCTGTTTAAAGTTCACACAAAAAAGAAAATTCTGTTCATCTTCGGAACACAAATTAAGATATTTTTGATTTAATTAATTAACAACAGGATTTACATTTTTTGGTGATCTATTGCTATGGGTTATAAAAGGTTCATATTTTGTTTTTTTGAGTCCCAAACAACAGGTTGACATGCATGCAAAGTCAAAAGCACTTTAATTTTCTTAAAATATACATTATAAATGCATTTATCTTTTACCTTATCTGTTCAACGACTCCTAAACGATTCGTTCAACAATTAATTTTTCCAAACCCCTCCGGTAATTGGTTGATTTAAGTTAAAATAGTGTTTGTGAGCTTTTAATGCTCAAAAAGTGGCCTCTAGTGGCAAAGAATGAATTAGCATTTTCATTCAGACCAACACAAAAATCAAGTTTTCACAAGTGTGTGAGCGTAGCAATATGCTAATGTTTCATGTTGACATCAACAAAAAATGGCTTTTGATTTGTTTAAAAAAAATACTAATTTCAGTTGACTCTGAAGTGCACTTATATTTTTATTCACTTAGGGCTGTGTTACACACTGCATACAAAAGTAATTTTCAAAAATCTATAATAGGGGCGATACCACTGGTGATTTGCATTTCTTACTGGCAGTATATCAGGACACTTTTTTTATTTACTGCGCAATGTTTTTATTTTCTTGTAAATTAGTGCCAATCAATTTATTAAGTAAATTACACTGCCAATAAAATATAAAAAAATCTTTTTCTTTTATCCATTTTACGTATTTAATCTCCCTAGCGTGTCATATACATTTATCTAAAGACACTTAAAGGTTCTCTATGCGATGTTGCAGGATTTTAGCGCAATTTAATTTTGATCTCAAACCGTATGCATAACCCCTTGATCGTCTTGCTGCCTGCCCTCTGAATACACTGGAGAAAAACCCAGTCTTCAAAGACAATGCAGAGGCTGCAATACCAAAACACGGAATAGGGGCACAGGATGTGCACCAAAACAATAACAAACTACGAACAGCCAATCAGCAAGAAGAGGTGGGGTTTAATGTGCGTGCACATAATAGACAGAGTTGATTGTACAGCGTGAATAAACAAGGTAAGTATTGCAGGTAGTCAATAGAAAGGTTTTCTCACGTGTGTTGCGCGATCTCCCGATCGCTATAGTGCATATGAGGAAGCAGGTGAGCAGGTCACGTAAGTATCTCAGGTACTGTAATATCCTTAGTAGTTTCCTTTATACAGGGTTGGCGATCCCCTGATCGCTATGGTGCACTCTGAGACACTGAGAACAGGTGAGTAAACCAGGTCAGTATGTTAAGGAATATCACAAGTGAGTTTCTCACGTATTGTTGACGCTCTGCTGATTGCTTTCCCTTCGTCAATAGGCAGTCCTCTTGAACGTAAGTAGATTGGTTCAACGTGATTCTTGGTGCTTGGTGCAGGTAAGTGCTGTGAGAATTAAAAGGCTTGGCAAAGCATAACATCCATGGTAACGTGGAGATCAGTTCAACGATAAGATAAGGCAGAAGGTAAGAAAGGGTTGTTACCTCATGCTCAGCCGTCTACTCTCTGGCTCGAGCAGCTTATATACAGTGGGGCTTGATTAGAATCAGGTGATTTCAATTAAAAGTCTGGTCACTGAGAGCGTGTGTAGACGGCTAAGCTGGGATCAGTAGACAGCGCTGGCGTGATAGTCACAGATTGGAGCATCATCCATGTACATCAGTATTCAGTTTGTGAGTCTGTATGTCATTCACAGCTATGACATGGAATTGATGTGCGAGAACTTCTGTTGGCCTCTGGATAATTGTTTGTCAAGTGGTTTGTCTCTTTTTTCTTATGCCTTGCTGGAGCTTGACAAAATATTTCATCTTAAGTCTGCAGTTCATTTCCCATTTTAAAGCTATTTCAGCTTCAGTCCCTACTGTGGCCACAATAACAACAGGGAATCCCATGAACCAATTTGAATTTAAAGTGGATTTTCCCTCCGTCGCCTTCCCTGGAGATTCAGGGCTGGTACTGAATAGAGACTGAGCACCTTACAGTTGAATTCATTGCATTCTTGATTAAATGGAGAAAAGTCTTTAACCCCAGTAAGTGGAACAATGCAAAACATTTATTTTAAATGAGCATTGGCCAGATATCCTTCTGAGGCATATTTACACCCATTTCTGTTCGCAGCATGAACTTTATCATCTAAAATATAATCAACACTAATCAACACTTTTCATGATTAGCTAATCTTGGGAATTGTAATACTAAAAGGATTTCAAATGAATTCCGTGTGTATTTCTTAAGTGCAGATGTTACCCAATCGTAGCAGCGGGTGTTTACATTGATGTCTTAAAGAAGACCCACCCTTTTAAACATTGTTCAAATCAGAGAGCTGCAATCAGGGTAGAAAATGGCCATTTATTTATAAATTATTACATTTTTGACATATAAATTAGCATAAGTGCACCTTATACTGTAAAATAGAAACGGCTGTACTTTATCAAACCTATTTAAAATTTCTAATAAGATGCTAAAGTTGTGTCTATTGAGGATATTCAATCAAAGACTACTGTGCTTTGCAGTGCAGCAGTAATCTGTGGTTATGTTGTAAGTTTTAAACTACTCTGGGCATGTCAGAGTAAAATGGGTAGTACCGATTTTTCTGTTGGTATGGTCTGTTTTGTAAATTCATGTCTTTTAAGCCTCACATTCTGAAAAGTCAAGGTGTCTAGCTTATTTCCTGAAGAATCCCCTTTGCACCTTGAAAAGCGGAGAGTTGAAAGCAGACAGTGATTTTTGTGCGTGACAGGACAGATGGGAAGCACATGTGGGTGGACAGGCTTGATTTCTGTGATGGTCTTTCCATCCTTGCAGATAGTTTGGAGGTAAAAACCCTCTCTCCTTCTTTGTTTCTCTCTAGTTTCACCCTTCACCTACATGGCCGGAGTGGGATGATTTTGTATTTGCTATGGGCAGAACAGACTAAGCTTTGAAGGTGAATGTATTCAGGCTTTAAGCCCCCGCTATCCACTGCGGCAGCCTAAATTCAGCTTTTGTAGTGATTTTTAAATCATTGCTCTTATTTCAGTGCCTTTTGAAGGTCAAGTCAAGTACAAAATTTCATTTAAAAGAGATGTTTGTGTAAATTTTCAATTGGTCATGGCAGAAGATGATGGAGAAGAATGCTATATCCGGGCATATATCCAGAAGCACAGTGCACTTAATGCATTTTAAAGAGCATATTTGGGATTGCAGTGGTAGAGCTTCTTCCACAGCCTAACACTCACAAACAACCCTCAAGATCTGGAACGGCTCCATTTTAAATTACATTTGTGCTGTTACCTGATTTGAATAACTGTTTTAGTGAACTAGATGTCTATACAACACTTATAATGTGTATAAGAGGTCTTCACAAGCAAGCCCAGCACATAGGAAAAAAAGTAATGCAAATTTAACATAACGCATTACTAATGCAATTAGTTCCTTATTTAGAGGTGTTCACATTCATGCAGCTGCTTTTAGTCCACACTGTAAAATCTAATTAGTTGGACTTACCTAAAAAAAAGCGTACAAACCGATTGCCTTAAAAAAAAAAAAAAAATAAATAAGTTTACTTAAACGAGAGTTATAGTAACTAAAAAAGTATTGGAGAGTGTACTTGATCCTTTTCTTTAGGTTTACTCACTGACTTAGTATAGCTACTCTCTGACTCCCAGAGTGCATTGCGGCAGAATAAATTATGCAATTGCTTTGTTTTATAGTTGCTGTCGCAACTTTAATGTGCTGTCTCTTGTCAGTAGTAGCACAACAAAAAGAGCAAATAAAAATGTTATACAATTAATAAAAATAAATGTAATTTAATTGTGACCATTATTGTGATTTGCATGCTGATTGATGAAGTCAGTATGTAACGTCAGCATATTACCACAAAAATTAAAGTATTATGTCATCCAAATTAAAAGTTTCTCAAGTGGTTCATGAAAAAATACATTTAAGGTGTTAAAGATTGTTAATAAACGCACAAAAAGAATACCCTACTAAGAAAAAAATAAAATAACAATACAACGAATTAATTAAAAGATAGGTAACCTGTTAAAAGTAACCTATTTATTACTTTTCTTTCTTTGAAACCAAACAACCCTGATTTCATGTTGCATCTCTGCATTAATAGGAAGAAAATATACTGCAAGTTAAAGCAACTTTCAAGGCAAATAAGACAATTTAATTAAATCTTTGAGTCATGCCTACTTAAAATATTCAAGTATAGCCACAAAGGAACCAATGACACTAATAAAGCAGTGAGAGGCAGCAGTGCTCTAATTTGTTGCTAATGCACAACACAACGATAGAAGTAGAAGAAGAAGAAGAAAAAGTCCTCCTTATCTGTTATATTTCACTAGTTGCATTCACTCGTTTTACAAAGTCATCTTCAATGTTGAATTTTCAATTCAACTGAATATCACATATGCCACATAAGAGTTTCCTAATTTATTTTCTTTTTTCCTTTTCTTTCCTTTTTTAAAAATACTGTTATAGTGATTAGCGTTGCCTTTGATTGGACACTTTGTCTAAAAAACCTAGTAAGTATAACAACTAAGTACAGCTTACTAATATATGTAAGTAACCAACTTACATATATTCTAAACCAAACTTCAGAGCAAGTAGTAAATGCATCATCCATGTCAGAATAGGATTGGCCTAGAATAGACATCTTACAGTACATTGGCTTGTTCTGAACTCGTACATGCTCATATGGGTAATTTTGTTCTGCGTTCACACAGAGCATCATACTGATTTCCTGATACACTGATATACTGTTTATACTTCTCATTCTGGTAAATTGGCAGAATTTACTGGTATTTTATGAGAAGGTCCTTTTCACAGATGATCTCTTAATTTACCAGTAAACTGTATGTGTGAAAGGAGATATTAACACTCTTGATCGCATAATGTGTCCTTGTTATAAACAGTATAGCTCTTATTTAAAAGAAAAAAAGATACGTTTAGTCACAAAAACACATGTCAGTTTATCCAGCCTGGTCTAAACATATGAAACTTTTTTTTATATTTGAAACACTCATGAGAGATTTCACTGTTTGCACCCTAAATCAGCAACTTTCATCTCTCATTTGCACTTCTTAGATTTTACAGGCTTGGACTGCTTCCTTTGCTCTGATATCAGTCCCACAATCCACCGCGAAAGACTGGCTGTGCTCATGTACGTTTTTTGTCGATTCCTCCCATTTTGCCAGCATTTGTTAATTTGTGTGCAGCCATATGGGAGGGTGTCTGTCAACAATGCTGTAATATTGTGTTAGGTTTTGTGTCCATGCAGTGGAAAAGCTTTGCAAATGTTATGTGTGTAATTAACATCTCTGTTTGGTGAATGAAACCAGGCAGGAAATTGAGTTATACTAAGCTCTCATGTTTAGCCTTCTGAAAAGGTCCAGTTCAGGCGAAAGGATAAGAACATGATAACATTTGCTTTTCTGTATCCTCTTCCAAATTCTCTAGTGGGCCTAGCGGACCATGAACAAGTATACTTGGCCTACCTTTAGCCACTGCTGGCTTGCTCTCCCATGCTTAAGGCTGTGAGCACTTATAAGGCAGTTAGATACGGTGGAGGTGAGGTATGTCATCTGGAATAATTTCACACTTAAACATATCCCAGCCAAAGCAGAGCACCATGTGTGCCCACTAAATCAAGTCTTTGGCTGCCCACGCTACAAATTGGTCATAAGTCCACTGTAATAGAGACCATGTGAGGCCCAATGTCCCTTGGCATTCTTCGTGCTGCCCCTTCTGTAAGCTTGCCAAAATGAATAGTAGGAAAAAAATGGCAAAACACATTGACCGAAGTGCTTCACAACAGGAGCACTGCCTAAATGGTTTTCCTGTATGAAAAGGCCTATAGAATAAAGACATATGACAAAATACATTTCAGGAGATTGATAGACTTTATAATTTCTATGAAATAGCATCTGAAAGCTGTTAAAAAAAAATTCAGAATGATTTTTTCATCACATTTCAGAATTTTATTCATACAGTCGAGATCAGTTTTATTTTATTTAGCAATAAAGACAAAGATAGTCTTATAATCATTATTGCGTGTGAGATCTGCAATGTGTGATCAGTGCTAATTTTTGAGGTAGTGAAAAGTGTGTAAAAGTGTGTCCGTGACTAAGTTCTTAGAAATGTACTATTTGTATTCATGTTGGTTTCAAATGGTGTTGTATTTTCTAGGAAATTTTGAGTTTTATTACGGTAAAATGTCATGTGGTCTATTAAAATTATTTTCCTTACAACCTGAGTACAAGCAAGTACACTTAAATATGTAAAATCTTTACAAATGAACCAATTCATTAATACTATGAGGTTTTGGGGGAACTGACCCTTCTTAAATACCCCCCCCCACCCTTAGTTGTTGTTGCTACGTCTGACAAGCAACGGCTCTCTTACAACACACAAAAATACACTGCAAGCTAAGAGGACACCTGCAACACACAGACAGAAAAAAGACAGAGTAGCATTTGAATTTTAGTATTTTAAGAATAAACAATAAATACCATTTTGTGGCTCTTTAATGTGTTGCGCTTTAGTTTAATTGGCACATGAACTGATCATCTTAGCACAAAATAAATATGAATGATCATTAAAACATAATTTGAAAAAATAGAAAATTAGGCATTCTGATTGGTCATATCAACTGTCAGTCAAACTCCTGGCAAGGGCTAATTGAACCACATGTAGTTGGTACATAGTTGTAGTTAGTAATATTTCTCAGTACTTAAATTACTTAAATTACACTATAACAAGGACACCTTAAAATAAAATGTAACCCAATGTTTATAAGACCTATAGACCTTGACACATAATCATGTGAGTCTGCAAAGGTCCTCTTTATGATGTGATTTCCTGTTTATTGATTCTTCTTATTAGTTTCAGCCATAGGTTGAACCATCTGACTTTTGATATTGAAAACCTTTTTTTATATATTAATAATCAGGGAAGCAGTTTTGTAAAAGACCCCCCCCCCAAACTAATAATAATAATTTTTGAAAAGAAAAGTAAATAAACTATGTTAATTGCATTGCATTAATGACACTTTCCTTCCTCACTTATCCTTTTCACCCTAAAAATAAAAACTAGAATGTAACTTTATAACAAAGTTAGATATAAGTGTTTTTTAAATGTATTATTTATTATTTATAAGGAGAATAAGATCTCTTAAAACATTTATTAGTGACTTTAAAACACTTTGTAACACTTTTTTCCTTCATTGTGATATAGGACAATTCTATCAGTCCTTTCCCCTGAAATATCTTACAAATATCACTTTACGACCCCCCCTCCCAAAAATTCAAAAAGACTTTTAAAAATGTGCTTATCAAAGAAATGTGCAGTATGAATATATGTAATTTGAATGTATTTTTACAAATGAAAAGAGCGGACTGAAAAATGATGGTCATGTCATTGACTTGAGTTTGGAGAAGATTTCTGATGAATTAAGGCATTAGAGGTTTTCAAATGTATATTTGGATATCCGGTGTTATCCAAAGGAACATATCAGCCTCACCGCCTCACACAGGAGCATTTCTGCTGTGACCAGATCCTGTTGTTAAAGCCTTGTATTCATAGCACAAAGCTGGATTCAGACCTTGGTTGTTCTGTGGTTTTGGTCTGACGGCTATCCCTCAAAGCCACATAGACTTTGTTATTATTCCATTCACCTCAAGCTGCTCCAGTGCCTTACAAACACAGAGACCCCCTGAAATGTGCTTAGACCAGCAAGATCCTGCAACAAGCAGGTGTGAGGATCCTTCCAGACTTCTTTCGTCCATCACCTGCTTGTTGTGTTGTACTTCTCTGGCTTCTTGTAGAGCGCCCTCGGGTATAGTCTCAGCCAGCTGTTCAAACACCTGCACAGGATGAGGCAGACCTTCAGTGCGGTCTTAGGGACGCTCAGCTGTTCCACCACACTGGCCATTACTGCTGTTTCAACCTACCAAGGTTATGTCGTTAGTAACTGATGGTAGAGATGGCTCCAAATGTGCATTTTATGTTTACATAGACACTGCAAAGCATATTCAGGAAATGTAACACAAAGAATACATATGACAATATTTTGCAGTAAAATTGCACAATGCAATGTTAAACCATTTTGAATTTTTCACTGTATATGGTAAAGATATTTTACAGTTAACAAATTAACTTGATATTAGTGAAAATCCAAATGTGCAAAACGTGTACAAAAATCACAGATTTTTCAGGGTCTACTCACCCCCATCATAAATTCTGTTTTGGAGTAGCTGATTCAGTTTATGCAGTGTCAATAAAAAAGACCTCCATCAGGAGTAGTCTAATGGTACTTCTAAGGCTTTTGACCGAAGCGGTTCAGAGGTTTTGCATGTTGTGGAAACTGATACATTAGTTCTTGACAGCCAGCCTGCATGAGGGCTTCTGTTATACGGTAAAAGAATCCAGACTACGGAAGACAGCAGTGAGGAATGCAAAAACAGTGAACTATTTCCGGAGTTACCATCCTTTTAATGCCTTTAATGTAATTTAACTGTAAAAGCATTGCTACTGTAAGTTAGCAGTTTTCAACTTTCATTCATTCAAAACACATTCACGAATTAAAAAAAAGTGATTAAACCATTGAATCATTCATTCAACCAAATGTGCAAGAATGAAACTGCATACTGTGTGTTATACAACAGTTGATTCTGTTTTTTACTACTTTAAGAACAAAATTCAATATTGTGTTTAAAATGTAAGTTAAACACTATTAACTTAATGGGTAACACTTTACATGTACTAATTATCATGTACTAATACATGAATTAACGATTTCTTGACTTGAACTAATGACTATTACTATTACTAATGTAATTAAGGTGGTGTTATTCATGCAGTAATTCATGTGAGTCATCTCGTAGTCGTCACAGAATGGGCGTAGGCATGCGGATCCATATGCAAAACAATTTATTTCAAAACTGGTAAACAATCAAATCGGCAAACAATGCAAAAAGGATATCCAGAATCATAGTTAACAGGCAAAGAGTCATCAGAAAACAAGGAGTAAACAGTCCAATTTGCACTAGGCAGAAGGAATAAACTAGATCACCAGATCAACATGAAATCCTCCAGCAGTCAGCATCCATGAATCTTCAATACAAAAGGATGGACCATTATATATACACAGGTACTGATAATGAATTGAATGGATGCAGCTGTGCGAGTGTATAGGCAGAAGGGTGCAGCAGTGAGTGTGACACCAAGTGGTGAGAGCGGGAGCTCATCATCACAGAGCCCCCCTCCTAGGAGCGGCTTCCAGACGCTCTCAGCCTCTGGCACATCAGAAATGGGACAAGGCGTACATAGGGAAGAGAATGGTGGGCTGAATAGGTCCTGGACAGTGGAGCAGATGACAGAAGTGTCCTCCCAGGACACAACAGACAGCACAACCACCCACCAGGGCAGAACAGGCGTTGGAGGTAACCTCCAAGGTGGAGCGGGCTCTGGAGGGCGCACGGGATGCGCGGCAGACTCCGGAGCGTGCACGGGATGGGCGGCAGACTCCGGAGGGCACACGGGATGGGCGGCAGACTCCGGAGGGCACACGGGATGGGCGGCAGACTCAGAGGTTTCCCGGACTGGAGCGGGCTCTGGAGCTGAAGCGTACTCTGGGGTTTCCCGGACTGGAGCGAGCTCTGGAGCTGAAGCGGACTCTGGGGTTTCCTGGACTGGAGCGGGCTCTGGAGCTGAAGCGGACTCTGGGGTTTCCTGGACTGGAGCGGGCTCTGGAACTGAAGCGGACTCTGGGGTTTCCCGGACTGGAGCGAGCTCTGAAGCGGATTCTGGGGTTTCCCGGACTGGAGCGGGCTCTGGAGCTGAAGCGGACTCTGGGGGTTCCCGGACTAGAGCGGGCGCTAGGGTTGCCCGGACTGGACTAGCTGTGGAGCTGGAGCGGACTCTGGGGTTTCCTGGACTAGAGCAGGCTCTGGAGCTGGTGTGGACTCTGGGGTTTCCCGGACTGGAGCGAGCTCTGGAGCTGAAGCGGACTCTGGGGTTTCCCGGACTGGGGCGAGCTCTGGGGCTG
>JAUCMS010000095.1:16537717-16562610 GCA_032357445.1 Enteromius radiatus | reverse complement strand
TCATCAGAAAACAAGGAGTAAACAGTCCAATTCGCACTAGGCAGAAGGAATAAACAAGATCACCAGATCAACATGAACTCCTCCAGCAGTCAGCATCCAGTCCTCAATTCAAAACCACGCAATCTTCAATACAAAAGAGACCATTATTTATACACAGGTACTGATAATGAATTGAATGGATGCAGCTGTGTGAGTGTGTAGGCAGAAGGGTGCACAGGCACATGGGAGATGCAGTCCAGTAGATGCAGCAGTGAGTGTGAAATCTAGTGGTGAGAGCGGGAGCTCATCATCACAGTAGTTAAGTTAGTTCTTGATTAATAGATGTCTTACCTCATCATTAGTTTATAGTCACGAAATTATTAATTCATGTATTAGTACATGATAATTCATGTACTGTTATTGTAAAGCGTTAGCCTACCACTTAATGTTTATCACAGTATTATATACAAGCAATAAATAATACTATGTGATTCTATATTCTGTGCAGTTTTATTAATTCATGTTTTTCCTGTTTTTCTGAATACAGTTTTGACCAGCTGCCACTTTAAAATGGTTGAGAGACAAAAAATAATAATGAATTAAATAGCAAATACGTTGCATTATAGTATAAGTCACATTTTGTTATCACATTCAGAAATACTTAAATAAAAATAAATAAATAAAATGTTTGCTAACACTATAAAAACAGATTTTAGTTTCCCTTACTCTAAAACAAATCCTTTAAATTGAAAGGCATTAAGAACATAATGTACAGTAATGACTGTGGCAGGGACGTTCGGATCCATGAAAACAGGCAAACAGGAACAATAGAGGCAAGGCAAAGTCGTAGTCAAGAACAAAGCAAAGGTGGAGGCTGGCAGCAAACAATCACAGGAGACAGGAAACAGGACAAGGTCAAAACAATACAAACAAAACACGGGAAATAACACTTAGTAAGGATCGCCAAAGCAGGTCAATACTACGCACAGATAAAATGGAGAATGGCAGTTAAATATTTATATATTTAATCATTTAATCATTTATTTTATATAATTTTTTACCTATGATAGAAAACCATGTCAAAACCGTCTTTGGCGTAAGATACGTATACGCGTCGTATACATGCAACAGATCACTTCCGGCGTTTGCGCATCCTACGCCAAAGCGTGCAAATGCCAGAAGTGATCTGTATACGACATGTATACGTATCCTACGCCAAAGCGCGCAAACGCTGGAAGTGATCTGTTGCGTGTATACGACGCGTATACGTATCCTACACCAAAGACGGTTTTGACATGGTTGTCTATCAGAGGTAAAAATGATATAAATACTCTTCAGTTTCTCACAAAAACCGATCGTTTCGTGTCTTAAGACATTAATGTATCGTCACGAGCCACAGGATGTAATTTGGAATTGAGTCCAAGGGAGGTGTGGTGGATGCGGGTGCCCTCTAGTAGAGCCTGAGGGCACTCATGACACATAATAAGAATGAAAAAAATTTGCGTAAAACTAACAGTAACAGTAATATAGTGACATTTTATTATAAATGCCAAGCCTAAACAATCTATTTATATATATATATTTCAGATGTATACTGTATGTTTTTTTTTGATAAAATATATTTTTTTAGTATGATCATGACACTGTTAGGTTAGGTGTTTCATTTGGAGACATCCTGACAGAGAATTACACTATAGCAAATAAATAAATAATCAACCTTTCATTAATGCATCAATAGCTAAATGGAAAAAAGCATTTCCGCTCACACAAATCATCTCTCACCCCTGACTCACCTCACCCTTCAGTCGCAATCCATATGAGTCATGCTGTGGTATTGAGGCCTTCCTGTTCCTGTCTGCTCCTGGCCCAATTGACTATTGTCTTTGTGAAGTAGTGAAAATTGGAAGACGCTGAGCCTTGGGCTCCCTGCGGACTTCCTCAGCTGTAACCCCAAGGATGGAAAAGCCAGACCTACATTAACCCCTTGCAATTCCCATCTCCTCCTCTGTTCTAGGGCCAGGGGCTTCAGAGGTTCTACATTATTCATGTGCTATTGAAATGATATGCTATCTACCTGCAACCAAACATAATAAAGTCTGTCGCTGTTGAGAATCCAAACTAGCCGAGGCACTAAACCTGAGGAATGATAGGAGGTTATGCTCCTTATCTACTGTCTATTACAATATTATAAAAGATAATTTCTTAGGAAAATGATTATACATTAATGCACAGTTCACCAAAAATGAAAATGTTGTTATTTGCTTGTTAGGTTTTTGAATAATTTGTAATCTAAAACATCATAACAAAATATATCCCAGCATAATTGGGATACGTCTAAAATGTGTATCCAATTATTTTAACTGTATTAAAAAAAACAAAACAAAAAAAACCACATGAAAATGGAAATTAGAAGTGGTTTCTGTGTTCTTTAATTTACGTGTTAATCACCCAAAGAAATTTCTACACCCATCAATTGCTCTCACGTGCCAATTTGCCCTGTTTAGTCAATCTGGACCTACAATTTAAACTAAAATTAAAAATATCATAAAAGCTAAAACTAAAAAATAGTAAAATAATACAGATTTTAAGTGAACCCATCTTGATATAACTTTTTAATATATATTTCATTACATCACATATCTCATTGCATTATGTTTTGGGCAAAATGAGACCAATAAAATAAAGGAAAGTTATATATCATTTTTGTCACATAGATCTCACGCTCCCTCAGAAGGCCAGGACTAGTAAAAGTCATACTTTGGATAGAGACAAGAGCTTCAGAGATATTGGGAAAAGGACCCATCTGTTAAGAGTATCTCAGCCCCTCTCTCTCTCAAAAAAAAAAAAAAAGCCTACGCCTTCAGAAAGCGAGGTTTTAAGGAGGGGGATGGTGGTCGGGTAACCTCACATGGGGAGCCCCTTTCTGCCTGAGAGGAGATGCACATACCAAGAACTTCATCAAGAGTGGAGGACATCCATCATTCGCCCCAGTGCCATTATAAACAACCCAGGCCCAGCCATGGAGAACCCCAACTGGTGCACCACCTCTACTCTGACAAGATAGATGGTTCAGCTTCTTGGAATGGGCATCGAGTGAAGAGCAGACAAAGCAGCCCATCTGCTGGTGGATTGAGACAAGACTGCATGATTTATTTTAATATTTAGACCTGCATACACAAAGTGTTATTAGCCATTTGGAGGGCGTGCCCCACTGGCACAGTAAGTAATTGCTACTAAATGGCTGTGTATAATGAAAGATCTCACAGCGCTAAAGCAAATCACCTCCCTGCTGCTAAGTAATCACCATTCAACATGTTCGCATGCAGCCATATTCAGCGTTTAGGTTTAGACGGGGGTTGTCGGATTTACATAATTACATTTGCTGGATTTCAATTACAGTTTTAAACCGTCAGTGGGAACAAATGAAGAAAGATATTT
Source organism: Enteromius radiatus (assembly GCA_032357445.1). Taxonomy (NCBI): domain Eukaryota; kingdom Metazoa; phylum Chordata; class Actinopteri; order Cypriniformes; family Cyprinidae; genus Enteromius; species Enteromius radiatus. Next base: position 16,559,193 of record JAUCMS010000095.1, on the reverse strand, counting down.
GTGTTTACACTCTAGCATGCAGGTATTTGGAAACGGAGGATGAATAGTTGAACAGAAGCACAGATTGTGTGAAGTGTGTGATTTCCACAGCCTGCTTCGTTCACATCAAACGAGGGGGGGGGGGGGATGCGATGGCTCAGATGCCACGTTGAGAAGAGAAAAAGCTTTGTTGTGGGCCTGTGAGGATGGAGATGAACCTTGAAGAAATGACTGGAGTGCCTGCCAATAAAATAGATCCACACAGGTTCCCACTATCAATGGGAGTTCTTCCTCAATTAGAGTTGCAGCTTTCCCTTCATGTCTGCTTTTGTCTACACTGGGTTAAAAACAACACAATTTGGCTAGGTTTTTTTGTCTAGCTGCTGGGTAAATGTTGGAAAGAACACATGTTGGACTAATCTGACCAAGCAAGCTGGGTTGTTTGTTTAACATACAGTATAAATTGATTTTAGACATTACGTAATACCACCAAATACCATCGTCTCACTCCTCTCGGTATCTAGTTACGCACGATCCCGCCTTCCTCCCCTTCTCCGCCTTTTCCTTCGCACCTTCAAGGGGGGTGAACGGGACCGAGCCTCGCTCAGGGTCCGCCGAGCTCCCGGCTCGTTCCCCGGACAGCACGCCAAATTTGCTTATTTAAGTTAATGAAGAAGTGCGAATTCGTGAAACATGTATACAATAATGATTACATTTTAATTCATTTATCAAACATGTTAGAAGTAAACAGTAAACCTTTACAAGCAGTTGAAGTGTAATTGACTGGGCTCTGCTATCCTGTTTTTACTATAACGGTGCTGACGGGGGTATGTGAACCTCAGACTGCTGCGATTTTATCATAGATGAAACATACTCCATAACCTGCCCATAAACAAACTCTAAATAATTATATTTATTAGGCTATCCTAAGCAATAAAATACATATTTTACACAAGGCATCAAGATTCCCATCACATGAAAAGTATGTGACACTTGTTTAGATGACTGATGCCCACCACAGAAATGCACCAATTTGGCAATGATGAGAACCACTCTCTCCTGAAGAGGATGAAAGATCCTGTGTTCAGTAACGCAATAGGATGGGGAGGGAGTGCTTTTGACCCAACCACTGGGTAACACATAAACTACCCAGTACTGAAAAAAAAAAACATTTTCATTTACATTAAGACATTTTGCAGATGCATTTATCCAAAGTGACTTACAACTGGGGAAAGTGATTAATCATAAAGAGGCAAACAGATACAATAAGTGCTCGTAATACCAAGTTTCAGGCATTGCTCCAAACAAGTACAAGCTAGAAAGGGAAGGAATAAATAAAGAGAAAGAGAAAAGATATGTACCAATATGTAAGGTATGACTTAGGGGCATAAGGAAGGTTATTATGCTACAAAAACATTTAAAATGGGTTGTTCTTTTTCACGTATTCTAGGCTGGCACCCAGGGACCCGATTACAACATAGAAAAAGTCAGATTTTCATGATATGCCTCCTTTAATAACAAAGTAAACATAAACTACAAAATGAAAGTAGGCCTCACGGCAGACTGCAGTGCGTATCAGTCTCTTTGTGTTTGTGCTCTGGACAACATCAATTTCTATTTACAATGTGTTGAAGACTGTAGTCAACCATGCAATAGAGAGGTGTTTCAGCTCAAAACAGTTTTCAATCCTGAGTTCTGCAAGCTTGTAGATCCTTTCATTAAAACAAAGAAAGTGTGGATGAGATATAAATAAAACATTTATTCTGCTATGTAGAGAGAGTAAACAATTATAATAAAATCTTTTGTGAATTGTGATAAACTGAAAATAGTGACAGCTTTTGTTTTTTAAATTATTGATATTTTATGTTTATTATAATCAAGGCAAGGTGTGCAATTAAAAAAAAAAAAACTCAAACTGTTTAGCAAAACAAACTTGTAGCCAATCAGCAGTAATGGGTTTGTCTATTCGTGACGTGGAGGAGACAGTGTTCAGTGAACAGAGAGAGACAGAAAGATAAAAAGCAGGAAGGCAAGAAAAAGGCAAGAAGTATGACCCGTGTAAATATCGTATCAGCTTTCCAGCGCTGGAGAGTGTAAGTTAGCATCACAGATTATAATGACTTCTATAGTATTTTGTTGCGCCACTTGCATCCCGTGTAGACGGTGTAACATTGGTACTGCTTTGTTTCACAGAACTCCTTGACTGGTTTGCTTAAGCTACATATGTGTGGGGCGGAGCTATCAAAGGGTCAAGACCCTTTTGGGGTAGAGGCATGTTTGTTTTGGTGATTTCAAATATCAACATTGACTTCCAGAAATTGCATACCCTACCTTTAATATCATCAATACTTAAATAACCCTTTTATTTATTTATTTTTTTGCCTTGTAATAGGCTATGCTTTATCTTAACTTACAGTATGCTTCATGTGAAAACCCATCCATCCAGAATGACTTCACACCCACATGGGTCACTTTTTTGAGCCACCCTCAAAGTGAAGACTTGCATTATTTAGATACCATATTGAAAGCGTGTGGTGTGTTGATTTAAAGGGACGGTGTTCACTTTGATGCGTATCGTTTGAAAATACACGTTGTACAACTCCTGAAACTCGTGCCATGTGTGTCTGATGCAGTAAGATAGCAATTCCTGTAAGCTATCAGAATACATTAAAAGCCTACCGATAAAGCTATTTGTGTTTCTTTGTTTGGTGTTGGAAACAGTTCTGGAATCAGTGCTCTGTGATAGGGCTTCACTTATCGCAGGTTTGGTATTAAAGTTGCCATGTTGAAAGCAGGTTCAAGTTTCAGTGGCATGCTTCTTGGAAGTGATTTTGAAGTGTTAATTGAGATACGCAGTATTTTTCTGAGACTGCTCATTCTGTGCCTTTGAGCCCCTAATTTAAATGTAGTAGCATTATTCCTAAGGCGTAGCATTTTAATTGCTTACTGATCATGCTTCTTTTAACATACATATTGCTGCGAACACAATGTTGTACATCAAATATTAAAACAGTCATAAAATAGTAAATAGTTTTTTTTGTTGTTGTTCCAGATAAGGCAAGATCATAAGTATTTTTTATTCTAATTATTCATATACTGTGTTCAACTTTAAATATTTTGGAACTTTCGTATGTATAAAAAAAACACACCTCCTCAAATCTGAAAAACGGCGTTTGATGTTCAGTGGAATCAGAACACTGCTCTCTAGCCCAGATTTTAATTTGAAGGACTGTGTAAGTGTATCTTTGATGTTTTATTCACCTGCCCTGCTCTTTAGACCTCATTAATACTTAAAACGAAACTCCAGAGAAAAAAGGATTGAGAAAAAAGAGCTGATGTGAGCAAATGTGACTTCAGTGCACACCGAAGGTTTTAAAAAACACTGCTTTATTAATCTCTGAAATGGATACTGAGGATTTTGCATGCTTTAGAATAATCAAATGATCACATTTCATATACATTTGAGCATCCTTAATGTCTGGCAATTGAATCTAATTCGACTTACTCACAATTTGAATCCTCATTATACCTTGATATCAGGCTCGGAGGCCAGCTAGAGCAGCAAATCAAATAGCTAGGCTATATACATATGTGTGTGTGTGTGTCTTTTTTTTCCAGACCATCCTTATGATTTTGCCTGCAGGGGGTTTGAGGGGCATTAACTGATGTTAAGCTAGCCTGAAGCTGAAACACCTGCTCCCTCTGTATGGCATATAAATGAGCTCTGTCTTTCTCATGAAGCCACAGGACACCTTGGCAAGAGGCGAACTAAACGAATGATGTGTGTCATTGCCATTTTTCGTACACATCACTGTAAACCACTGTCCCAGTTTGTCTTTATTGTTCAGGGAATTGCCACCGAACCATGACATGAAATAGAAGCAGGGGAGAAAAGGACAGAGTCTGAATAAAAACCACAAAAAAAAAAGCTATTTGGTTTGCTGGTCTCACGACATGACAATTGTGTTTAGCTGGTCACTTATCCAGATAAGTACCCAAATCCTTCTAAAAGCAGCAAACCAAATCAACTGAGATGAGACAAGGAAAGGCGGGATAATTCTGTTTTTCCTTTTTGAATCTAGTGTAACGGAGGCCAGCAAGTAGGTGCTGTGCGAGTAAACCTCCCTTCCCTGACCTCAAAAAGAGGCGCTCTAGCGACTGACGCTAGAGGTCATGGCCTTTAGCCTCCTGGTTAGAGTGCCCACCTCCCATGCCGGAGACCTAGGTTCGAGACCCGCTCGGAGCGAGGACGAGTCGTGGTGGAAGCGGACCCAGGGGGGTTACACTAGCATGAAATAAAAGCACTTGTTTTTGTTCCATACATGGAGTATACATATAACATTTCCTTTCAGAAGTACAAATCCATTGATCTTCCAAGCATTGCAGTTACATGTTTTGCCAGCTCACTCTACAGACTTTGAAAGCTCAGTTAATGCTGTTTGGCATTTTAGCAGTATATAGGACATAGCCATTTTTACATTTTTAAAGTTAAGAGGACTTCAAAGGTTTTGAGCAGAAGGCAGTTACTGGAAGTTACTGACAAATAGTCCCGAAATGCTTGGTTTTCAAAGAATTTTGTTCACAGAATCCACCAGCGCACAAAGGGTGGACTGATATGTATTTGTAATCCTGCAGCAGCTGTATCCTCCTTCTGTCATCTCGGCTCACAGGGTAGAAAACCCAAACTTGCATGAGGGGATCGTTATAGATCCTAAACACTAGAGCTTCTTTAGCCATAAATACACCCCCACGCTTTCCCCCTCATCCCCCAAAAGGCTTTTTCTAATGAACTGGATTTTCTCCAAGTGGAGGTTTAGACTCAGAACAGACACCTTATCATTCAGAGAAGATCAAAGGATGAACCCAGGTTCAGAACTTACTGAGCTCGACTTGAAGATCCAGCGTTTAATTAGGTCCTAACTGGCGCACAGCTAAACAGACCCACTCAGCAGGTGTAAACAAGATGGAATACGATCCATGTGGCAGCTGGAAGGAAAAAAATACAGGCTGGATAGTCTTAGACAGATGGAATATCATAATATAGTTCAATTGAAATGTCCTTTTAATTCTAAAAGCTCATGCATGCAAATCTATTTGTCACACTTAAGGAGTGTCACATAACGTTTCATCAGGATGATACCAGTAATTAACCATCCATTAGGATGATCAAACAAATCAAATCATAAAGTACAAAAATAAATCCATCACACAAAAAAGTGGTCATCGTATATGATAGTGACCGATAGTGCTACAACACTTCCCAGGCTCCACTACTGAAATGCTGTAATGTGAGATGAACGCATGTCACATGTGGGCTGAAAAAGGTCAGCTGGCTAATTAGCAAGTATTTGCTTCGTTATGCCAGGATTAGCACAAATCTGTTCCCATCGTTATTCTTTGATTGAACTGAGAAACGCTATTTGTTGAGAAGTCATTCGCAGAGTAAATCAGTGTTGGTATCGGTAACTAAAATGAAAATGACAAAAAATTGTTTTCAGTAATTAGAGCCAAAAATAAGAGCTAAAAATGCAATAATTAAACTTGCATGAAAATCAAACATGTTACCTTGGAAACTAACTGAAATAAGTGCAAGTACTAAAACTAAATATCTACACACACTAAAGCTAAATCAAAATATGTTAGAAAAAAACAACAAAATTACTAACAATTAAAATTAAAGCTGAAAGTATAAAATAGAAGCTTATAAAACATATTTATTATAGTTAATACAATGCAGTAAATAATTCTTAAATAGCACTGGTGTAAATCAGTCTCTATGGGCTTGGTTTGATCATTCTGGAATAATCTAGCAGAGGTTAAAGGCTAAAAGTCCTCTTGGTTTCTGTTTACGGCTAACGGTATAATACAAGATGGTGATCTATTTAAAGGGCGCGAATAAACATCATCCATTGTCCTGACAAGGCTTAATGCAGACCAATCTCTTTCCTCCGTCTCTGGCTCGGGCTGAGGAAACGCTTTGAAGGCATACTTTTTATTATGGTTTGAAATGGAAATATTGCTTTCATGAGGGATGAGCTAGTGCATTACTCAGCAAAAGTGGACAAAAGAAGTTTTTATTTGAATTAGGCCTGTCCATTTATTAGTTTTTGTGTTTAGGTAGTACTTTGGCATGGTTTCAACAGCTCTTTGGAGATTGTCCTGAGAAAGTGATCTGCTTGCCAGCAGCCGAGCTGTGCTCTTTCTTTCATCAAAAGAGCGAAAAAAACACCATGAGGGACACGTTTAGATGGAAATTTTGACTACCATCAATAATGGATTAAAGACCCATATGTTCACATTTCAATAATGTAGCTAGCTTAAAATTTTAAATAAACAGAATAGCAAGCAATAAATTGCCAGCAACTTTAGTTGAGAAACTTTATAAGGGAATGTTATTTAGAAAGAATTGTACAGAAGTCATCATTAAAAAATAGTTGTCTCTTAGGTTTAAGAAAGTGCTTTTGAACTGAACTGGTATAAAACAGCATAGAAGTACAATTAAAGAAGACTTTTTTTTTTTAAATCCAAGTAAACTTTTGGGTTAACAAAAGACTTGTTTGAAGCATTGTGAATTGCCAAAGCAATAAATGGATGGAACAATTTCCCAAAATGTATTGCCTGTGTTAAATTTCATTGAATTGCAATTCAGTAAATTCATCTTTCATTCCAATTCAGCTTCCTGTGAGGGTGTGGCCAATTTAGTTCAATTCAAATTCACTATTATAAACTGAAAGGAGTCAATTCTTCAGTTCTGAATTTTGCACAATCCTGCGTGTAATTAGAAATGGTGCAGCCATTCATTCAAAGATTTTTTATTTATTTATTAATATCTACTTCGTACCAGATAAATATGGGAATCATATATGGGAGACGATGCACAAAAAACGAAGTTATTCAGTCTGTGAAACAAAATGTATTACAACACTCCCTAGTCTCTTCTACTTGTACTGTGATGTTGTAATACTAGTACAGTACAATCTTACTCAATTATATGTTTCCTTCCCTCCCCAAAAGACATGTGCACTAAAGGAAGTCTGGAGCTCTTGTTCCCTCAGGGATTTCTTTCTCTTCCTGCTCCGTCAACGCATTCATTTATTTGAAAGCTTGTGACACTGTAGCCCGAAATATCATGAGCTAATGAGTTTATTCACAACACTCCACCGCTCGTCATTGAATAATTTATTGTAAATGTGTCAGATAAGCACCTTGACTGGACAAGCATATCATTTTTCCAGATAGTAAGCAGATTCACTTCACTTGCTGTTTTGCTGATGCGGGTGCTGTAGCGTTTGCTTTGAATAAAGACAGAAATTCCTGCTGCCACTTTCCAGCCCAGCACAATTCAAATGTCCGTTTTGCAGCTAATCAGCTTTAAAATTATTCACTGGATGAAGGATTTTCTGAAGAAGCAGTGTCAGAACATCTTTTTATTTCACTCATAAGAGGCATGTTTGCCTGCAGCGGCTGTAGGAATTATTTTTTTTTATGATTTCATGTCACATTTGTATGCAGAGGAAGGATAAGTCAGAAGGTTTAAAGGGTTGAGCTGTATTTAGACTTAAACTCCTTGTACAAGGTGTCTGTCTTAACCCAGCACTTGAAAAGAAGGATTAGAGCACCAGGCGTTCTTCTGGCCTTTAAACTGCTTTACACATCACAGTCGCGTTGCCTTTTACACCTAGCTTTGACCTTGCAAGTGCTTTCAAATGTAGTCTGCTTTGAGAGTGAGTGGAGCAGACAGGGTGGTCCCCACTTCACTCTCAGATGAGCATGTGACCGCAGCCACATGACCTGTGAACATGCGATTGCTGTTGCCGACTAGAATTATTGTCAGTTAAAGGAATAAAGCGGTGCTGCTCTTTCTTCTTTCTTTGGAACTAGTGAACATTGTTTTGTGTATGACAGGTTTTTTTATATTTTTGTTGCATGTAATTACTATAGTAATAACAGTCAATTATGCATAATTACAAGTCAAGCAAATAAACCTAAATTAAACCCTAACCTTAACCTTAGTAATATGTAGTTATTTAATAATATTGAGTACTTAGTTCATGTAGTTAGACTGTAACATATCACCAGTCCTGCGAGGATGATAATAACTTTTTAAAAGTTCACAGAGGAATGATATTAATGGGATCAGTTTGAGGAAGATTTTTTTTAGAGCTGTTGACTGATAAAAATGAATGTTATTTTGAGTTGGTTTACACTAGTAAACAGGGTTAACCCTTTCACACTTGAGTTTAAAATATTTTAGCTGAGCCCCCAGAGTGAGTTTTTTTAGGCGACCGTTAATATAGAAAGTTTAGCCTTATTGTTTGCATGGCGACTTCATACTTGTCATGTGATGCACCGCAGTTGCGCTAGTTTTTAATTTAGTTTTTCCTTTTTTTATTAGTAATATTTACAAACATACTGACTATATTATGAAATATTTTATATTCCGATTTTGAAATATGTGCTAGTAAATGTATTTGGTAGTTTAAACACTTTTATAATGACTGTGTTAGTTGATCAATACCGTTCGCGCTGAATCCGAGCTGTGGGGATTTACAACACGCAAATTTATCCTCTCCTCCCAAAACACGTTGAAGTAAGTCTCCGGTAAACATGGAGAAGAGCAGAGTACACTTTATAGTAACCTACACAATCTTTATATACTATCAATATAACATGTCGTCAGATTATTTGTAAAGATTATTATTGCCGTTTCTATAGACTTTATAATTTATTTGATAAACTATAAATGTATGGTTTTATGTGTTATTAAATGAATGGAACCTAAAATGAGCAGTAAATGGTTGAAAACACTGCATATTTGTGATAATATGACAAGCTCAGCGCGTCCGATCTGGTTCTGCGCCAGCAAAAGCGTGGGAGCAGATTTGAATTCAGCAGTTGATGGCGTGATGCACTGAACGTTCTAATCACACCGGTGTGATCGTAGGCACGAAAGGGTTAAATCATTAATGCCTATTTTCCACATGATTTGGTTAATATTTCTCAAATGTAGTGTAATAAAGACCTCTTTTTACCATTTCAAAATCAGCCCTGTTTTCAGCAAGCTATTTATTTTGTTAATGTCACTTTAAATGCTAAACTGTGCGGAACTTTCTAACTAGCACATATTAGGAAAGGCAATTTGCAAAGATTAATAAAAACTCTTATACTCACTTTTTCTATAGATGAAGCTAGATCATGAATGATTAGCATGAACATAGACACATTTAGGCAGATTGGGATCGGGCACATTAACTTATAAACAAAGGTAATTAATCCTCTGCATCTTCAGTGGCTTAGATGTCTGGAGTAAATGATAACAGCTATATTCATTATAACATCCAACAACAATACACCTCAATCTCTTAATCTGAAACATTCTTGTCTACCCCTGCACTGGAGTCAACGAAATGACAGACTGATGACAGCTCACTCACGGCGGGTTTTAAGGTAAGCCAGTTTTGTCAATCAATTATTGTGGGCGAGGCCTGTGCAGAACTACGACATTCTCACAAGAATACAGCCTGATGTTAGAAAAGGGATTTTAAATTAAGAGAATTTGTTGTTGTTCTTGAACTATCCATTTAAGGTAAAATTTTACTTTTTTTTTGGACACCATATCAAACCACCACTGAGTTCAAAAGTACATTTCTAATACATTTGTTCATGAGCGTGTTTTTCCCCCACCAGTAAATATCTTACTCTGTGTATCATGAATGGCTTGATTTGAAGCACAGCTCACAGCAGCAGGTGATCTGGGAGCTGGAGGTGGAGGATATTCACCCATATGGTGCCTAAACCACAGGCTAGGCGAGAGACACTGGCCCTTAACTGATCTGCTAGTTATTCAGTCCTGATAGCCCAGCAGCAGGTGCATTTAGTACGAATGAGAGAAACAGAAAGAAAAAAAAAATAGAGGAAAGCAGAGAAGCTCCTACCACGAGTTAACATCTCTGCTTTTCCCTAAATCACTTGTTCTCTATATTTTTATCAGCATGGTGGCTTTTCTCCTGCAGATCTCCCATTTAATTCCCTTCGTCTCTCTATCGCTAGTCCTCAGATAGTTTCTCTTCTCTGTGGTAATCCATCCTATTCTACATGGTAATGGTCCATCAGTGGCGATCAATATTTCATACAGAAATAACCCAACTTGAGTGTTCTTGTCTAACCCCCCCTCCCCCCAGCCCCGGGGTCATCAAAACTGTTATTTCAGGAAAAAGAGCCCTGAGCATGCATTAGGACGTTGAGGAGAAGGACCAGACATCAATCATTCATGATACACTGCTGCCTGCCAGGAGAAACACAATGATTTATGCAACACTTGTTATGACGCCTCCGTACAGTCGGGTCATTGCACTGGGATGCTTCGTGACTTGCAATGATATTGCATTTTAAACACTTCTGATGTCTGGCTTTGACTGAGATCAGATGTGCTTCCTTATGGTCAGAAATATGACATAGGATGCTCTGCCACTCAACTAATAACAGTTTAACATAAGAACCTGGATTTTGTTTTTGCTTGTTTGTTTTCATTGTAACATTGTATAAGATTTTCATTTATAACGTATTACATTTAGCACATTTTTTATTTTATTTAATGTATAAAATATCATATGTATGTACAATATTATGTTTTAAACAGTTCTTACTTTTGGTTTAATATAAAGCATTAAAATGGATAGGGAGTTGAGCTTGTAACCCAAAGGTCGTGGGTTCGAGTCTCAGGTCCGGCAGGGATTGTGGGTGGTGGGAGTGAATTCCCAGCACTCTCTCCACCTTCAATACCACGACTGAGGTGAGACCCTTGAGCAAGGCACCGTTCCCCCAACTGCTCCCTGGGCGCCGCAGCAATAGCTGCCCACTGTTCCGGGTGTGTGTTCACAGTGTGTGTGTGTGTGTGTTTGTGGTTGATCACTTCTGGATGAGTTAAATGCAGAGCACAAATTCCAAGTATGGGTCATCATACCTGGCCACAAGTCACTTTAAAATTCAGGTGGCATGATTTTGATTGATTTTGAAGCAAACATATCTTTGATTTTGATTTGAAGCAAACATTATATAAAAGCACCTTATTTCTTCTGTTAAAAGGAATAATTAAGTTGTTATCACATTTATGTTGTTGTTTTGTTTTTATAGTGTTGCAGGAATTTTTGTGATATAAAATTGGATATAATTTCACATAAAAGGTTCACATAAAATAAATGTGTTTATTTTATTTATTTTTTTCAGAATAAAATAATGTTATCATATAGGCTATTCTTTACACCTTGTGGCTATACTAGTAAAATAATAATCATTTCTAACATGTATGTATTGGCCATATTTATAAATATTTCAATGTAACTCTTCAGTCAAACCTTTCTCAGACCAGCATAAACCTTCTCTCACAACATTATCCGATGGCTAATAGGGAGTTTGCTCAGGGCATTTGGCAGGAATGCTACACTTTCCAGGAAAGCATCTCTTGACAGTTTGTGTGCTTTATGATGGCTTTAGAATAAATTATGTTTTACAAGGTATGTATATAGTATATATACAGTATATATGAAAGTACAGAAAATTTTGTGCTTTGTGGTTGCCAGATTGCCCTCCGTCCTTATTCCTCTCTGATTATCTATAAATAATAACACATAAACAAACTTCTCTTAAAAAGATCAAGATGGGGTTTTTTTTCGTTGTGAGAATCGTTATGAAGGATATTTGGAGTTACACTTGTTATATTAACTCCAGTATATATGATGTCAGTCTCTTTCTGAGTGCCAGCTTGTAGCACCTGCTAACATCTGTCTTATTCTGGGATTTCTCTGAGAAAGTTACCAAAGCATGGATTTATTTGTGTGAGAGCGTGCATGTGTGGAAAATCTGTGTGTAACCTTTTACCCCGTACTCTGTTGCAGGCATTTCTTATGAACACATGTTTTTAGTCTTTTTTTGCAGCAGATTCCACCAGTTTTTGAGAAAAATAATCACAACTATATATTTTCGGCACATATTTATGGTTATAAAACACATAATGGTGAATTAACTCACACACTACATGTGCTAGAGACATGAATGACATTGAACAGAGGTGTGCTATTACTAGTCTGGAAATTCAGAACAATGATTCTAGCTTGATGTAAGATAACTGAAGAAAACATTCCCATACATTTAAGGAAGGACCTAAACCAGATCTACAGATCAGACCAATGGATTTGTGGGTGGGATCTTTTGACTTAACTAAGCAGCTACACAGAAACCACTCAGAACACATTAGAAACCATCTAGCAATGCTACAAAAATGACCAACTCAGAAACCACATAGCAGCCAGATTACCCTAACAATAGCCTGTAAACCACCCAGTAGGCCTTGGAAATGTGTCATAATCCAAACACCTTAGTACTACACACACGCAGCACACTTCATAGCAATGTTGCAAAAAAACATACAGAAAACCTTAGCAACTGCATATCAATGACCTGGCGACCACACAGAACAGCCTAACACCCAAGAAACCACTAAGCAGCATGCTTAAAACTACTAATACACTTTAACACCGTTACGTTTTTGCACTTGTATACACAGATTTTTCCGTAAGCGAAAAAAGTTACTTTCACACTTACATTGGATTATAAATTTAAATTCTCCATTTTTAAGTATTAAACATATTAAAAATATATTCCTTTCCAAGTCTCTAATCAGGGAGGATTAAAACAGCTCACGTCAAACACCTCCACAGGGATTTTTGAAGCAGCAACCTTTCCTCACTTTTACCACATGTTCTTTCATGTATCTGAGGAGCACAGCGTCGGCAGCAGTCCTCTGCCACTTTCTGTCAAGTTTAGTCAGGAACTCTGCTCAGACAGACTATAGAAGTCCATCAAAGTGGAGTTCAGACTCTTCCTGCTCCAGACACCCGCTCTGTGTTGCTCTTAAAAGCTCAGAGTGACGAAGACGTGGGACTGGTGCTGTCAAGGTCTTGGCTGTCTGACCGTCAGCAGTGGAATTAATGACTGTTCTGCAGCCGTTTGATGTCTGTCTACTTTCATGAGCTCACAAGATGTCATATTCTGCCCCCACATACGCAATCCTAGCCTTAAATGATACTGGTCAGATCAAAGCTCTTCAGCTGTTAAAGCAGACAAAGTTACGGCACAGAATGCACCTTCAGGAAGAGCCTGTTTCGTCCAGTGAATCAACAGAAACTTAACGAGTGTGACATGGTTTGCATATAAACAGCCACTTTGTGTCAATTGTGGCAGTTTGACAGTGTGGTTAGTGATGTGAGTGTGTGGCACAGTGAAAGTGCATGTGTGCATGTGTATGTGTGTTCTGCTCTCCGCAGTGGTGTGTGGTGATGTGGGACTGACAGACATGGACTGTAGCCCAGACCTCCCTGTGTAGGAGGCTTTGGGCAGCGCAGGCCTGATTAGGCAACATGAGGCAGGCTGAGTGTTGACATCATCCGCTTAATAACTCCTTCACCGCTCAGACACACCACCCACATGCACACATGCTTCCTGCCGATCATTACCGCATACGCCCTGGAATAATAAACGTCACACCTAGCCAGAGAGCAGCTGATAGGACGACACCTGTCACCCATTCCCTCACCACTACGGCCACTATGGTGTATTAAACGTGAAACCAGACGATGGACTTTCAATTAAAGGGACAGTTCAGGCAAAAATGAACACACTGCATCAAAATCTACTTTTGACCGTACAATGAAAGCCGGTCCAAAACAGCTTCGGATCCTAAATCACTATTCACTATACAGAGAGGAAAACAATGAGATATTGTTTAAAACATTCGAAAAACTGGGTCGGTCATATATAAATATATATGGGTCATTCGTGTTATACAGTTAATTTACTCATATTTTCTCTAAAATTGTCACATATTTATAAGAAATTGCTGAAATGATATATATTAGGTCTAATTTATCATTGAAACAATAATAGACATTAAAAGTAATCAACTTGCACTAGAAATGATAGAAACATCAAAATATTTTTTAATTATGTTATGGTAAATGTCATCTACTCATACATATAAATCATGTTAAAGTATATTTAGTTTTTGTACAATTTTCTTTATTTAACATGTCCCTAAACTCATTTTTCACTGTTAGGATGTACTTCCTCGCCTTCCAAAATAGACTACTATTCCATCATTTTCAAAATTTAATGTTTATTTTTTTCAGCTAGAATTCAACTGTACAAATGGAGGAAAATGTCACCTCTCTGTCCTACCTTTTTTTTTAATTTTTGAAAGGTTCCTCTGCTTGTCACACTCTTAAAGTTCCACCCTGTTAGGTTTTATTATGGAAAAAGGTTTGTCCGATCAAAAAAATTAAAAACATATCTGACATATTATAAACATTGTGTTCATCAGTAACAGCTAATTTGGCTTAAAATTTTCCACCCTGTTAAATTTCAATCATGTTAGGTATTTATAGACTTTGGAATGTGAAACTAATAGGGTGAAATTTTCTAATAGAACTTGGCCAGTATGTGTTCCATATACAGTATATTTAAACATGACACTACAGTATTTTGGTAGAAAATTTTTTTCAAAAGCTTTTGAAGCCAAAATGTTTCCAGATACCTGGAATTACCCATCTATTTATATAGGCAAGTCAACTTTTGAAGTGCTAAAACCTAAACACATTTAAGTGAAAACAGGGCCATAGTGAAACTATCTGTCGTTTTAGATGTTCATCTTGCGCTAGCTCTTTCCAACATAACTACGTCATGTAAACTGGAAAATTAGCATTTGTGGTTAAAAGGTATATAAATTTGTATCGTTTAGGGATCGTGTAGAGCCCTTTGAAGCTGCATTAAGAGTGTACTCACACTAGGCATGGGTAGCCGCGAACCGGGCCCGAGTACGATTGTCCCCACTCCCCCTATGGCCTGCACTCACATAGAGTTTCGGCATTCGTGCCGGAGCACACTTACGTCATTATAGTGCAACGGTTTCAGGATAAACAACAAGAGCAGCGCTCTTACTAACTGCGATGGAGTCCATCGCTCTGTTTACTTTGTGGATAGTAATTTTGAGTCGTTTGGTCCGCGGTGGTCCACAGCCCTCTAACAGGCTATTGTTAAACAGGTCTATCGCTTTTGTTGGTTTTGGAGTCCGGTTCCGTGCTCCAGCACGGTTAGCGCTCACACTACATGCGAACTGCGCCCGAGTCCAACTGAACTGTGCTCTGGCACACCTCTTCCAAGCGGGCCAGGTATGGCTAAACAAACCGTGCCCGGGCACTCACACTAGTCAAATGAACCATGCTTCGGTGGTCAAACACACTCGGGCATGGTTCAAACTGCCTAGTGTGAGTACACCCTAAAACTGCAGTTTGGACCTTCACCCTGTTGCCATCATTAAAGTCCACTAAATGGAGAAAAATACAAAATGTTTTTTTTGACTAAAGAAAGAAAGACACAAGCATCTTGGATGACAAGGGGGTGAGTAAATTATCAGGAAATTTTTATTCTGAAGTGCATTTATCCTTTAATGTGCTGTATTTCATGTTTTAGCTGGACATTTACAGAACTTGGTAAATTACGAACTTTTTTGATAGGAATCCACCAATGTGACAGCACCTCAGCAAAGTGCATGTTTTTCATTTTTGACTATTTTTATGATTTGAAATAATTGTTTTTTTTAGTATCCTGTAAAATGTATTCCTATTTTTAGGTGAACTATCCCTTTAAGATTTTATTGCTAGTGCAATTCCTGTATTTTATACGCCCTTCTCAGTTTTCACAGTGGCAATGCAATTTCTTCCAGAAATAACAAACACTTGGCCTCTGATTTAACTTGAGTCACGTTATCGTCTCAGACTTGTCAGAAGTGCGATCTTCCTTGCATCCATATAAAACCGGCCTATCTTGTTGAATCCAAGACTGTCGAATAATCCCTCTTACATTCCTCAGCTCTCCAAGTCAAACATGTCTGCCTCTCCGCAGCCTCGCTGAGGTGGCCTGGCTTCTTTGGGCCCTTTGTGTGTGTGGTCCTTACCAGGGAGGCAACCGCACGGCTTGAGCCTGTCCTCTGTGGCGGCCCGCGTGCTGCTTCTGGGACTCGCCGTGGCGCGCTCTCTCCTTCTGCCAGGCTGCCCCTCCCTTCTCAATGAGAGACGTCGACACCAAATATTTACACAAGAAACTGCTGGAATGCAGGGCTGTTGTAACTGTACGCTGTTCAAAACCCTGTTGAAATAATAGCCAGAGGTGTTTTGACTCATCAGAGAACCTGAGCAGGGTTCCTTTAATGTGGTTATGAATGCCGTTCCGTCAAATCAGCCGTATAACGTTCCTCTCTTTTGATTTGCTTAAAAGTGGTGACTTTGAGAGTCTATCCTGTGTTTAAAAGTAACTATATCTTACTTGTCACTTTATAGCTATGTTTAATTTTGGCAGTGAACTAGTATATGCAATTAGAACTGTGCAACTGTGTGACACTAGCTGTATTTTGTTGGTTTTAAAACTGGTGCGATGCACTCATTTGCCCTTATATATTTCTCTACATACCCACACTGCTGTTTCAAAGTTTGGGGTCAAGATGTTTTTGAAAGAAGTCTCTTATTCACACAGAATTAGATTATTGAATTTTTAAAGAACAGTTTTCTTTTGTAATTTAAATAAAAAGGTTTTTATTTTCTCCTGTGGCAGCAAAGCTGAGTTTTCAGCAGTCTTCAGTTTACCCCAGTCTTCAGTGTCACATGATCCTTCAGAATATTTCTTATTATCAGTGTTCAAAACAGCTGGGCTTGTTATATTTTTTATCAAACTCATAAAATATATTCTCGGTATTCTTTGATGGAAGCAAAAAAGTTCAAAAGGACATAATTTATTTGAATTTTAACATAAAGAGTGTTAATGGGAGTGTATTAAACATCAAAAGAGAAATATATTCAGGCGGATTGTATGCACATTTTAATGTATACTAAATTATTAAGAAAGGCACACAGAATGACTTAGAATAATGATGATAGAAATAATGAATTAGACTGACTATCCAGCAAGCTAAAGAATAAAGGATGGAGCATATATATATATATATACTGTATATATATATATATATATATATATATAAAAGGGTATTGCATTTGCTTTTATAGTGTAGCAAGTGTAGCATAAAAAATAGCTGTTTCCATTATATTTCTCAAACAAGCTATAGCTTTTTAGATCATTTTTAGCTTCATTTTTCCATTGGTTAAATGGAAACAAGTCTATCTATCTAAATAGAGCTACAGAAACAGATTTTGTTACTGCAGTATATATACAGATACAGATAATGTTTTTGCTGCACATTTCTATTACTCTGCATGGCAAATCCTCCAAGTTCTACAAGATAAATTAAAAGGAAACATGCCACCTTCAGAAGCATCATGGAAATGATGAAATTTAAGGATCTTATATGCTCTTGGTTTCACGCTTTTCAGCTGTACAGTGTGTTGAGAGAGAGTGCAAAGCTCTGATTGGTTGAGCTGATGCTGTTTTCGGCGCAGACAGAAAATTGTGTTACAAGAGGCCTGAATGAATAGACAGCTAGCAAGGCCACACCAAATGTGGCTACATCTCTTTATTAAAAAGCATTCCTGCTTCTTGAAATCTGTCAGAGTCTGATATTACCTGAATCCATTTCTTCTTATCTACGTGAACCATTGCTAGGGTACAAAAAGGGTCTCAGTAAAACAATTTATGTTATACGAAGATAATGCCTCTCTCACCGCATTCATAAAGTTTCATGTGTTGGCTGTATCTCAACACGCCGTTCCTACACAATGCTTCATGTGTCACCCTATTGTTCTGCTGTAAGTGATGGTGGTGACCTTTGTTATCAAGCGTGAGCTAAACCATTTAATCTCAGATAGTGTACAGCATAGTAACACTAACAATTTGACATGTCTCCAGCAAGGACTAGAAAAAACTAAAGATGAGGGGAAAAAGAACATTATCCCTTAATTTTACAGAGATTTCTGTTATCCCTAAAACATAAAACATAGAAAGACTGAAATAGCATTTTCGGTGCTAATTTATACAGGTCTTGTAAGCCTTAACTACTGTGTAAGTACGGTACATTTAAATTAATAATTTGGTACAATGTACTTAAGCCCGTTCACACCAAGCACAATAAAGATGACGATAAAGATCGCTTTAAATCGTTAAAGATTCCTAAACATTTTTCCCTTTCAGTCGGTCACTCCGAGTCATGTCGGATATAGTCTCACCCTCAGACATCACGCCCACGGAACATTGGCTAAACGTCTGATACATATGGTACACTTAACTGGAAACCCTTCAGGAATGTCGAAGTCGTCATCTGATTGGTTGAATTTTAACTGAACGAAACAAACTGTGATTGGTTGTTTGACATGTCGGTCAAACGGCCTTATGGGCGGGCCTTGGCCAAAGAAAGCCGCTATGAATTCCAGACCTTTAGCCGTCAGTCTGAAGGTCAGGCTACACGAGACTACGTCGGTTATGACTGACAAATCGGGATCTCGCTTCGAGAGACCAATCCACTTCAAGTGTTTTAAAACACGCCAATGAACCCTGGCATGCACTGATTGCATCCTGCTGCAGCTGATCACAGCCTGAGTATAAATGAGCTGCTAGTGCAGCGCATATTCAGCTTTTTGCTTTGGAGCTGAGCAGACATCGTTCAGTTCCTGCGTTTTAAAGATGCCCTTCCACCCATGCGTTTCTGGATGCAAAGATTCAATAAGGAGTGTGGCATCGTCCTTGGCGTTGGCACGTGGTGCCTCGCTGGCAGATATTTTTAGTGCTGTGGGCTGGGCGACCCCTAACACATTCACTAGATTCTTTAGCCTTCGTGTGAAACCAGTATCCCCCTGTATTCTCACCTCAAATGGGTAGAGGCACTGAGAGGCCTGGATGCAATCAGCGCATGCCAGTGTTCATTGGCATGTTTTAAAACACTCAAAGTGGGTTGGTTTCTCGAAACGAGATCCCAATTCGTCAGTCATATCCGACGTGACGTCTCCGTTTCCCTCTTCAGGGAATGAGGGTTACATACTTAACCAAGACATGAAACACAAGAAGGATCGGTATTCGGAAACGGCGAACTGGAATCCACGGGGAACAGGATAGGCACTCCTGGCCGAGATTCAGGAACTGGAGTGGGCAACGGCTCTCCTGGCCGAGAACAGTCTCCAATACAACCATGGCTGAATCCCTTGGGAATCATTTGGGAAATGCTGCATGCACTGATGTTAACGGTGGGTCCGCCAGACTGGACACCAGCTCTACATGCCATTGGAACGCCCTAGTTTCTTCAAAAGCAAAGTGCCCAATGCCCGGGGGAATGGAGTGGCATCCGTGACGGCTGAAGAATGTGACTTCATATCCATGGTGGCCAGATGCTCTGGTAAGGCAGTCTTGTGTATCGGCCATCCTGTGCAGTGGCTCTGTGTTGGCAGCCATCTTTTCCACCGGCTGTGGCTTTGGATCGGTGGCTATCTTGGGCTGTGGCTCTGGGTTGGCGGCCATCTTGTGCCGTAGCTGTAGCTCTAGGTTGGCGGCCATCTTGTACAATGGTTGTAGCTCTAGGTTGGTGGCCATCTTGTGCAGCGGCTGTGGTTCCAGGGTGGTGGTCATCTTGGACTGTGACCATGGGTCTGGAGTAACGGCCATCTGGTGCAGCGGCAATGGTTCTGGGTCAGCAGACATCTTGGTAGCTGACTCTGGCTGTGGCATGGCGGCCATATTGAACGCTGACTCTGGCTGGGGCATAGCGGCCATCTTGTGAGCTGACTCATTGTGTACATGTTTTTACATTATACTTACATTTTAAAATACCTGCATGTAATTACATCTGTAATGAATTTACAGTTACACACTGTTGACCCATCCCCTACACCTTAACCCACCCTTAAACCTACCCATACCACCAAACCTGTCCCTAACTTTGCCCGTATCCCACCTTAAAAGTGTTACATTATCATGTTTTACTTACTGGATCAATAATGATAATATTATGTTGTCATATTCATAGGCTGATACTGATATAGCTGCTAGTGTTTCTAAGGTCATTATGTTAAACAGACAATGTGCTTTTAAAAATAGTTCATTCAGACTGCCCCCATTCCCTTCCTTCTCTTAGCTGATCCAAAAAAATCCCAGACCTGGTATTTATGTCATTCTGAACAAATGGTGTTCTACATCAGAGTGCTCCTCATTTATCACACCCTCATTTGACACCCCCATTTCCAGAGGCCCACTCTTCCCCTCCAGCAGCTTTCACAGGACAGGACCAGGGCAAACCCACCCTGCATCAACTTCAGTGTAAGCCTTCTGCTTCAGTTATCTGTCAGAGAAACGTAAACACTAAGGGAGGCTTGCACGCACGTGGAGCACGCTGAGAAACCAGCTCTGCTTTGAATGTTTATAACTACTTATTATAGCGGTTAATGCCCCTCTGTGATTTACAGGCTGTTCTAGAAATCGAATGTTTAACTTTGGCCAATAAAGCTGTGTGAATCAGCTCATGACTCACCTTTTCTGACTCAACATATTTGAACAAATGTGTGTTTAGATTACTTTTGGTTTACACAGCTAAGACCACAGTCACATAAAGAGATTTTAAAATTCTGAAAGGAGTGTAAATATTTCAGGAGTTTCATATTTGTCTTCTGTATTTTTTCAAAAAGATGGTCAGAGCATAATGAAAACCGTGTGGGAAAGTTTGGACCCTGCAGTGATGATCTGTGTTAGTGTGTATATAAATATAGCAATGCTTTTAACAACAACATTTTTAAATATAACATGACAGTGCTTGAGCTGCTTTAAGAGCAGTACCTTAGAAAATGTTTTGAATTATTATCAGTTCAATTGGATATAAATCTTTTTTTTTAAAATACTGATTATTGAAATGCATTTCAGATATTTTTTATTGCAGAGTATTTTGTTAAGTTCTGATTATCACTCTATTTTCAACCTTTTTGTATAAATAACAGTGTATTTTATTGTTCTTTTCAGGTTTTATGCTTGTTCTTTCATTAAAAGACTGATTCCAAAAAAAAAAAAAATTTATGTCATAAAAGTATATAAATGCCTCATTCAGATGCTTCATTCATGAGTGAGTGAGTGAGTGAGTGAGTGGTTGAATTATAAATTTCTACACAAGATGTGCTTGTAATGCAAGGTCTCAAGCTTTGTACATCTCGTTATCATCATCACTGTATTGCATTATGTGTTTCACCACACAATAAAAATGATCATATAAACTGGCATATTTTTGCTCAGCGTGGCTTCTGAATAATACAGAGTTGTTTTTTGTTTTTAGTAAATACTAATTTCATCCTTTATAAACCATTGTTCCAACATTGTTATGCATTAGTAAACAGTTTAAAAGTGCATCTATAAATGCCTTTTTCTTGAGCATATATATATAATGTTTAATAAATTTTCATACTTTATTAATGATCAGTTTATCATTTTTTAATTATTATGTTATTTACAAACCAGTTATTTAGGAGTTGTCA
>JAUCMS010000095.1:16500943-16514985 GCA_032357445.1 Enteromius radiatus | reverse complement strand
TATATACAAATATATTATGTAAAGAAAAACTTTTATTTTGGATGCAATTAATCGCGATTAATCATTGCCCAGCACTACTATTTATATACAATTAATTACATGTATCAGGTTACTTTAATGAAGATAATTCAGGAATTACATAATTGGGTTTGTACAAAGTTGATTTAAAAGTCATGCATGGTTATGGTTTATTATTTGTATGATTGAACTTAGGCCTGAAAGAGTATTTTGCATCTGAGTTTTGAATCTTTCTGAAGGGGCGGACACATTAGCAAAAGGCTGATGTGAGAAGCTACAAAGACATGTAATATTTAGTTGTGTATACTTAATGTTGCATCAGCAACATCTGCAGAAGTATTTAATTTCATTTTAATTTATATAGCGCTCAACATGTGGATAATTACATATTTGGAATTGCACAAAGTTGATTTAAAAGACAGAACAATTTATGATTGAACTCAAGTCTGAAAGAGTACATTTTGACATTGATTGGTCACATTAACAAAAATTCTTGGATAAAAACAGTTGATTGTCTATTATTATTATTGTATACATTTAGAAAAAGGCACTAAACTGTCACTTGGGTAGTGCCCTTTAATGCACTAAAGTACTAAGGTACAGTACAAAATATTATGTTTACATTTACAGTAAAGGGGTAAAAATGTACAAAGATGTACCCCTTAGCTTTTGTACTTTACTGCTTGGGCGACAGCTTTGTCGCTTTTTTTCTGAGAGCGTAGCATAGCTTGAAGCACAACTTTCAAACCAAGCAGCTTTCCACAGTTTTTCCATCCAATTTGGAAATGTTGCGAAATCTACAGAATTCATCAAATCCTTGATTACACTGAGTATTGAAATGACAACCGTAAATGTGACCGTAAGTGGTTGGCCCTGCATTCAAGATGTATTTTTGTAGTGTGTCTTCAGATTGTAGTCGTTGCATCTCACACCATTGTTTCCATTTGTTGTTTGTAGCAGCAAGTGAACTGAGCTGGCTGTGGACAAAAACATGACGATGTACTCAAGCATGAATGGCTCTGATAATAGGAAAAATGACTAATTATTGAATTTACATATGGGTTGAGGGCATGATTAATTACATGAATATTTTATTACTGCATTATTTTCAAATAATGGATTACACTAAATTAACATGTTAAATTCACAGTGTAATTTATGCACCATCTGAAAATGAAAGCATAAACAAAATAAGGGCACTATATGGAAATTATGAGTTATCAGTGGACAACATTTCTACGGGTAAGCATTTTTTTTTCTTTACACTAAAACAAAACACAAGCTTAGCTATACATTTTCTGGTTTTCTTACTTTGGCTTTCCAACACATTCTTTCGGATTCTGACCACACTTGGCATTAAAAAATGAAGGAAAACTATTTCTCTGTATGAGGTATGTGAACACTGGCATGTGAATGATGTGAGAAGTTACAAAAACATGGACGTTATAAATGTGTATGCTTAATGTAGCATCAGCCATATACAGATTATTTATTTAATTGCATTTACATAGCACTTAAATAAAAAAGTGTCTTATAATTATTCCGTTGTTTTAAAGAGAGAGAGAGACTAAAACTAACAGTATCATAGATGTCATTTAAGGTATTTCAGAAGGTATTTTCGTCCAGTGATATTAGGACCCACCTTGACCTTGAACTTCATGCTGGAACGGTCCAGGCGGGGAGAAAGGCACCTGTCTTTATACTGAGAAATTCTGCTGTCTGTGTTTATTGCCATGTCTTGATTTATGATGCCCAGAGGGCTCCTGAGCCCAGAAGCCAGGCTCTGCTGACCTCCCACTATAAACCTCAATCACACAGACATGGCTTGATTTGGACAGGAACAGGAAAACTTTACTTCTCCACACCCAGCGCTGAGGTACATGTGAAGCTCAGCAACTTTTTGCAGTCTTTCAATAATTTAAAAGGCATTTTATTTCTGCCCTCATCTCACATTCTTAAACCCACTGGTGAAATGCATATTGTAAGTCCCAAGGTTTTCACTCTTACAGTTTGCAACAAGGCCATACAAACACTGAGAAAAAAGTACTGAAAAATCACCTTGAAAAGAACACATGCACACCTAGCGCATATCAATACGATAAGAAATGTTTCCCAAATACCAATGACTACTATTCAGTCCCAGTAGTTTTTCCTTACAGTTTATCCCTCTATAGTGCTGCATAGACATTTTTTAAATCAAAATGCTATTTCCGTCTTATTTTTTACATTTACATAATTGTTATATGCTTGAGTATTTTAATAAGAATCATAAAGTATGGAAGCCTATTTCCTCCACAATATAAAAATTGCACTTCTGAAGAAAAAGTCTGATTTGTTTGATAAAATGTATAAAATGTTTTATTGCTTGGTGGAAAAAACAAGAACCGTGTGAATGACAAATGATAAAAAAGTCATAATTGCAAGATTTAATCTCATAATTCTTAGACAAAATGTCTTAAATAAACTCAGAATTCTGAGAAAAAGGTCAAAACTGCTAGACATGAACTTAGAATTCAATGAAAAAAGTGAAAATTGACACATAATCTCATAAATATTAGACAAAACGTCAGAAATACAAGATATAAACATAATGCTGAGAAAAAAAGTCAGAACTATAACCTTATAATGTTTAGACAAGATGTCAGAAATACAAAATATAAACAGAATTATGAGGAAAAAGGTCAGAATAGCCAGACAAAAGCTTAAAATTCAGTGAAAAAACTCAGAATTGCAAGATAAAATCTCATAATTTGAAAAAGGTCAGAATTGTGAGATGTAAACTGGCAGAAACAGGCTTCCATAATAAAGTACTAATCATGATCATTTACTGAAGATCTCACAGACAACATTTTAAATCTATAAAATTATGCAGTTTCCATGCAAAGAAAAAAAGGTGATCGAATGGAGGTGCTACTTCTCTTCTATTTCTCTTTATGTCACTGAGTTCTGTCAGAAGTGTTACATACAGTATCTGATTCATGGCCTGTTCAAGCACTATGGCTTGCTGTGTGATAAGGCTGGGTTAATGTGAATGTGAGAGATATGTGTTGCGGAAAAACATGTAGTCCTTCGAGTTCTGTACTCAGGAAGCCATGGCAGACAAATGCCCAGAAGTGTCCCAGACGAATGCAAAAGATGTTCAAACATCTGTGGTCACCCTGAAGTGACCATAAATATTGTCAACATTGCTGCTGGTAGTGTCAGCAGCACCCAGGTGCACAGCCTCAGGACACAGTCTAATATACAGCACTGACAGCAGCCTGAGGAATCTCAGCTTGAGTTTCACTCTTAGACATCAGGGGGATGGTGAAAAAAAAAACAACAACATCTAGCTCATCTCTGTTCTTTTTTAATGCTTGTTTTTCTTTTTTTAAATTATAGTACTTTGTCATATTGTCTTGTTGCATGAGAGATGATCTATTAAAACCTTAACACAGAAAAGTAGTGCCATAAATGTTTTAATATAAGGTTTGGAAACGTACTAAAGAGTGTTGTGTAATGAATGCCAAGCAGTTTCTTAGAACTGATTTATAATGTGCCTTAGAAATGCTGTTGCGTAACAAACTCATATTATTGTCTCAGGGATATATTACTTGTTCAAAGCCATGCAGCTCAATGTGGACTGTTATAAAAACTGCGTTCTGACCACAAGATATCGTTGTTTACAGCAGGAAAAACATTAATCCAATTCCTTGTGGTCATATGCTTACTGGAATCTCATCCAGTCGATCAATTATTTGATTAATGCATGATTCATATAGACCATAGAGATTTATTCATAGTCACGGTTGGGTCGCGATGGCTGTCCAAGGCATTATAAACAGAATGAGAGGGCCTAACCTTTGAAACACAAGGGACCTTCGCAACATTTGGCAAAGGAAGTAAGAAAGACTGCGATGTTCAGCTCGGTCAAGACAAAATAAATATTTGGGTAAGTCCAACACTTTAATAATGGGCTTTTAAAACTGGTAGCAGAAATAAATCCTGGCAAATAAATGGAGGCCTAAAGAAGCTACTAGAAAAAATGTAGAACACACATTACGAAGAGCACTTGCCATACAATATAAAACTTATTCCAATTTTTTATTACAAAATCATGTTAAAAGCATGTACTCACTCTCAGACCATCCAAGATGTGGATGAGTTTGTTTCTTCATATGAAGAGATTTGAAGAAATTCAGCATTACAGTATCTCACTTGCTCATCAACGGATCCTCTGCAGTGAATGGATGCTGTCAGAACAAGAGTCCAAACAGCTGATAAAACACTGAAATAATACACAAATAATCCACACCTCTGAAGTCCATCAGTTATTGTCTTGTTTTGAAGAAACAAATGTACCATTTTAGCTTTAAACCGTTTATTTTTAAGCTGTTGCAAATTTTCATTTCTGGTTGAACAAATACAAGCTGTACTGTATGTCTATTCTGCTATTTGGAAATGTAACGAAGAAAGTTGAAATAACTAGGAAAATCATAATTCTCATTGAGTTATGATGATGGCGTCCACATGAATGCCAGAGTCATGTCTGCAGTAAATGACTGTATAAAAATTGTATTAGTGTTTTATTAGTGTTATTTGTTGTTTAGAGGTAAATACTGTGTGTGTGTGTGTGTGTGTGTATATATATATATATATATATATATATATATATATATATTTCAAGTTTGTAATAGGTTAATACATTAACCTTCAAACTTATTGGCTATAGCGTCCAATTTTCTATGTTACTACAGTTAACATTCCAGTCTATTAAAAAGAACTTTCTAGCTTGTTCCATTATTTATTTGACTAAAGTCTCACTAATGACTTGCCTGAGGACTCGCTGACATTTTAGAGGCATTGCTTAATTTGTTTGATGTAATATTTAGATTATCCAGTAAATTTTTTTGGTTGTTATTTAGTCAGTAGTGTGAGACTTACAGACCACAAGCTTTTGTCTGGTATTTAAAGGGTTAATTTATCAAGCTAGCTTTGCTGTTTCTTATTTTGTATTCCAAGTGTTGTGTTTGATGCGAGGCTTGATCCTTTAGCTCGCAGGTGCAGGTTTATTAATTGAGTGCTGAGTGAAGCCTCCAAGGTCCTGCTCAGCATCACCAAACCAGGACTAAATCCTGGCACTCTCCTGCTGGATTCAGCTCAGTCCACCCCTTTAGATCATTTCTCTTTGAAAAGGGGGTTTCAAGCAAGTTTACTCTGGCTTTTTTACTACAAAATGGCATTTTTACGCCGTCCACACAGCATCTCTAGGGATCGGAATAATCCTCCGTTCCAGACCCTGGATTGTGATCGGAGCATGAGTCTCAGACAGGCCTGGCAAATCATTGCATCCATACCCACCTTAATTACTTCTCTCCCAGCCAGACAAGTGAATCTTAAGCCAAATGGCTGCAATTAT
This sequence comes from Enteromius radiatus, assembly GCA_032357445.1. Classification (NCBI taxonomy): domain Eukaryota; kingdom Metazoa; phylum Chordata; class Actinopteri; order Cypriniformes; family Cyprinidae; genus Enteromius; species Enteromius radiatus. Next base: position 16,509,569 of record JAUCMS010000095.1, on the reverse strand, counting down.
GGTTTAATCAGACACCCACGATCTCTCCATTTAGGAAGAGGTGGAGGAGAGGGGTCTTCTGTAATTTGCAATTCACCAGGGATTTTTAATGTAAATGGCCCATCATTCATTCACCCAGTGAAGAACACGAAACCATTATGTGTGGTTAAATTGTCAAATATGCATTAATATGTGACGCAGATATAACAGATTTCAACAGTAACAACAATGATATCACATAAATAATTATTGCTATTTTTACCATGTTAAAATTAGCTAACATATTTTTCAATACTGCAATTTTGTTTTAACTGAATGTTAGGAAATATTGTAAATGTAGTATATTATTTGACTATATCTGTTCAATAATGTTGTTATATAAATAATAAACAAAAAATTGTTAATTATTTATAGTACAATAATTAATATTTATATACAGTAATTATCTCTCCTATTTCATGCATCTAATGAAAATTAATGTATGGAGTGAAATCTATATTAATTAAATAATTATGTATCATTTATTAATGCATAAAACATTTGTTAAATATACATATTAATTATATTTCATTTTAAATCCCCAAGTAAAGTAATGTAATGAAAACTATAGGCTATTCATAACATACATTGTTAATTTAATAGTTAAATAATCAATAAAGAAAAAAAATCTGTTAAAACTTTTAGTTTTATAAAAACCTGCAACAATATAAGTAATTTATTATTATTATTAATAATAATGCATCATTAGTTAATATATTTATTCATATGAAATGCCTAATCAAACAGTATTTAATTAAATATATATATATATATATATATATATATATATAAAATAAATAATATTTAAAATAAATGTTATCCTGTAATTATTTTATATTAAATAACTAAAGTATGTAATGAAAACTATGATTTGTTAATTTAACACATAAAGTTACCAGTAAATCACAATAATATTTCATATTAAATATGTTAAATACACATTAAATAAAAATATGTAATGAAAACCTACAGTATGTGAGTCTATCCAGTGGTTTCATATACATACAGACAACTTCCCTGACACGGGCAGTGAGCACACTGTCACATCAACAGCCAGGAGCCTTTGTTTGATTCTAGAGGCTTGTTTTGGAGTTTACTTATAATTAGTTTCAAACTGAATCAAGCAGCCACAAAAAGGTTACTGACACTGTCTGAAGATCGTCTGTGAAATGAACATACTCTGTTAAGAATATCTCAGCCAATCATTAACACTGATGCATGTTTGTTTATCTTCACTTGTCCCCACGAGAGCACAAGGTGTACGGCAGTTCAAACGCTTCTGGAAGACCTCCACAGCCTAGCAAAACAACAAAGAGACTGGTTGCAGAGCCTGTAGACTCACTCCTGCCAGCGCACATTTCACAGGCCTCGGGTCAAATGAAAAGCATTATAAATCAACCTGCCTTTCATTTCGAAACTCTCACCAGCTTTCCAGCGTCTCTTCTTCTGCCAGTCAGGACCCTTCACACCACCTGTCTTTTCTCTTGCTCATTAAAGCCATTCTATTTACCTTTGTTTCAAAAAATGTATCTCAAATATTTACACAAGTTATAATTTGCTGAAAACCATAACGCATGAGTGCTTTACTGTTTTGAAAGTGATACTTTGAGAGTCACAGATGCTGAGTAGCAGTAATGGCTGCTGTGCATTTAAGCTGCTGCCAGAAACAAATGATATACACATGTGTAAAAAGAGACTCCGAGGTTTGCTTTTAAAAAGCATTTTAAAGCGATTAATAAACAATCCCTGTCTTAAAGTGAATGCTAATGCTGATATTGTTTCCAGAATGGACCTTTAGACTGAACTGCAGATTTCTTACATCTTCTGATGCTGACTCAAAGAGACAATGTCTTCAGTTTCACTTATTGTTCCAGAATCATTGATTTGAATTGACAGACTGATTAAAAATTCACATCTATTAATTATTTAGGATGTTATTCCAGCTATCAGGTCCTAGGAAATCTTATGAGACGATGTCAGCTTGTCATAATCAGCTGATAACCCTGCTTTAAACGAATAACTCCGCAGTATTCGTCTATGCGAATTCGCACAAATTTGATTTTCAATGGTACATTTGTTTCTCAGAATAAGCTACAAATGAATTATAAATAAATGATGGTTGCTCAACTGAATCTTATGGGATTCTCTCAATCTAATACACACATTAAAAAGTAAACACAGGGATATTTTAAAGGGGGAAAACTAATACATTTCTTAATATGAATAGGAATGGTTTACTTTAATTTGTTGGCAGGTTTTCTAGACGGAGCCCTGGAGGACAGAACAACAGATGCTGCACCATAAGGGAAAACACAGAAATACAAACCTAGGCAAAAACTATTTCTAAAAAGGCTACTTGCCAATTAAAGCCAGTTTATAAAAAAAATGGTCATCAATAACTGGCCAACTTTGACCAAAGCAAACATCTTATCTATATTTAATATATTCTTCACAACCAAACACTATATATGAAAGGTGGCTAGAAATGCTGAAGTCTCTTGGCTATGAGCTCTGTAGTGCCAGCTGTGAGGAATTCAGCTCGAGTCATTTGTTGGCTCATCTCCCCTTCATGAAGCCCGGTGACAATGTGGCAAGTGTTGAGGAAGTGGGCGGGAATAGCTCTGCTCAGCAGCCCTTTGGGAAGCACACTTGTCTCAACACCAGCTCTCTGGAACTGACAGACACACACACACACACACACACACACACACCTCTGCAGCCTCCAAGAACTTGCCTGATGAATATCAAGACACATTATAAACATCCACCTCAAAAGCTTTCCTGACTGATACTGTATAAGTCTTGACAGCAGATTTGCTCAGTTAGTTTGCTTTTGAAATCAGAGCAGAGTAAACCGGTGCAGACTGGTTATTTTCATCAGAGTGCAAACTATTCCCAAAGGGTCTGAGGAATTTTGACATCTGCCCCGGCACACATGGGAGCACAGATGTGTGGAGAACTCCTGAACAACAAATCCCACATTTCCTGTGTTTTACAGTAACGGGGGTATTTGCATTGGTGATTGGAGATCTGGAAAAGAGGTTACAATCCCAGCAGATGTGAACTAAATGCGAATGGGTCCCAGGCTATTGGCACTTTTAAGTTGCTAGTACTAAAAATGGTTTGGGTTTTAAAACTACTACAGGCATGTAATTCAATGTCTGCATGGAGCAGTGTGGTACATTATGGGTTGTGGGTAAATCTATTGAATCATAGTGAAATCTACCCACAGCTATAAATTACATTTGTGTATAAATCTTTACTAATAAAATGCATTAACAACAGTTTGTTTCAGCCATTGATTTCGATTGGCTAAGCAGGGATTGTAGAGAGCTGCTATACAGTTCAACAACAAAACTGTTTCATGTTCCCTTCAAATAGAGATAAAATTATGCAGTACTTACAAGTTACATGCACTGCGTTAATAAAATGCTATTAAAAATCTAATTTTATAGAAGACCTTCACAAAATAGAAAATTGTGTATATTATGGAAGCCAAACTATCAAAATTGAGCAGTTTGTTTTTTTCTTAAGTGTCTTAAGTTGCCTTAAGAAATGAAAGTGACCTCTGTAAGGAGTGAGTCATTGAATCATTGACTGAACTGATTCCTCCAGAAATAAAGAATTTAATTGAAATGGCAAGCAATGTCACAAAAGTGTTGAATATGTGTCTGATATTTCATTAGAGATGATTTGGAAATGGATGGTATCTGGGGTTGCCAAATCTGCATAATAATATCAGTTCAATAGTCTATCAAAACTGGCCTCATGAAAAATGAATGTAGCACAAATACCGACACTGAACATATGCTACCCCCAAACATAAATATATTTTACAGTAACTATCATGCATTACAAACAATTTCAACTTGAAAACCTTTGAATCACAGATAATAAATCATCTTACTTTAGGATTGTCAGCTGCTGCGCAAAATCTTTCAGTGGAAGTGGAAATCCTTTGTTTCTGAACTACTTGAAAAGGAAAATTTACATTTTACAATTGGAGAGACCTGCCAATTTGTTACCATGAAAATGAAAACACACAGGCTCAGAGAGTACTCCTCTCTTACAAAATAACTCATCATCTAGCACAGTTTTAGCATTGGTAGAATATAAATTCGGTAGATTGGGTAAAATATTCTAGCACAAGCATTTTTGTCAAATATAATTTATGCAAAATGTCAAACCTTTAACCTATGGGTAAAAAAAAATCTACCCCGGCAACGGTTTAAAAAAGTCCAATTCAACAGGAAAACTGCAGACTTGGCAAGCCTGAAGGTATCATTGAATTTGTCAGAATAATAATGAATGTGTCAGCAGTGTTTGGGAATTAATCAGTGATGTAAAACCATTAGCAATGAATTGTCATTCATGCAATATCTCTCTATTGAATTATGCCGCATTTCTACCAGGAAAGTAAGCTGAAATCCACTGGAGAGCAATACATATGTGATGAATATGTTTGTGAACGGCACGGCTCTCCACCAGATACTGATGAGAGTATATGAGACATTATCGCCAGAGGCCCATAAGGTGGGGTGCTCTTCTTATGGCTCTGCATCACAAACTGAAATTCAACATCACCATCAGCATGATTGTGGTCACGTTCAAACAGTGAGTATTTGCAGTACCTGATACTGCACTGCTGAAATGTAACCCACATGTCTTGCACGTTACATCTTGTAGACTGTATGTTTCACAGTCTGCAATTTAAAAGTGTTCTGCTTCATTAGTGGGAAAAAAAACAGTGCGCTCAGCTCTATCCTGATCCAGATTGACAGCTGTCTTTATTCCACTGTCATTAGCCGAGCGATGGTATAATGCCCACACATTTGGTGTCTGCGCAGCAAATGAAAGCAATCCAATGTTGCTTCTAAAAGAAGTATTTAATATTATAATTACGACAGAGACCCGTGTTCGGAGCCCAAACCACCATACAGTGCTTTAAGAATAGACGCTTGGCTCATACTGAACTTATGCATTAAACATGAAACCCATATGCTGGGTTGTGAAGACTGCTGTCCCAGGAGGCAGCGGTAGATGATGCACTGAGGCTGGGGGTGCATGAGGGGGTTTCTATTGATGCACTGGAAAAAAAACAAGGATTGAAGTTGTCAGTTGTGCTATATTTGCATATCTACGGAGTCAGGGGTTTGTTTTTTATGCAGACTGTGATTTGACTCAAGCACAGAAACACAAACAAATACAGATGAATTTTTGCTGTGGGCCTTGGCTTGAAATCTGAGTGATAAATGTGTTTGGTCACAATGCACTGGTTATGCTTTATACATGAGTATTGGTGTTTTTTCTTTTGGATAGCATGGAATAAAAAGAGAAGAGAAACAGACTGAGATGGAATTGTGCTAGAGCCTGTCAATAATGTAAGTTACAGCCAACAGGATACTTTAAGGGATGGTTCACTCAAAATGAATACTGTGTTATCATTTACTCACCCTCATGTTATTCTAAGCCTGTTTGCCTGACTTTCTTTTGTACGGTGTCCCACACATAGACATAGATATATGGGGGAAAATAAATATTTTTTTTGCCAGGACATTAAGTTTACAGACATTATTGTGCAGGGTTCTTTACTTCTGTGGAATACAAAGGGAGATTTTAAAAAAAAAATATTTATTTTTATTATTTTTTGGTGACAATCCTGTTAAGCATTAAGCCACACCAGTGATGATCTTGGCCTTTTAGTTTGTATATTTTTTTTCGCTGTCAGCAGAACTTGTTCCCTAAAGATCAGCATGAATTGCAACACATTTTATGTATTTCTTGTGTTTCTCAGGATATAAGAAGAAAAACATTTACTTGAATGAATCCTTATACTTATTGGGATGCAAATGTCTTGTTAAAGACTAAACTAAAGCCGTTTCCACTCCAGGGTTTCATGTTCACGGCTGAGAGACACCCAACTTAAAAAGATCCTGGAGCGAGAAAACACCAACCCTCATCACTTTAGCTCTGCATTTGAAAGTTGAGAACAAAGACAAGCAAAATATGATAAATAGTAAAACACAGAAGACCTGAACTAACTGTTGTATAAAATGCATGCCGTTTTTTGTTGTTTTTTTTCATCAGCATGCAGTGACCATTTTGAGAACTTGCCAAAGAACATTCAATCTCATTTGGAAAATCACATGTCCGTGCCGAATATAACAGCACTGGATGCATTGCATATTTTCAGTAATTGCTTTGGCTGAGGCGGTGCTCATTGAACGCTACTGTCCACGGCTTAGAACGGTTTCATTTTTGTCAGGTGCTGTTGCAAAGCCAACACCTGTGGAGTTGTGTAAGGCTCTCTTGTGTGACTGTGGTAAATGCCTTCACTGCCAAAAACCAAGCAGGAATGCAAGAGATGTACCTCATTAGCTTTTTCTTCTGCGTGTGTGCTTAAGACAGAAAAAGAGAGCTTGTGTATGGGGCCAAGCCCTCCAGGAGGAGGCGTTCGCGCGGTCCCAGCACATGGGCGCGTGCTTGTGTTTTCGTATTAGCGAGTGTGTGTCCGCCATGTGCCTGTCTGTGTGTGACTGCAGCCCTGCAGTACCTTCTAGAGGGACCCTGCGGCAGCACAAAGAGACCCTTGTCTTGAGGTGTCACAGAACAGTATGTATCAGACACCATATTAAATGTCCCCTAAGCATAGAGGAAGTCTAGCGAGGGGTGAGGCCTTGCCAGGGAGCCACCAAAGAGGCTTTTGACAGTGGCCAAAACAGATGGCTGGGAATGGGGAAACAAGGTCAAAGAACACCGAACACACTCCCTCCACTCTTTCTCCTCACTACATTCGATACGATTGAGCATCATCTGATGTTTGCCTCTCTTTTTAATTAAAATGGATGCTTTGGAATAGGAGCTTCGTTGTTTTCTCCCCAAAGGTGCTTAAGGGGGGAAGTAAAGATAAAAGAACGGCTTTGTGTCTGGCCGCTGAATGAAAGGAACCACTGTGTTGGCTGCTCCAAACAAGACCAATCAAAGAAAACCTGTGTTCGAATGATAAGAGCTACATCGTAGGTTCAATGACATGTATCTACATGGAGGTTTGATAACTTGCAGTAACACGACCTTTGGGGTGGTCCCATCGGTGTGATTATGGTCGCCACAATGCATGCAGGACCCCCTTACGTGTTTTCCAGCTCTATCTGCTGTAATCAAATGCTCTCCTGGTCTTTTGCTGGGTGATTTGTCGATCACAATAATGGAAACTCATTAGAATGGTTAATTTAGTGCTTCATTTAGTGCGCCTCTTTTTACGCTGTACATTAAACACAGCAAGAGCTTTCGCAAAATGAGATAGAGTAATTACTGATGGTAAAACGAATGCCATCGGTGATTATACATCGTTTATCCTTGTATGAGTCAAATTAGTGTCATATCAGTGAGCCCGATGGTGTTTTTAAATCAAAATATCTAGTTTCTGAAGCAAGATTTTGTAGGTCAACCTCAAGAGTGATTCTGACAGTAAGATGTATTATACATTAAACATGTACAGCTGCAGAACAAGGGTGCCTGCTGGGACGCGGAGGGGCTGTAAGACTATCCCGTTGTCCTCTTACCGTGGAGGGCATGGCACAGGGCTCGCCTTTTTCTCTGACTGACATGAAAGTCTCAGGCAAGTTCAGCCATGTTGCCTTGATGTTGTCACTGAGCTGAAATGTTAGGGTCAGCTCTTTGTGGGAGTTGGGTTCAGGCTCCGGCCCTTCCTCTTGCAGCTGTGCGGAGGGTTGTTGTCCGGAGATAGTATGCTCTCAAGCTTGTCTATTGACGTATTAGGAGAAGTGCAGCTAGGCCAGCTGGGCAGACAAAGCACAGTAAATAAGACTGGCCTAGAGCCCAATGCCCTACAGTACTGACAAAGAAAATCTGTGTTTCAAAAATTATGTTTAACTGATATGGATTTTTTATTGAGGTAATGAGCTCCACTACAGAGGTTTGGGATCAACTTATTGGTGCAATTTTGAAAACAACTATCTACTAAATCACCAAAAAAAACAAAAATAATAAACCAACACCATTAAAAATGCAGTTAACACATTGCTTTTTTTATGAATTAGTTTTCTTTTTAGTTTAACTTTTTTCTTTTTGTTTTCATCAATTTGTGCATTTTTTATTTTACTATTTCGTTTTAGTTTTTTGTTGTAGGTTTTTTAGTACATCATTTTAAACTATAATGTTGTTTTTGTAATATTCACATATTTATTGTATTTAAAGGGTTAGTTCGCCCATTTAAGACATGAAGTTGTATGCATTCATTACCAGCACTACTGTATACACACTGACCCACTCTGTGATCACCTCAAAATTCATACCTCCGTTTTTAATCGGCACTATTTTCCTTCCATATCCATCAATCCGCGCTGCTGTCAAAGTCAACAGTGCGCGCTCCCGATCAGCTGTTGATAGCGCGACTCGCTGATAACATGTCTGACTACGAAACTTCTGATGATGAAACCAATTTTCTCACCACAGACAGTCGATTGTTGTCGATGCTGTCATTGCCCCGGTTAGCATATTCTCAGTCTAGCCCAGGGCTTCTCAATCCTGGTCCTGGAGGTCCGCTGTCCTGCAAATTTTAGCTCCAACCCTAATCAAACGCACCTGA
>JAUCMS010000095.1:16487816-16498266 GCA_032357445.1 Enteromius radiatus | reverse complement strand
ACACAAAACATATATATATATATATATATATATATATATATATATATATATATATATAAAAACCTTTAAAAGTAGATTTTGTCTTGAGGGGATATTTAATTCTCGCTTAATAATTATAGAATTGTATTTACGTGCTATATTATGATAGTGCTGGTTAATATTCAGATATATCCTCACAAAAAAGTGGATTGTAGTTCTTTAGTTGACAGTTTTACAGTCTGAGGCAGTGTCCTTCATCCGTGTCTTCTTCTTGCACAGTTATTGTAGCTTTATTTCCAATAAATGTAGTGCATTGATCTACGCGTCCTTCTTGCGCTTTACTGGATTGGTTGCTTTTCAAAGAAAATTAAATATTTATGAGTGAACATAATGTTAATTAATTTCGATTGTTAATTCGTTTTTTTGCTTTTGTTTTGTGATGGCAGAAAGCATGCTGTCAGTTGCAACGAGGTGGTGATCAAATTTGTTCACATCCATCTAGCTTTTTTATCTGTTTTATTATTTATTTAGGGTTTTGAGGTATTGAAAAGTGTTTTTAAAAGAATTAAAGTACTCCTCAGTTATAGTAAGCAAAAAGATTTGTTTATTTATGTGTTTACCTATATCTTTACTAATTTCAGTTGTTTTGGTGCCATTGACCTTTAAATGATTTTGTTGAAACTGGGTTGTCTTCTGAGCAGGAAACTGTGAATACTACACATTTGGTGCCCTGTTTTCACTTGGCACCTTGTCAAGTGCTCCACTTTGGGTGTCCTGGCCGTAGACTGTGTTAATGCCATTGTGAATTAAGAGGATATGGAATGCTGCTGGGTGTCCATTGAGCAGTCACACCTTCATAATTAATTTAACATGGACCCCGGGCAGTCAGGCATTACGCACTTTGCTATCAATGAGGGAAAACAAATTGATATGGCTCAACCTAAATATATATTTTAATTTATTTATTTTTTAGTTTTAAACGTAATTTCAGAAGAAATACACAATATGTTCCATCAAAATTATTGTTATTTTTTTTTATATTGAGCATTAAATTTACACAGTGTGACCATTCCAAGTGTCTGTCCCTTTTATGCTCTTGATAGGCTTCAGTTTTCGAAAGCTGTACATGTTTGCATTCTTTTCAGTGGCAATATACTAAAGTTATAATATAATATAATATATAGAGATCTGTGATATATTTTGTATATTTTATTTGGTAAGGAAATAAAGAATGTAGGATTTAAGAAAACATGCATATGAAACAGCAACTGCATGCTTGCTGTTCTTTGAGTTCATCTTTGGCGTTTAAATCTGGCTTTATCGTCTCTCAGTGGGTTTAGTCCCAAATATACATCTACCCTTTGGTAGTATTTGATTGGATTAAAATCTTGACAGAAGCGAGAGACAGTTGCAGCTGTTCAGATTCTTTTTTCCTTTTTGTTTTTTTTTTCATTCTCTTTCTCTCTCAGTCTTTTCTCATGTCTGGAATAGTGCTTTATTGTTTAATGATTGTATGATTTTACAGACTACCTGTAAAAAGGTGCCTTTTAAAACTTTTAATGGTTTTTGTGGTTTACAGAGATAAATCTTACTATTACTTACTAAAAGTCGCACCGTGATTTCTTTTTTTATTTGTCTAATGCTGTAGCAAGAACAAAAACGAAAGGCTGAAAAACAAGCATATTAAACCAGATTCCAAAGTTCAGTTTAACACAGTATATGTGCTCTAAATGTAAGGCTGGAGATGTCATTTAGTCATTGAGTCTTGTAAACCCACTGCTTTCTCCAGATCTTCACGTTGACTCCTGGAGAAGGCGTGGGCCTGTTGACCTCTCTGCCCTGGCCAAATTCCACATCTTGAAATTTCACTCCGCACACACTCTTTGGGCCCCTCTACAGCTGAGAATGGCTGCTCAAACGGCCGGCCACCCTGAGAAAATATTTCCAACGACTTAATAGCAACAAGGGTGTTCACTGTGCTCAAAACGAGACGGATCACTCCAGCAGCAGGATCGCAGAAATGAACTGAACCTGTGAAACAAACAGTGTTTTCTCCATACTGTGCCTTTGTGTTCTTTAGAGGAATAACATGCACTCGAAAAGTTATGTTAATAGTTCAATACTTTATATATCCAATGTTTACTTTTTAATATTATAGATTCATTAAGTCTCAAAATATTTAGTGGGTATTTTAGGATTGATTTGCCTTACATTAAACCCCTTTAAAAGCGATTCAAATGATTCCTCCTGGCATTTCAGTGTTTAAGTTACACATTTGTCAGGACACTGAGACATTCTAACACTAAGTGTCATTATTTTTTTTCTCTCTTTCTTTCTGTTTTTTCTCCCCCTCATCTGCCAGCACTAGCTTAGGATCTGCTGCCCCCAACTGGGGGTCCCCTAAGACATTCCTCGCAAGTGTTTAGCAGAGAAGATGTAGTCAGAAGGATATAAGGAAAATCAATCTATTGTCCTCTTCTGAGGGTATGACTTGGAATTCAGTTGCACCAGGTTTTAAGGCGATTGTCAGGTGACGAGCTAATTGTGTTTCAGCAAGCGACCTGCAAAAACAACTCATGTCCAGGATTGCTGTGAATTGAATTATGGACGGGTGGTAGATTTGTCACTGAAAGCTCCCACATGTGTAGAGTTTCCACTCCATTCCTCACAAAATAGCATAGATTTACCTTCCCAACACCTCACGCAATGGAGACAATGGAGGCACATGCATTTGATGGACAACGGGGTCACATATGAGCTCCATGAAAAGCCTCTCTGTTTCTCTGTGATATGTAGGACATACCTGCTTAATGCGGTTACGTCCGCAGCACGGCCTTCGTGGTTTCATCCCCTTGACCATTTACCAGGGTCACGATTCTTTAAATTCGAGCAAACGGCCGTGTGTTGGTCCTTGGATATTACTTGGTGCGCATCTGCTTTGAGCATCCGCTCGGACTATAAATGGGAATGTGCCAGAGATGGCTTTGTCTTGCATGCCTTGCCAAGTATTTGAGTTTTTTTGTTCTGGTACAGATGTCACTGGAGCCTTGCCTGATAAAACACAGCGGGAGGTGGATGGGAGTGGGGACTGCCTTTTTCCTCTCCCTTGCAGCCAATGTCTTTCTAGCACAACATCAACATGGCTTCAGCCAGGCTACCGTATTGTCTTACAGCGTGTTACTGAAACCCAATCTAGCCCGTGCTTTGTCATGCCTCCTTCTCCTCCAGGGCCGACTGCAGCGCAACGCGGATCGGCCGATCCGCTACAGCACTCCGCGTCATCTGATAATCAAATCAGATGCATTTGAATCCACTGCGGTCGGAGTTATTGGCGTGGCAGGCAGAAATGGGTGGCCCTGACTGTGTAAGATAGAGTCATCACAAGCGTGTTAATGGAGAGGCTGCGGCTGATATCAGATTAGGACGGCCTCTCTCTGAGCTAATGCAATTAGCCTGCACTCAAAAGTGAGGCATTAAGACTCTAAGTGATGCAGTGTGGAGGCTGTTGTCCTTCTGTGGGAGATGTTGTTCTGCTTGTGCCGTGTCATTGGTGGCTAAATGGGGGCGGCGCATGACGTGACAACAAGATCTTCAGTGTATTTTCCACAACAAGTGTGTATAACACCATGAAAGTGTTATTGGGTTGACTCCAAGTGAAGTAGTATTCAAAGAAAACACTTTTAATTGCTACACTAGTATGACCACACCCTAATGAAGCTCTGAGGTAAATAGTTGCACGTAGTTTGCATGCCGAGACTTTTGTGCTTACAAGCACATGTGCTCCTTGCTTTTTGTGGCCAGAAAAGCCTCCTGTGCTCTTTTTCTCATTTGAAGTACCGTTTTATTTGATTTTATTGCGGCCATAAGCATTCTCCTTTGTAGATAACAGGAGGTTTCACACCCTTGTTGAGCCGACTGTTAATGTTTCGAGACCATAATGTAAAACACACATGGAGTCACACCGTGAGGAAACGCACAGTCCACTAGCACACCTTATTATGGTTAAGCAGTTTAAACTGGTTTATGACACGATTAACAACAATGGATGTTAGAGTAGTTGTGTTTTTGTTCATAGTTTAGCTATGTGTTCAACTGGTTAAGTCAGTATTCTTTTAAATGATTAATTTAAAATGCCAAATGTTCTCTTTGAATTTCTTATGGTTTTGAAATACTTTTGTGCCACTTTCAAGATTTTCTTTATATTTTAAAAGTTATGTGGTGTACACAACAGGTTTATATATATATATATATATATATATATATATATATATCATTTTAAGGTAAAGTTTTTATAAATTGCTTTTTAGCATGCATATTACTAGAATGTTAGCATTTATTAGTGTTAATTAAGTACATATTAATGCCTTATTCTTCATTCTTATTCTACACCGCTAATCCTACCCAATACCTAAACTTAACAAAGTCATAGTTAATAGTTAACAAGTGTTACCCATTCTAAAGTGTTACCAAAATTGTATACTTTCATATCCTATCTGTATACTTTAATAATGACATTTTTCATTAACAAAGCTGATATTTTAAGAAGCTTATTGACCTTGAGACAGTCGTGCATCCTTTTATGGTATAATTAGAAGTATTGTGGAAGTTTATTAAAGCAGTTATTGCAAAAAGAAAAAATCATAAAATAGCATCTCAAACCATTTAATATGTTTTTTTATTACTTATTATACTTATGGTATCAGGACTGTTGTATCATGATTACATTTTTTGCAACAATTCTCTAATGAAATTAAAAACATGCTCAACACTGAAGATGTGTATTTAAGTTGTATTCATTATGTGTATGATTAGCATGACTTATAATAATCTTTTAGGTTGATTTTCTGAAATGAGGATTCTTTGTGTTGTTTCTCAGGTGAGAGCCAGGTCCAGACTCCACAGTGCCGGATCCAGAAGTGCACCACTGACTTCGTCTCTCTCACTTCCCATCTTAACCCTTCACTGGATGGCTTTGATACTGAGTTCTGCAAGGCGCTGCGAGCCTATTCCGCCTGCACCCAGCGCACATCCAAGAGCTGCAGGGGAAACCTGGTCTTCCACTCCGCCATGCTGGGCATCAGTGATCTTATGAGCCAGAGGAACTGCTCCAAAGACGGGCCTACATCGTCTACCCATCCCGTCATCCCCATTGAGCCATGCAACTATCACAGCCGCCATCACCAAGCATCACGGCCTGGAGCAGGGACTGGGGCTCCAGAGCACCCACGACCAACCTACCTGTTCTGTGGCCTGTTTGGGGACCCTCATCTTAGGACTTTCAAAGACCATTTTCAGACCTGTAAGGTTGAAGGGGCATGGCCCCTCATTGATAACAATTACCTGTCCGTCCAGGTCACAAATGTTCCAGTGGTATACGGATCCAGTGCTACAGCAACCAATAAAGTGAGTTGCTTTCTAATTTCATTACTTTAAAGTCTTTTTTAATGTGGAGAAGTATTTATTAATTTCATTGGAAAAAAGTTGTTTCAGACATGCAGCATAATTTGAAAAAAATATATAAAATAAAAATAAAACGTTTGTAGGTGTGACTTTCTAATTTAGTTAATTACTGTTTTGTTAATTAACTAAAACTAAAATCAAAATGAAAAGGTAAAGGTAAATTAAAAGTTAAATTAAAAACTTACTTTCATAGTATAAACAGAAACATTTTTCAAAATTCTTCTTCATAAAGTTTTAGTGTTTTAGGTTAACATTGCTTAAAATTCAAATGAAATTACTTAAAATTAAAATTGTCAAACTTCTTTAAACAGTTGAGCACTTTGACATGCTGTTGATATTGTTAACTAAAACTATAAAAAAATTATTTTGAATAAAGCTGAAATAAAGACACAAACTAAACCAAAAATAAGAAATGCTGCCTTCATGACTAACTGAAATAAAATAAGTTAGAGTTCTATTTCTAAAGTTAAACCAAACTGAAATAAAAGTAAATAAAATAGCAAACTAATGGGGGAAACTGTGAAACATAAATATAAAAGATATTCAAATATTAATAAACAATATAATAATATATAAATAATACTAAAATAACACTGGTTCGTAAACCTTTTCTTTACAGAATTTATAAATCTAGGTTCATTTGATAATTTCTTGTACATTGCTAATTAGCATTAATTCAAAAGATTATGTCATACAATTTGAAATGTTACAATATATTCATATTTGTAGAAATTAGCATTAACCTGTCAAACATATCCTGAAAACATATTGTTTATTGTTATTTCACAGCTTAAAATTTTTAAGCCAAATTCGATCCTAAACATATAAACTTGCAAGAGGACTTTCTATATTATTTTTAATAAAACTTGAAAAATATTTGCACATTGTGCGATTTTGCATTGTTTTTATCTTTGTTTGAAGTGTATGATGTCTCTCTATATAAGACTATATGGATAAGATTATCAGAAAAGGCTGCAGAAAGCAGATAAGGCTTACAACTTTCAACTTTGACCAAGTATTCACAGGTGCAAGTTAAACAAAGCAAACAGCTCTAGTCTTATGACTAACACTTGTGACCAACGTGTCTGTGAAATTCTAATATCATTAATGACTGAATGAAGCCTGCGCTGTGGCATGACCCATAATAAGGTCGCTTTGAAAGAAGCCTCTGTCTTCATTTCTCCAAGTGTGGGGCTTATAGTCAAACACTCAGAACAAACACGCTTACACACACACATTTCGAATATGCTGATGCAGAATATTGACTGCTGGCGATCATGTTTACAGATTTTTATAACCTGAAGTAGCTAGAAGCTTGTGAATATTACAGCCTGAGCAGACTGCATTTGTCAGATACTTGCTTTTCCTTCTCAAGTTTAAGAAGTTGAGCTCGTCTATGGACAGATGTGGCTTCAAATGCTAAGTTTGGCCACCGATGCTAATTACCTCTCGTTTGACCCCCTGACCTTGAAGGTGGGGAGCCATTATTAAACATTTGCAAGTAATTATTAGCACACACTGCTTAACTGAGGCCTTTTCAGCTGCCTCACCTTATGGCCAACTGGTCATCATTTTTCATCCTTGTCCTGTGTACAAAGCTGCTATTCATCCGCTGCTAATGTAACGCCACACTTCTTGTTAGCCAGTGCTTTTGCTTCCCACAAGTCTTAGAGTTTCACAGTATAAGGACTGTATACTGGCTGCATTTTATGGCTAACACTTACAGGGCAAAAGGATCTGTACATTTTTGTAATTTGTAAGTTGTGACAATTTGAGTTAAAAAGTACAAGGTAAAAAAGAAAAATGAATGAATCATCGCAATAAGATCAATGGCATGCATTTAGAAAATATATCTGCTGAATATCCATTTCATGTCAACTTGAGTTTTTAACTCTGCTCTCTTTTTTTAAGATCACAATAATCTTCAAACCATACCAAGAATGCACGGACCAGAAGGTCTACCAGGCCGTAACAGACGACCTTCCAGCCGCTTTTGTGGACGGCACCATCAGCGGGGGCGATAGCGAGACCCGCAGCATCTGGATCCTGGAGAAGGCGCCGGGTCGGCACGTAGAGATCCACGCCGCGTACATCGGGGTCACCATCATCGTACGCCAGCAGGGCCGTTACCTGACGCTAGCCGTGCGAATGCCAGAAGAGCTCGCCATGGCCTTCGACGAAACGCAAGACCTGCAGCTTTGTGTGAACGGTTGTCCCACGTCAGAACGGATCGACCAAGAGGGACACCTTCAGCTGCCCATGCAGGGCCTGCAGCAAGCCAGCTTTCAGCAGCAAGCGAGGGTCGAAGCCCAGAGAGGGCTCTTCTCCCTCGAAAGCGCCTCCAGGAAGTGCAAGGAGCAACTGGAGATTAAGGACATCTATTTCCACTCCTGCGTGTTTGACCTGCTCACCACAGGAGATGCCAACTTCACCACTGCCGCCTACAATGCCCTGAAGGACATGGAGACTCTGCACCCCAATAGGGAGCACTGGCATATTTTTCCTAACTCAGCCGCTGAGCTGAGGCCGTTTTCGTTGCTCATCAGTGCACTGCTAACCGGCTTCCTCATCACTGTGCTTTTATAATGTGTACAGTGTTTTGATAACTGTTTCGAAAGAAGAAAAGCAGACTGTAAAAAGTCAGTACTCTGAGGTACTTTGTATATATATATAATGTCTGTGCGGAGAATGAATGTTCGAACCTTCGTTAGACTGTACATTTTGTGTAAATCATGTTTTCAAGAGAGCTGAATATTGTAGATTTTTGTGAGTGAATTTTTTGAGATTTCATGTTTTTTGTCCTCAGGTGAGGAAATCTTAATGGAAGCACTTTATTTTTATTTTCCTTTTTTTTTTTTTGCAACTAGAAAACAGTGTTCCACGGAACCAGCGCTCAAAAATCTAACACACTGCACTTTTTATTTGATACATTTCTGTAGGTCTCCATACAAATGGTACTTACCTCACCACCATACTCCGTAGAACCGTGTTAAACATATTTCACAATGTGGTTGGCGTAGCGATTGCGTGTTAGAGGGTTAAAGAAGGATCATGTTGACTAGACTTTCACTTTATCTGTATTTTTAGTTCTGGCACTCAGCCGTTGAGTCACGTCGATCAGCAAAAACAAAGTGAAGAATTCAGGCAAACGCAGCAAACGTTGGTTGAAGTGCACTTAAGTCAGAAATTCCAATTTTTCTGTCGTTGAAAATTCGGAATCGTTGGGTGTTGGATTTTCGGCCTATAAATGACAATCAGAATTTTAGTTAGGTACCAAGTCTACCTAATGTACGAACACAAAACATCAATCCTGAAGAGTGCGTTTTAGAGACACCAAAATATTTATGCTAAAAGTTCCATCTAATTTCAGAGTCAGTGAGCGAACTTGTAGCATCTACTAGAATGGCTTCTCGCAAGATCACATTTATTAGCTTTGTCCCTTTGCCAAACAAATATTGACTATCTGTTCAAAGTGTTAAATTCCCTCGACTCCTTGTTTTATCCTTGACCAAAGATATGACGTAAGCAACGCACATATCAGATCCTGATGTACAGTGGGCTTCCCTATACGTTTTATTTTGCCAAAAATGATAATGGTGTGGTATTGTCATGTTTCGCTAGCCAGTGCCATAAATCGACTCAAATCTGTAATATGTTCAATAGAATTGTTTTTTTGGCCCAGCAAGCATTTTAACAGTTATTTTGTCAGCCAGAAGTGCAACTTGAGCCACGGTTCTTTTTTCAGCAGTGATTTCATTCAGAGAGCTTTCAAAGCAAATGAAGGATATTCAGAAACACTTATGTCTCTATTTGCTTTGAGTGTGGCATTTGGCCTGATGGACACACAATTCATTTGATGAAATCGAATTGTATACTTTCTTGGCCTTAGTGCTACGGAAGCCATGCCCGACATGTTTCCAAACCAAGACTTGCTACTGTAGAGACATCATTGTTTAACTACTGCCAGTGCTGAAGAGCTGCTACAATACTGTGACAAGTGTAATCGATTGTATTTGGAAAACTGGGAGTTTCGCAGGCAGCGATTGGCCGGATTCTGAAACAGGATCATTTGATTGGCCGATTGACCTAAATCAGTGTACAGTGTTTTTTTTTTTTCTTTTCCTCTTAAAAACCAGAACAAGGCATCAGAGTACAATTAACTAACTGCAATGGAAAGCCTTCATCCTGTGTTTTTGCATTTCGCATTTGATCTTGTGATCTCTTACTTTTGTTGTGAACATTGTTTTTTGTGAAGAGTGACTGCTCAATGTTTATACTTAAATTATTTATGAAATATAGTGTCTTGTTAGAGAAGTTAAGCTCCATACTCTTGCTGTTGAAAAACGTTTGAGATGTGATTGTACTGCCACCTAGTGGGTCACCATTGTTACATCAGTGTTTTAGTATTGTACGGATGCTGTTAAAAAAAAAAAACGAAAAAAAAAAAACGGAAAAAATGTGTTATTTAAAACAATAAATTAAAAATACATAAATGCACTTGCTTTATTTATTGATTACACAATTCATTTGCGGTGTAAGGATTAATTGCCATATACATTCATTGGCATATGCATTTACATTGATTAATTTAGCATAAGAAGCAAGAACACAAGTCAATGTAACACTAACAGACCAAAGGTATCATTATACAACATTATAGCAGAGTTGTAAATAACAATCAAGTTCTGCTTATCTCTCCAAAGTCAAGTGGTCCTTAATAAAAAAAAAATTGGTAATATACACTGCTGTTCAAAATATCGGGGTGATTATGTTTAGTTTTTTAACCCCTTTTTAACCTCTGAAGTGCAAATCCCATTCAAAAAGAGACCTCAGGAATGCTAATAGTTTAATACATAACTCAATGATTTTATTCACCAAAGATGCATTACATTAATGCAGTGGTTCTCACCATGTCGATTGGGAACACAGCTCCCATAAGCTGATTATTAGAATCAGGTGCGTTAACAAAGAGAGACATGGAAAATGTGCAGAGCAGGGGGGCGCGAGGACT
>JAUCMS010000095.1:16470331-16484178 GCA_032357445.1 Enteromius radiatus | reverse complement strand
TGTGGCAGGCGCCACATAGCGGTGGCGGGTCTTTGTGGCAGCTGCCCCTGCCACGCAAAGATTTTACTCTCTCTCCATTTTTTGCATGTCAGGTTCACGTTTTAAGTAATGACGAAAAAGCTTGTGCCAAGTTGTAGAGTTTATAAGGAAAGCTAGTACAATTACTTGGCAAACACACAACCCAAAAGCCATTTCACTGTATCATATCATTTAAAATACTCTATTTCTGTTATAAGTGGGTGGTTTTTGCCTTTTGCTTAATATATATATATATATATATATATATATATTGCAACGTTTTACAAAAAGTCCATGTCAGTCTTTCTACTTAAAAATGGCACGTTTAATTTAATGGGCTAATTGCAGTTTTTTTGGTAATTGTGAAGTGTAGTTCAAAAGTTTGGGGTTGGGGTTGGTGAGAAGTCTCACAAGGCTGACTATTTTTGAAAACAGCTCTATTATGAAATTATTACAATTTACGATTATGAATTTTCAGCTGGATCTACTCTTTTATTTCAGTAAGTACACCCAAATAATGTTGCAATATTACACAGTCCTTTAAACTCTAGTTGGTTTGTTTTAAGATTATTCACTGTAGTCATTATGTTGAATGCAATATACATGTTCCTTATACGACTTTATATAGTTTGATTTCATCAAGGCTTGTTTGTAAGATGTTTGTCTGTCACACATTTAAAACTTTAAACATCACAAAAGAAATAAAAGAAATGTCAAAGTCATCAACTCAAATCTAACTGATTGGACTAAAATATTTTGCAAAGTTCAATAACTGACAGCAATAACAATATAGATATATAAAAACGACAACACTGTTTGATGTAGGCTACGTATACTGAAAAGCTAACATTTAAAAAGTATTTGTTGGCCAATGGTTTACATCATATAATGTTCAGTCACAGTACATGGCACACGGCATGTTTACTACTCGGACATGACCTGGCTGGTTGTACGTGTTGATGGCTGTAGGTCATTTCTCTGTCCGGCGGCTGGAGCCTCGCTGTGTTGTCATTTGAATATAGACACGGTCAGACAGCACATGCTCGCCAGCTACTGCTGCAAACCAGGAAACTGTGGGCAGGACGAATGAAAGAGAAAATGAAAGCAGCCGACACAATGATCCAGCTCAAATTCAGGTAAAGACACAGCATTGAACAGTTAAAATGAGCGTGTTCCTCAAAAATGTTGTTAGGAGATGCTTGTTCTACTTTGCAGAGACCACATCATCGCGACACAAACACATGCCAGAATAGAGCTAAAGAGCTCGTACT
This sequence comes from Enteromius radiatus, assembly GCA_032357445.1. Taxonomy (NCBI): domain Eukaryota; kingdom Metazoa; phylum Chordata; class Actinopteri; order Cypriniformes; family Cyprinidae; genus Enteromius; species Enteromius radiatus. The sequence goes on along the minus strand of JAUCMS010000095.1, from coordinate 16,482,889 downwards.
GTTCACAGCAGATGTCAATGCATTAACGTGAACAGGCTCGCGTTACAGAGTGAGGTCAACAGAGAACGTTCAGCACGGCTCGTGCGTGTTATTTTAAGTACACTTGATTGTTGTCTCTTATTTTAATTAGCATTTTGATCATTCTAGCCTGTGCTTAGTGATGAATGAGTGTGAAATGCAAAGTAAAGAAGAAATGTTGTTCATTTTTCAGCTACAAAATTTGTAGAAGGTTTTTTGAAACAATAATGTATTTAAATGATAGTTAATACACTAGATTTATTCAAATGACAGCTTATAGGTTTTAGATTTTTATTTTAGTCAGACACCTGTACTTATGCATATTAGCAATGTTGCAAACTACCTACTGTAAGAAAACTGGCAGAAATGTTTTTAAAAATAGTTTCAAGATCACAGGAAATTTTGGAAATATTAAAGGGTTAGTTCACCCAATTTAGTCATTAATTACTCACCCTTGTGTCGTTCCAAACCCATAAGACCTCCGTTCATCTTCAGAACACAAAGTAAGATATTTTTGACGATATCACAGAGCCATCTGTCCCTCCATAGACAGCAATACGACTGAAATGATCCCAGATCCAGAAACACAGCAAAAAACATTGGTAAAACAGTCCAAGTGACACCAGTGCTACAAGAATACATTTTTGCTCAAATAAAACAAAAATAACATAATTTACTCTTCTCCCGTGACATGATACGTATGTCATGCTCAATGCACCGCATATGCAATCTTAAACGTATTTGACGTAATCAGTCAGTGAAAGCATGTGCATAATCTGCGGCTGCTTGCCTAGAAAAAAGCATATACTTACGCAGACAACACAGTAATGTTCTCTAAAATGGCGGAAGACGCAAGTCATAGGAGGAGAATGGTTGAGTATATGATGTTATTTTTGTTTTCTTTGCGCAAAAAAAAAAAAAATTCTCCTTTCGTCACAAAACTGAAGTTGATCCACTGATGTCACATGGATTGTTTTACCGATGTTTTTACTATGTTTCTGGATCTGGGATCATTTCAGTTGTGTTGCTGTCTAGGGAGGGACAGATGGCTCTCTGATATCTTCAAAAATATCTTAATTTGTGTTCTGAAGATGAATGAAGGCCTTATGGGTTTGAAACGACATGAGGGTGAGTAATTAATGACAGAATTTTCACTTTTGTGTGAACTAACCCTTTAATGTCTATATTTATTAACATTTAGATTAAAATATGTCTGTAAGTTAGCAGCATAACACCACAGATTCTAATAAAGTGCTATACATTAAACTGTGAGAAATTTATAAAAATGAATGAGAAAGTTTGATGTTACTATGCATGTACCCCACTATGCAAGTTTGTTTCCACCACAGCCACAGGATACAAAAATTGCAAGATGTAAACTCAAAATTCAGAGGAATTTTCCTATATCCATTTTTGTAACACAGAAAAAATTAAATTTTAATAAAATATGAACATTAAAAAAAATAAAATAAAATTGATCAGTATTTGGTGCAGTAAAAATTATTAGATTATTTAATTTGATATTTTCTCTTCACAGGACACAGTGACAATTTCTAAAACACAAAAGTGGTCACCATCAAAATCAGCAATACCAAAAACCTTCGTTATGCATCTCTTACTTGTTATCCTGCTCTTTCTGGAGTCACAGTTTTGTGTCCAGTGTTCTGACAGCAATAGTTCTGCTGGTGATAACCTTGCAACAAACGGCCTTCCTTTTCCATGGAGTAAAGTGCGTCTCCCAAACTACATCGTGCCTGTACATTACAATTTACTTATTCATCCTAATCTCACCACCCTGGGGTTCAACGGTTCTGTGAAGATTGAAATCGATGTCAAAAACAACACAAACTGGGTAGTGCTGCACAGCAAGAACCTCAAGATCTTCACCGCCACTGTTCTAAACGAGCACGAAGCCCATCTGTCAGACAAAGTGCTCTCGGTGCTGGAATATCCGGCACATGAACAGATTGCCATCTTTTCCCCAAAGATTCTGACCTCTGGGGAAAAATACTTCCTGTATTTGGAATTTGGTGCACCATTAAGTGATGGCTTCTATGGATTTTATAAGAGCACATATAGAACAAAAGCAGGGGAGACAAGGTAGAGTAAAAAATGCTGAAATGTAACATTATATGAATTATACAATATATGCAATAGACTTCATGGAAATCATGGTTAAATAATTAAACAAAATTTTCTCCCCTGAAGGGTCCTGGCGTCCACCCACTTTGAGCCCACATCTGCCCGAATGGCACTGCCATGTTTCGATGAGCCCATTTTCAAAGCTAATTACACTGTCCGAATAAGGAGGGGCCCATCACACATAGCTTTGTCCAACATGCCATTAGTAAGCTCAATTTATACATCTACTTTATCAATGTGGAGTCAGTGTGAGTCAAATTTACTTAAATTCATAAAACAAATTGATGAGGTACTGTAGAATTTTGAAATTCTGAAAACATATTTTATTTTTTAAATTTGCAGTCAATGTATAGGACAATTGGTAGAAACAAATTTACTTCAAAATTATTATTATTAAAATAATATTGCACTATATTTATTAGCAATGGTGCAAACTACTGTACCTACTTTCAGTATAAAAAAAACCCCAAAAACATCTACTTTATCATTATAGAGACTATGTAAGTAAAGATTTACTTTGATTGGAAAAGTACATACAACAGATGAGGAAACATTTTAAAATTCTGAAAATATATTTTCTTTTTTTTCTTTTTCTTTTTTTTATCAATGTATAGGCCAATTTGTACTTGAATTTATATTATATTATTCAAATAACAGTCAATTATAACGGTATATGATTTTTTTTTTTTAATTAAACCATTTAGAAAAATTATTTATCCAATACATAAAACATGGTGTATCATTTTAAAATTTACATTTTCTTTTTTTTTTTTTTTTTAATAGGAACAAACTCTGGAAATCGGCAATGGTCTGTTTGAAGACCAGTTTGAAGTGAGTGTGAAGATGAGTTCGTACCTGCTGGCCTTCATCGTCTGTGACTTCAGATCTGTCAGTGGGATGACTGCAACCGGAATTAATGTAAGTAACTAACTAGAGCAAACAACATGAAGCAGGAACATGTGAGCACAACAGCTTTGTCTGCTTGTATGAAGTTTTCATCACAGGCTCTGGGGTGAGCAATGCATCTTGAATGAGTTGTTTTTCTTCTTCCAAAGATTTCTATTTATGCAGTTCCAGAGAAATGGCATCAGACACACTATGCTCTTGAGGCTGCTTTGAGGCTTTTGGAGTTTTATGAACAATATTTCAACATACTTTATCCGCTGCCAAAAATGGGTGAGTACATCTATTACCTTTCTATCTAATCGTTCAGTGCATAAGTTATATGATGTGCCTTTGGATTTACACTGTTGTTTATTTTATGATGTGTGTCAGACCTGATAGCGATTCCAGACTTCCAGTCAGGAGCTATGGAGAACTGGGGTTTGACTACTTATAGGGAGACATCTCTTCTGTACGACCCTGACATCTCATCAGCCTCCGATAAGCTCTGGGTTACACTGGTGATAGGACACGAGCTGGCCCATCAGGTTATAAATAAAATACATTCTCAATCTCATCTGGTGATAGCTAAACCAATGAATTGCAGAAGTATAGTGCTATTAAATGTAAGTTAAATGTAAGTATTTTTACTACTGTTTGTTTGTGTTTCTTTCTTTCTTTTCCCCAGTGGTTTGGTAACCTTGTGACCATGGAGTGGTGGAATGACATTTGGCTGAATGAAGGCTTTGCCCGATATATGGAATTTGTCTCACTTGAGGCAGTATATCCACAGCTTAAAGTTGTATGTACAAGCTTCAGATATTTGTCTGTATAATGAATAATGTAATGTACAGCCAGACGGTAATTATCATAAACCCTGAAGAGTGATCAAGACCCACATGTATCACCATGAAGGGGTTTATTTTAGGACAAGAACCTCCTGAGTGTACAATTGAGCATGAATATGAACTTAAAGTACTAAAATAAGTACAACTAAAATAATTTTCTTTCTTATATGTGTGTATTTAATATTAATTTTTTTAGTACTTTTTAATATTCTAAAATAAATAAAACTAAAATAAGAATGTGAAACAAACTAATAAAAATGATCAATCACCTAAAAATACTAAAACTTAACTAAAATACTAATTAAAATATAAAAATAAAACACAATTCCAAATATTTATAGAAACTGTAGTAGTATTTCACTGATACTAAAATAACATTGATTACACAGCTTACAAAAAAAAATAAATACATAGAAATGAAATCACCGGTTTGGCAGGAAGTGAGCTGGAAAAGAAATACTCAAAAAATGAAAAAATAAATCAAATACTCACACCAATACTTGTATAAATACACTGCTTTTAGAGTCTCATATGCTTTGTTTTGCATGTTAGGAGGACCACTTCCTGGACACCTGTTTCGGAGCTATTGGACGGGATTCTCTAAATTCTTCCAGGCCAATTTCCAGTTTAGCTGAGAACCCTACTCAGATAAAGGAAATGTTTGATACCGTGTCATATGATAAGGTAGGAAAATGCAGTGTTAAAACGTTCTCACCATTTTTAATTATTTTATTAAATCCAATTTATCTGCTTTATTACCGAATATTTTAGGGAGCATGTATTCTCCATATGCTGAGGAACTTCTTGACAAACGAAGGCTTTCAGAGTGGCATAATTCGGTATCTTCGGAGGTTCAGGTATAGCAATGCCAGAAATGAAGACCTGTGGGACAGCCTTATTAAAGTATGTCACTTCTTCATCTCCTGCCTTTTTTCTGTCATACATTTATATTCCAGCATCAAAACAAAAACTCTCTCTTTATACTCTGTACAGACGTGTTCTGAAGAGGATTTTACAGCCGGAGAATACTGTTACAGCAGTACCCAAGCCACTAAAAATGCTGTAAAGATGTCACATCATGAATAAATATTGCATTTTTGCTATTTATAATTCACAGCATTCCATAAACACAGAATACAGATCATGAACAACATTTTTCAACATGTGTTTTTGCACCTTGAAGGTGATACTTAGCATTCTGAATATCTTCTTGTGTAACTTGCATTGTAGTATCGTTTTGCCGGGGAGCATATAGACTTGAAGAAAATGATGCATACGTGGACTCTACAGAAGGGCATACCGCTGGTCACGGTGAGGCGGCAAGGAAGGAAACTTTATATTGGGCAAGAGCGCTTCTTAAAGATAGTCCTGCCCAGTGATCCCTCATGGAATTCACTTCAGGAAGGGTAAAACACTACAAAATCACATTGTTTTAGTTCAGTAGTTCTTTGTGAAAAATGACTGGTAGAAGTCTTCATAACAGAAAAAAAATATTTAATGCAAAATTATTTTCCATAGCTACCTGTGGCACATCCCTTTGACATATAAAACAAGCCACTCTGAACATGAGATGAAGCACATATTGACCACAAAATCAGGTAAGATCTGGCACAAAAAAAAATCATGCGTTAATATAGAGGCAACTGAGGATGGTTGTCACAAGGAAGTTGTGACAAGGTTTTAAGTGTTTAATGCTTGTATACAATGCTAGACTTTTTCCCCACATAAATAACCAAAAACAATGTTTTTTGCATTTCCTAATTATTTTAGTGTTTACATTTATTTTAAAAAGCTAAGATGTTATTTATGGCAGGTCCCATTGTGACAACTTACCCACAGTCTTATTAATATACTCTTATATCTATTGTTTTATTAATAATTTGTAATATTAGGTCATATTTTGTAATGTTTTGAATCATTTTTTTGTTAGTTTTTGTAATTTTTTTTTACATTTTCAGTTTTAGTTTCCAGTTTTACAACCTTGTTTATTCCATATAGTGTCAATAGGTGTCAATATACTGTAAGATTTGAAGAAATTTTTCTGCATTTATATTTTTTACAGGTGTCTACCAGTATTTAGAATTTTGCATTTCATTGAATTGTGTTTTAGAGTTTAACAGAAATGTCCATAAAATGAATGGATAATGTTGGGTGTCTGTGTCTGTGGGTGAGCTGCCTGTACTTTTTCTGTTAATTTCCTGCTTTATATTTTACAGTGTAGTCTCTCCAACACATTTACTGTACAGTATATACATCTTACTGAACATATACCAATCTCTCCAACCCAGATGTGTTGACGCTGGATGAGGAAGTTGACTGGGTGAAGCTCAACACTGACATGAATGGATATTATATTGTCCATTATGATGAGGAGGGCTGGAACGCCCTGATCGAGCTGCTGAGAGTAAACCACACTGCTCTGAGCTTTAAGGACAGAGCCAGTCTCATTCATAACGCCTTCCAGCTGGTCACGTGAGTTCATGTGCAGTGCATCGCTCTCATCAACTCATAAATCTCCGCTCACAGAGAAAACAGGAAATTCTATATTAGCTAGCAAAATAAGCATAACTGTATTATCATATGAGCTCATTTGTAACGCTACTTCTTTTTTGTTTTGTATTATCCAGTGCAGGACGACTGTCACTAGACAGAGCTTTGGATTTGATCGCTTACTTGAAGTCTGAGGCCCACAATGTTCCTCTCCTGCAAGGGCTTGGCTATCTACAGTCTTTCTACAAATTGATAGAGAAGAGACACATAGCTGACGTTACTCATAATCTGAAGGTATGACACAAACATTTCCTGGAGTCTAATCGAATTTACTGTCCTCATTCCTCCACATATCCGTCAAAGAGTCTTTCATTTGAGGAAGGCTGCTTCCAGACAGACCCACTGAGATCCTTCAAGACTTCTTGTCTGAGTTTTTTCATCATGTTTGTGTGTATAGAAACTTAAGTCTGGTTTTGTCCTGCAGACCTACATCTTGCAGTATTTCGGAGATGTGATTGACAAGCAGACGTGGAGTGACGATGGGACAGTCTCAGACCGCAGACTGCGTGAAGCGGTTCTTTCGCTTGCATGTGATTTCAATTATCCACCTTGTGTGGAAAAGGCCAAGCAGCTCTATGATAGTTGGGTGGAATCCAATGGTACAATCAGGTGACTTGGCAACATTTGTTTTTATGCAATAAAACCCTCTAATATGTAATCAATTTTTTAAGTATTTCTTAACAGGTGACTTACAGTATGCTTTACAAACTATACAGCTTACCCACTGATGTGTCTGAGACGGTTTACATGGTTGGAGCCCAGGATGACAGCGGATGGGCCTACCTTCTGGAAAAGTATGGTGTGTCCATGTGTGAGACACAGAAGGGCAAATTTCTCTCAGCTTTAGCAAGCAGCAAGGACTCTAAAAAACTGTTAAGGTACATTGTTATCAGCAGACTGAAAATCATATGTATGTATACTACAGTACCATTTGGGGTCAGTAAGATGTAGCTGAAAAAAAATATTGTTTATTGTTTTTCAGATATTCACAAAAATATTATGCAGCACAGCTGTTTTCAGCACTAATAATAATAAGCAGAAAGAAACGTTTGAGCAGCATATCAGAATATTAGGATGGTTTTTGAAAGATCATTAATAATGATCATGAAATAATTCAACTTGGTCATTACAGGAATAAACTGTAATATTTAATTTTTTAATAATGTTACTGTATTTTTGATCAAATAAATGAGGAGAGTTATTTTAGACTTGTGTTAAAGGTATAGTTCACCCCAAAATGAAAATTCTGTAATTAAATACTTACCCGTAAGATATTTTCGATGAAATCTGAAAGCTTTCTGACCCACCATAGACATCAAAACAACCGAAAAATATCTTAATGCGTTTTTCGAGGTTTTGGAACAGCATGAGGGTCAGTATTTAATGACAGAATTTTCATTTTGGGGTGAACTATACCTTTAAGAACATCCTATTGATATTATATATGAAATACACAGATAGAAAATTAAATGTAGAATTGTTCAATATGATATATGCAATACTTGATTATGGACTTTATTTACTAGGGGGTTAAATTATATAAATGCACATTTAAATGTTGATGAGGTTTAACATTATGCAATGCCTGGTACTGTATGTCTCCATCTTTCCTGTAGATTATTACAGCTTGGAATGGGTGGAACTTTAATAAAAACACAGAATTTACCCAGTCTCATATACATAGTGGCCAGAAATCCAGTTGGCCATTTTCTTGCATGGGATTTTGTGAAGAAACATTGGAATGAACTGGTAGAAAAGTAGGTGCCATCCACTTCTTTAAAAAGATGCAGTATAATGCACTAGCTGCGATGTGCTCATTACCGCGAGTATAAGATACATGTGTCTCATTATCATAGGTTTCCACTGGGATCTTTTGGAATCAGAAATATAATCGTAGGTACTGTAACTCAGTTCTCATCCACTGAGGAGTTGAGAGAGGTGGGTTGTTTATTTGTTGTTTAGAGGGAATGGTCAAATGCTCTGATGGTTCGTTTACAGCAATGCTTTTTGTTGTTTTTGTGTTGAGGTTGAGGATTTCTTCAAGTCCATCACAGAGCAGGTATCTCAGCTGCGTGTCATAAAGGTGGCCACAGAAAACGTGGAGAAGAACATTATGTGGCTCACAAGGAATCTAGAGACCATGAGGATTTGGTTGCAGCAAAAACTCAACTAAAATGTAAAAAGAAGACCAACATTTCACATCATATTAGTTTTTACTAGTATATTGGTTATGGTTTAACAATCAGTATCAGGATCAGCTCAGAAACTGCACTTTTCAAGATTTCTGTTGTTTTTAGATAGTTGAACAGTGCATATAATGCATGATGTGTTTGCTTTTTTGTTTACTTAGAGGTTCAGAAACAGCTATGCTGTTTTAAAACTAATTATTTTGTCTTGGTGTTTTTCTGTGCTTCTGATTGGTCTCTTGACAGCTGTGCCACATTTTCTAACTAATGTTAATAGGACACTGCCTATTAATTAGTGGCACGAAAATCATACTTGAAGACGTTGAACATTAATGAACTGAATAGGGTTTGGAATAAAAATAAAAATGTTTTTTTTTTTTTTTCTTATAAGGGTTGACGCAACTGAGTCAAGCCTAAAAGTGTGTTCAAAAACAGAAAATGTTTTAAAATACGGTCTGAAAATAAATTTAAACTTTTGTTAAAAAACAGTGCTTTTAGTTTTCATTTACTGATATCACTTTTTCAGACATTTCACATCATCATCACAAGTAGCCTACTTCTGTAAACTTTAAAGTATAACTAGAAATTTTGGAAGTGTTTATCATTCAAATACATGCAGTACAAACTTACATTAGGTTTGCTTTCAGACTGCTCTGTTATCTGTCATGCTCGAAATACTGTTTAATGTTGGTCAATATCATAAGTTATGTGATGCAGCTATTAATATACCAAAGTTTAACCATTACAAAACATTATAGCACAATATCAGTTGACAGCAACTAAACTGATGAGCATGAAGATGATGATAAACAATGTATGCCTATCGTGCTTTGGGAACAAATTTGTACCTAGAAGTGAGCTAAATCTCTCAAAGCCTCCTTTTGAGAATGTCGTAATATGTGAAATGCTTAGGCTAGGTTTTAGTATTTATAAATAGCTGTGTATAAAAACAGTAAAACTCTATAGAACGTCCCCATTTCGATAACTAGTCCTAAACTTGTATTACTGTCACTAGGAGGCAGTATTGCTTTACTTCAGTTCACGGGCTACATTCAAGCCAGGCACAATGTGGCTACCAGTAATAAACAAAATCGTTAAAATTATTGAAGAATTAAAAAAATATATTTAAGGGTACATAAAATCAGAAAATGCCAGTATGCCTTCAATATCATCTACATCAAGCCAGTGCACAATGATTTTAAAAAGCCTAATGTAGCAAGCATACAATTACAAGTATGTTCCTATTCGAACCTTTTTCACTGTATATTCCTCTACAATAAACAGCGTGCTGTTGTTCTACAATGAGTACAATGACCTGACTATAACGGTTCCACTGGTGCCCTATGTGCTGCACACTGCAAACTCTTGAGAATACACCAGCCTATTGTAGTGTGTTTTCACAGAGTCAAATTGTTTGCATGTGATTGTCCAAATTGCTGAACAGTGACGCTATTACAGTTTTTCTTGTTGAGCATGGCATGACTGTCTTAGCGCATGGAATCGGCAAACCATTTAAATCAGCAGGAATATGGAGCTATTGGTATGAATTAATCTTTTTATAAACTCTTTTTTTTTGTTTTGGTTTTTTTTGTTTGTTAGGTTTTTTTTAAAGATGTTGTCAATCATTATGTGTCTGTGGGATTGTATATCATAACATAATCAATATTGCAGCCATGCAGCAAGGTCAACTGCTGTATTTCTCGAGGAGTGCAGAAGCTGCGGTGTCTTAAAGGGATAGTTCACCAAAAAATGAAAAGTCTGTCGTCTTTTACTCATTCCAAATCCGCATGAGTTTCTGTCTTCTGTTAAACACAAAATGGGATATTAGCTAGAATGATAGATGGCTAGAAGGCTAAATAATATAAGGCTGTTCAAAAAGGAAGGAGAAAGATATGTTAAAGTATAAACTCTGTTGGGTTTAATACGTTTTGTTGTTGTTGTTTTTGGCCTATACCGACTTTCATTCATTTTCAGTACATTAAAAAAAAACATATATTGCGTTTGACAGGCAAAACATTCGGGTTTAGATCAGGACATCAGTTCAGTTTGGGGGGCACTGTCCCTTTAAACGGGGCAGCTGAAGGGGGAAGTAAAACTCATGTCGTTTGTTTGACAGCAATGATTGCCACTTTCAGCTTGTGTCTGCTGTTGTATCGATAAACAGTGTCCAGAGATGGCTCGATAAACCGCTGGTCGATTATTTTAACGCGGTGAAGTGAGAACAGTAGATCAGGCTAACAATGCTAAGCTAGCACCAGTTGATCTGAGGTGTTCATGCGTTGAGTGAATGTGTGACTTCACCCTTCCCAGGATTAAATACCCGCACTTTCAACTGAAAGAGGATTTGTTTTTGTTTTGTTTTTTACTTCAGGCCTGCATTTAAGCATTAAAGCATGGAGACGTTTGAAAGCGGTAAGGCTGCTGCTACTACGAACTCTTTATTTGTACGCGAGGTCGTGCACTGCAAAAAGTTATCAGCTAACATGCTACGGCTAGCCGCGTCGCCTTGTTTTATGTACAATGCAGTTTAGTCTCCGCAAGAACTTCCCTTACAGTGTGATAACTTGCTTTTATCTGGTTACGTGTCAATGATTTTAGAATTATCTCGTTTAATTACGATATTATGTATGCAAAGTTCAAGCAGGCTAACAGACGCCTAGGAATAACGTTAACATTGAAATAACGTTAGCTATCAGTACATCTGCTATCCAAATTTCAGCGTGCTTCGCTAGGTCGTAACAGGACCTCTGATTAAATTAAAATCTATCAGTCGTTATGAGGGGGTGGAAATGTGAGTAAATCAGATTAGTGGTTTATTTGTTTTGGTGACTGATTCACGTGATGTCTCCCAGCGATCTGCTGTCAGCATCTGCATTTGACTTTATTCCCATTCAAGTCATCACATCTGATCTTTCTGTCTGTGTGAATCAGACTCAAATCCCCAAAGAGTCCCAAGGGTTCATGCTTTGCACAAAATCTCCTCCCAGTCGTGGCAAGGTGACATTTGCTGATTTGTGTTTTTATGGTTTGACATGTGTTTTTATGGTTTGACAGGCTGACCAGCTGTCTTTTTAGAACTGTCTTTACTTCTCTCCTAGTTTAGGTGACTTAAGAGGTTCAGCCATATAACTGTCATGAAATACAGCTGTCCAAACCAAGATCAAAAAACAAAAACATTTTCCGCTACTTGTGCTTGTTGACTTCCTGAATGAAAGTTTAACTGTTAAGAAAGTTTAGCTGTCAAAACATCAAGAACATAACTGGGTCATATTTCTCATATATTTTTAAATGCCATGAAGCAAAATGTTGCATTCTTAACTTAATACAAAATAGAGTATTTAAATTGTATAATATTTAAACTTCAACCTAGTATACATTTGAAATTCTGGCTTTGTGCTTATTCAAAAAAACCATAAAGTGATGAGAATCACCATTGTTAATAACAGGAATCTTAAAAAGAATTTGAATACATATTATTTTAATGACAATTTGAGTCACCAAGAAATCAAAATGTAGTGTTGGCAAATGATTAATGGCATCCAAAATAAAGGATTTTGTTTATAATATGTATATGTTATGTTTATATAAAATATGAGAATATAAATGTATATATTTAAATATTTTCAATAGATGCGTGTGTATTTGTATAACATAATAAATATACACAGTACACATGTAATATATAGGCCCTAAACAAAAACTTATTTTACGTATGATTAATTATATGACAATATTAAAATTAATATATCTTTTCTTTTTTGGGGGGGGGGGAAATCGCAGTGCATGTACTACTATAAAAATTAGTGCTGGGCAATGATTAATCGCGATTAATCGCATCCAAAATAAAAGTTTTTATTTACATAATATATTTGTATATACTGTGTATATTTATTAAGTATATATAAATACAAACACATGCATGTATATATTTA
>JAUCMS010000095.1:16446930-16468815 GCA_032357445.1 Enteromius radiatus | reverse complement strand
CATATATTATGTAAAGAAAAACTTTTATTTTGGATGCGATTAATCGCGATTAATCATTGCCCAGCACTAATAAAAATACAATATTATAAATGATTTATCAGTGTACATCATTATTTTTTTAATCCACCTTTCAAAGCGTTCATTAAAAACATTAACTTGTCTTCACAATAAAGTCAGTATGAAGGCGGGACTAGAATCCGTCCCTTCCAGCAATTAGCAAACGACAATGATCCAGTCAATTCCCAGTGGACACAACCAAGTTCTGTCCTACTTTTTTTCTTCCCAGATAAGCACTCACATACACATCACAGTTGGGAAGAAAAGAACTTCCATTTCTTTCTAACTTTAATCAGCATGAATATAATCTTTTAAAGAACGTCTTTTAAAAAATAGGCTGAATACAAAATACATAATTGGATCAAGAAATGTGACCTTGACATGTTTTTGTGTGATTTACAAAGGAACTGTAGTAAGTGTTGAACAAACTGACAAATTTACAAACTCAGCATGGTACTAAATGAAAGTGTTGCACTAACATTAAACGAGGCATGTAAAATAATTTGATGTTCAGGTCACTGAAGAGGAGTATTTGTGAAGCAGACCTGAGTTTGACCTTAGGGGGAACACGTTTAACATGATCAAGCAATGTGTAAATGGTAATTTGATCACTGCTAACTCAGGCAGTACCTTGATTTGTTACTAAATTTATTAAGTCAATTCTCTTTTGAAGAAGGAAGTAAAAGAGGAACAATACAGACACTTTATTTTCACTCAGGGTGTTGAAAAACCTTATGCAGACAATAGTCGAGGTATGCTGAATTGAGTATGAAATAGGCCATGGGTGCAAGTATTTACTGGAACAGTCTTAATGATTGTCTGCACAGATGCCCCGAGCATAGATTTGCTTTCATCTTAAGTTTCGCTTTCATTTGCTTTCTACTTTGACTTGTGTGGGCTGACTACAAAATCTCTCAACTTTTCAGAAAAGTCTTAGACGGCCACACTCTTGTCAGCAGGAAGCCACTTTTTCACATTTTTTCTTTCTACCTTAACCTACAGAAAGAGCTCCACTGCCCAGGAACATGATTGAGAACAGCATGTTTGAGGAAGAGCCAGATGTAGTGGATTTGGCGAAGGAGTCCCCATCCTACCCCATCGACTCAGACGATGTGGTCTATGAACCTCGCAGCTCGCGACTGTTAGTCCGAGGTCTTGGAGAAAACGATATGGATGAAGACGAGGAAGATTACGAATCGTCTGCCCGTCTTCTTGGAATGTCCTTCATGAATCGCAGTTCCAGCCAGCGCAGCTCCTCCTACACTCGACAGCAGCATTCTGGATCGTGCTCCAAGCCTTCGACTAAGTCTATGGTGGTAGGTGTTATCGTCCTCGTTCTGGTGACTTCCATGGTGATGGTCTTCTACTTCCTGCTAGGATGCAATTTCACCAAAGAGGGCTGCCAGAAGACCAATTCCACCATGGACAGCATTTATCCCATTTCCACCAACGGTGAACTTTTCCCATGGGCCGAGTTGAGGTTACCGTCCAGTGTGCATCCCGTGCATTACAATATTTCACTCCAGCCCAATCTGACCCTCATGACCTTCCAAGGCTATGTATCCATCTTAGTGCAAGTCTTGCATGAAACGAAGAACATTGTCCTTCACAGTTCCGATATGAAAATAATCAAGGTCACTTTTGAAGGCAAAGTGCAAAACTTCCTGGAGTACAAACCTTGGCAGCAAATCGCCCTCAAATTTAAAGAAGAGCTAAAGAAGGGACAATATGTTTTGAACATTAACTACACAGCAAACCTTTCCAGCAGTTATGATGGCTTCTACAACAGCTCTTATTTTGACACAAATGGTACAAAAAGGTATTTGCAGCCCAATTAACCTTTGTTTAACCTTCTGAAAAGTCAGGATATCTTTGAATTAACTATTTGGCTTCAATGTGTTTATTGACAGTTACTTCTACTTAGTTATGTCTTTATTCCTCTCAGACACATCATTTAATTCACTCCATCTTCTTCTAGAGTTTTGGCTGCTACTCAATTTGAGCCCTTGGCAGCCCGCAAGGCTTTTCCTTGTTTTGACGAGCCAGCTTTCAAATCAACTTTTACAATTAAGATGACCAGAGAAAGCAAGTACATCAGCCTTTCAAACATGCCCAAGGTAGTTATTTTTGTAATATTTATTTATTTACTACTGGGTTTTTTTTCTCACTTTAAATGAACAGACTAATACAGTGAAAAAATAATTGCTGGTAAGTTGACATTGTATTTTGTAAAATACATTTAGCTTTAGTCAATATATTTATTTTATATATATATATATATATATATATATATCTGTGTTTTTGTTTTTTTGTTGTTGTTTTTTCTCAGGTTATAGTATATACGTTTTGTAATGTTACTGTCCTTTTTTTCTAGGTTAAAACCACAGATTTAAACAATGGTCTTCAAGAAGATGAGTTTGAGAAAAGTGTTAAAATGAGCACTTACCTAGTTGCATTTATTGTGGGTGATTTCACCAGTGTCAGTAAAAATGTTTCTAAAACTACGGTATGTGTTCTTCTTAAAAATCAATGTCTGGTGTCATAAATATTGTCGAAGAATATTGCAATATTTTTTTTTTCCCCCCAAATGTTTTGTAGGTGTCTGTGTATGCTGTTCCAGACAAAAAGGAACAAGTGCAGTATGCTCTGGACACAGCTTGCGCACTGTTGGAGTTCTACAATACGTTCTTTGAGTACGACTACCTGTTAAGAAAGCTGGGTGAGATGCCTTTCCTTAAAGAAACTCTTCAAACCGGGATTATTAGATTCCTAGAATAGCTGGGCAAGGACGCTAATGTTGTTTTATAAATAACAAACCTAAAATTGTTCTTTTCTGTGGCACGACATGACCAAATCTCCTTCAAATCAATAGATCTAGTGGCTATTCCTGACTTCCTCGCCGGAGCCATGGAGAACTGGGGACTAATCACATTCCGTGAGACGACTTTGCTAGTAGGGAGTAATTCCTCCTCTATAGACAAGCAACTGGTGACCTCTGTCATTGCTCATGAGCTTGCCCACCAGGTAATTCGCTTTATAAAGCAACGTTCTCATGACAGGGAAATAATAGTCACGTTTAAATAATTAACAACACGTGATAAAAAGTTGGTGTCTGCTTTTACCAGGGTGTGTTTATTTAAGTATCATTTACATCTATTATATACAGTGTTGACCTACTTCAAATTGTTGTCATAAATGCATAGTTCACAAAAAAAAAAAAAATTTCAGAATATCCTAATTTTTGTCCTTCTCATACAGGTTTAGAACAAGGGGGATAAATGATGACATAATTTTCATTTTGATTGAACTCTGCCTCTGCCTCTAACCTCTTACTCCAAGTTATTTAGTGAAGTGAATGGCAATAGTGATTTTGACATACAACATGTTATAGCATAAATTAACACAAGTTATTAATTTTCTGTTCAGTGGTTTGGAAATCTGGTCACTATGCGATGGTGGAATGATCTTTGGCTGAATGAAGGATTTGCTACCTACATGCAGTATATGTCAATTGAAACTGTGTTCCCCAGCCTTGACATAGTAAGTTTTATTCTAAATTGAGAAATGAGGAGTTCAGGTGCAAAAGCCTCTAAGTGCCATTTGAAATTTTCTTCTAAAATTTGTCTCAAGCTGCTGTATTTACGTTCAGTCATTTTACCTATTCATTGCCATTAAAGTGAAATTACTGAACCTACGCATCGTTTCAAGTTAACTTAATCTCTGAATTGGACTAATTTAGACAGTCATGCAATAAAAATATTTTGTAATACATTGAATTTAAGGCTTGTCAGAAAGAATATATTTAATGTGTAATAATAATGACTGCAGCCTTGTATTTTTTATTTTTTATTTTTTTGCTTGTTTGTGTGACCCTGTTTCAATGCAAATTAAACTGAGTTAAAAAGTCAGTATCATTACGGTGGGATTTGACTATGCCAAACCTGGAATTAAACACCATATGTGAATGTGTGTCATTCAAAATGTTTATATTTGATCTCGTGTCTTTCATTTCCAGGACACTGAATTCTTAAATGTTCGCTTTAAAGCATTGGGTAAAGATGCTTTGAACTCGTCTCACCCAGTTTCTACTCTGGTGAGCACCCCTGAGCAGGTGGAAGAGATGTTTGACTCAGTGTCTTATGAGAAGGTACGTCATAAATTACTGCTTGTAAAGTGGGTTTAATTAACTCTCTTCTTGTTGTGTAATGTAATCATTTTTCAATCAGTTTTATTGATTGTAAAGCTATTATGAGAACTTGAATATGTTTCTTGGTCTGCCTTTTTTTAATGTAAGGGGGCTTCGATACTGCTGATGCTCAATTCAACACTCACAGATGGGGAGTTTCGAAAAGGAGTGATTGAGTACTTGCAAAAGTATAACCTATCAAACACACAAAGTGAAGACTTATGGAACAGTCTTTCCCAGGTCAGACCTTTTCTAAGCGAGATGAACATATGATGCATGCATTGTGATTGCGTTTCATTATTTATGAGAGCAAAACAAATACATGTTATGAGTATGATAAATGCAACTACAAAATGAAACAATGTGCACTTATACATAATGATTAGTGTGTGGTGACATCCATGTTCTCCATAGGTGAGCAAACAAAACCTAAGTGTATCTGAGATGATGAAGACCTGGACTGTTCACAAGGGCTTTCCTCTGGTCAAAGTGAAGAGAAGTGGCACTGAAGTGACCCTGACGCAAGAACATTTCCTTCTGAATACTGACAACAGCACGGACGACAGGTAGAGGACTTTAACTGCAGCTGTGAACAATGATCTAAAAATCTATCATAATGAATTATGGGGCTTTGAGCTGTCAGTAAGATTTGTTTTAATATTACTAATATTTTTATTCGTTAATCAAAAGTGTTTCGTATGGAAGCCCATTTCCGCCACTGTATAAAAAAATTAAAAAAGATTATTGCGACTTTGTATCTCACAATTCTGACTTTTTTTCTCAGAATTGCGAGTTATGAAGTCGCAATTGCGAGTTATGAAGTCAGAATTGCGAGATATTAAGTCGCAATTGTGAGTTTATATCACACAATTCTAACTTTTTTCTCTTCATTTGCGACACTTTCTTTCTGGCAAAGCACCATAGAGTGATAACATCCAAAGCGGGTGCAGCAAACCAGGAGATGTTCGTTTTGTATGCTTCAAGCCAGATCATTTTTCTGGAGAACCCATCAATGCATCCATTTAACTTATCATATCCGTCAATATGCCACACGTAGTTTGGCCCGTGACTGTTATACATGCGTCGCCGTAGACGACCGCGAGCACACAGATCAACTCCTCCGCATCAACTGACGGACAGTTTCTCTGTGTGTAATGCCGGACAGCCAACAGATGATCTATAAAACATGCCACTTCAGCCTCATGTGTTTTATTGTGTCTTCATCACAAATGATTCCTGCATAGCGTTCTCTCAAGAACTGTGAACTGTCTGTAAACTAAGCTTTATGTTGTGTGGTTCCTCTATTAGTAAAACCGTGCCGAAAATAATCTTATATGATCTTTTCCATGGTTACAGGCAATAGAATATGCATTCTACAGTCCATGGACACGTCTTGTCTTTGGCAAGTACATCTCAGTAATGCCGAAAAATCTCGCAATTCTGACTTTATAACTTGCAATTGCGACTTTATATCTCGCAATTCTGACTTTATAACTCGCAATTCTGACTTTATAACTCGCAATTGCGACTTTATAACTCGCAATTCTGAGAAAAAAAGTCAGAATTGTGAGATAAAAAGTCGCAATAACCTTTTTTTATTTTTTATACAGTGGCGGAAACGGGCTTCTATAGTTTTGTACTATTCATCAAATAATCCTAAAAATTATTAGAAAATTATCAAATTTAATATAAAATTATTAAATAATGTAGATAATTTTTTTTCCTGTAGTAGATCAGTAAGGAAAAGGTTGTTACACATCCACAAAAGGAGTTCATTCTGAGACTCTTATTTTGCTCCGCCTAAAACACATGATTCAACTATTAGCAAGATTCTAAAATTCAAATTTGACTGTGAAAAACCCCAGAACATTGACGGAGAATCATTTTTTTGAGTGTGGGAAAGAATAGTCTTATTTGTTTTACAGTGTGAATGTTTTAAAAAGGGACTTTTATATTCATCAGAGTCAAATCCAATATTGATCTATTAAAAATAGAATTGATCCACTTTTGTGTTACCCATAGAAACTTGTGGCATATTCCCCTGACGTATGTGACCGACAAATGTAGTGTTCTCAGCTCCTGCAAGCAAGTGTTCCATCTGAAGGAAAAAACAGGTGAGTGTTGTCCCCAGGACTGAGTGTACTGGCATAGACAGACGTCTATAATGTTCTAACTACTGGAAATTTTAGTAATGTATTATTTGTTGCTTTAAATGTTTTCCAGCAACGTTAACTATCCCAGATCACGTGAAGTGGTTGAAATTCAACTATAAGAGCGATGGTTTCTATATAGTGGATTATGATGAGAATGGATGGAGGAACTTGATCGAGGCTTTGCAGACAGATGTAAATATCCTCACCTGTAAAGACAGAGCAGCTCTCATCAACAACATGTTTGCTCTCTCCAGGTAGATCTGCATTTAAAAGAAGGTTTAAAGTGTTTAAAAACACCAGCATTTTGAACAATAGTATATATTTTTTTGTAAATGAATGTATTTTTTTAGTAAAGAATATATGCTTCAACTTTCCTCCAGATCGGGCAAGGTGTCTTTCAGACAAGTCTTAAATCTTATGGATTACATCAGAAATGAGACCGAGACGGCTCCCGTGACCGAAGCTCTCTTCCAGCTTGGTCGGATTTACAGGTTGCTGGAAAAAAGATCAGATCTGAACTTGGCCTCTAGAATGACGGTATGTGCAACATCCTACAGTATGTGGCTGTTGTAGTCAAATATTTTGTCTCATAAAATAAACAAATTTGAATGTTTTCTTGGAATTTAATCTTTGCAGAGTTACATCGAGGGGCATTTTGGACGTTTAATGGGGAATCAGTCTTGGGATCTGGAAACCTCTGTGTCAAAGATGATGCTTCGGTCTGCCCTGCTGGAGATGGCATGTTCTCTTAGCATAAGTAACTGCAAAACAAAGGCCAAGCAACTGTTTGATCAGTGGTTCGATTCCAACAAGACTTCTCAGTGAGTAATTTGTCTTTTAATCTTGTGATTTGCAAAAAGGAAAGAGAACAGAGGAACATCTTGTGATACGTGCCTTATTGTTTTAGGATTCCCAGTGATCTAATGAGAACAGTCTTCAAAGTTGCTGCTCAGACAGATGAAGGATGGGTTAAGCTTCTAGACGTGTATAAACACTCCATCAATGACCCAGAGAAGCGCAAGTCATTGGAAGCTTTGGCCAGCACTCAGGATATACGGAAAATCATATGGTAAGGCTGAAAAACATCTTCTGTCAGAAGGAAAATCTTTCGAGCTGTCAGCACATACATGCTTCAGTTGAATTTGGTTTTCCCTTTTAGGATTCTACAAAAAAGTCTTGATGGGAGTGAGATTCAAACTCAAGAATTTCCTTTGGTAATCAACACAATTTGCAAGAACATTGCTGGTTACCTCTACGCTTGGGATTTTGTGAAGGCGAACTGGGATAAAATCACTCAAAAGTGAGTCGTGAACTTATATTAAAAGGAAAAACAAATCTGGTGTAGAAGGGTTACTTAAATAAACACCTTAAAGGGTTAGTTCACCCCAAAATGAAAATTCTGTCATTAATTACTCACCCTCATGTCGTTCCAAACCCAAAATGATTTCAAAGAGCCATCTGACCCTCCATAGACAGCAATTCAACTGAAGTGATCCCAGGTCCAGTAATGTAGTAAAAACATTGGTAAAACAGTCCGTGACATCAGTGGATCAACTGCAGTTTTTCGACGCAAGGAGAATATTTTTTTTGCGCAAGAAAACAAAAATAACAGTTGATTCAACCATTCAACATACATTGTCATTTAAATGTGGCTGCCATTAGTTTAATGTTTGAACCGTATACAGCCCTGAAGTGACCCGCATGCACAGAAGAAGACGTGTCAGACACAACACAGTTTTAGTGTTTTTTTAAATGGAATCGTCACCCCAAATACTTATTAAATCAACAACCTCACTATCCTTCCACTGAACACCTACATAACCGTTGTCTGCCACTGGGATTTTAAGAAAATCAGATATGGGTCACATTTGGGCCACTTTAGCCTGCATTGTGAACTAAGCCAAATACGTTAAAGT
Organism: Enteromius radiatus; assembly: GCA_032357445.1. Lineage (NCBI taxonomy): Eukaryota > Metazoa > Chordata > Actinopteri > Cypriniformes > Cyprinidae > Enteromius > Enteromius radiatus. The sequence continues at coordinate 16,460,503 of JAUCMS010000095.1, read as the reverse complement.
GTGCGTATGTGAATGAATAAAGTCATTATTTTTGTTTAGATTTTTTTACATACAAAACGTATTCTTGTCGCTTCACAACATTACAGTTAAACCGCTGATGGCAGATGGAGTATTCTGATGATGGCTTTCATACTTTTCTGGACCTTGACAGTGTTCATTACTTGGCAGTCAATTGGACAGTCATAAGCCTTCCGGTTTTCATGTAAAATATCTTAAATTGTGCTCCGAGGATGAACAAAACTTGGTTTGAAATGATTAAAGACAAAAAAATTATTTTGGGGTTGAGTAACACTTTAAAACTTTTGGATGCATTTAAAATCTATATAAAAAAGGAAAACTGTTATAATTACTGATTATTACATTTCACAATATTACGTTTTTATTTTGTGTTTTTGATCAAATAAGTGCAGATTTGGTGAACATAAGAGAATTCTGTCAAAAACATGACAAATCGTATTGTTCTGTTGTTGATTCAGTGTACTTAGTATGCACATTTGTACTGTAATTAGTCATTTTGTTAGGAATAGTGCACATTAATGTACTCAGTCTGCAATTTTAAATTCTTTCTCTTTCTTTTTTTTCTTGCAAGATTTCCTGTTGGATCTTTTGCCATTCAGAACATCATCATGTCCACAACCAGTCAGTTTTCCACAAAAACACATCTCGTGGAGGTCTGTTCATCCCCCATTCCTTTGGTTAAATTAAAAAACAGTTAAATGTTACTTTAAGTATTTTTACTACATTCTTGTTTTTCTCATCAAGACCCAGAACTTCTTCACTTCTCTTGGGACAAAAGGTTCTCAAATGAGGATCGTGCAGGAGGCCATTGAGACCATTAAGCTGAACATGCGATGGATGGAGAATAACTTGAACGTGATGCAGAGATGGTTATAGTGTGAGGAGGAGAAGTCTTGTGCCTCTCACTCCCTCAGGTGATGTCACTGGGCACATGCAGGTGTAAGTGATATTACTGTCACAATAGCCAGAGCCATAAATATACAACGTTAGGCCAAACTCAAGATGGAAAGGCAGATTTTATTTGGATATAAAGGGCCGTTTAAGAACATTTCTTTTCAGGGCATCTTATAGGTAATATTCCTGGGTTCTCCAGGGAGCTGTATACTAGCCAGAAGCTTGCCTGAGAACATTTTGCCTTTAATGCTACCTTATGTAAATGAACATGTCTGGATATTAATTGTAAAGCGTATGTATTATCTTTTCTCCAAGTTGAAAGTGAATTGAAACTGTATAGTCAGCAGATGATTTCCTGTGTCATAACTTTAGTGTTAGTTGCTGCTCGGGGAAGGCTGTTGCGTTGTCTTTTGGCGGTTCATTTGGGGCCCAACTCAGTATGTGTATGGCTCTGGCTTTAAGCACTATTTGCACTATTCAAAGATTCAGCTTGCTCAGGGCAAATCTGGTTGTTGTTGTTGTTGTTAAAATATCATAATGCATTTGCACCCTTTTACTTAATGGCGGTGGCTAAAGACCAAAACCTCTGATCAGTGTCTCTTTAATATACCCTTATCACGATTTGCCAAAAAACAAATAGTAATAATTCTGAAATTATGCTACAGGAGTGTAATCACAATCCCCCTTTCTTCTAGATTTAAAGGTTTTATTTATTTACAGTACTGTGCAAAAGTCTTAGGTCACTATCACTAAGATTTTTGCACAGTACTGTATGTGGAGGTGAATCTTTAATCATCTGCGTTGTGTGCTTGAATCCAGCACTGTGTAAAGGTTCTCGCCTTCGAAATTTTCCATAACTTTCATCCTTCGCACAAGATGTATTTTGTATTTAGTTTAATTTAGAGTTGAGTATGTATGTTATGTATTTCTTGAGCTGGCTTTGCATAATATAGGTAAAGGTTTTTCATTGGAAATATTACGTTAGCATTTCTAAACCATTTTATTTTGAGCTTTGCTATGCACATTCTGATGAAGCTGAAATGTTTTACAGTTCTGTTGTTGTACATGTAAAAGAAAACTCAGTGGTTTTACCCATGTGATTTGACATGTAGAGATATATTTGTTAGCAAGTCTTCATGTAGAGGGCTTTAGTTAACTTCTGTCAAATTGCCACAAGACAAAAAAGGGGCTCTAAAGTCACATCACTGATTGAGAATTGTTACATTTTTCACTGGTTGCTACTGATTTGTACTCTTCAAGGATTGAAGGGTTTTTAGTGTGTGCGTGTGATGTTTTCTTATATTTCTCTCAGATTTTCATGCTATTCAGGAATTGTTTTTGAAAATGTAAAATGCTTTTAGTTGGTCAAAAAATATGGAGTTACGACCTCGCACAAATGTGTGTGTCAAAGTGCACATGTATCCAACTTTTTGTAAACTCATGATACAGTCCGCACATCATTTTGCTTCAATGCACAAAAACTGAGAAACTATCATGAGACGTCGCTGAGTGTGAATATTTGTGCATTTTTATGCATGTATTTTTAATATAATTTTAACTCCATATATAAATGTTTAGTTTTGTTCAGAGTGTGAGAATCTATGCTCACTGCCTCAAATGATAGCGCAAATTACATTACTTCCAGGTTTTTGATTATAGCTCACTCATTTGACTTCATTAAGTGTCACATATGACTGGTACATTGTAATTATTTTGTATGTAGCAGTTGTAGCTTTGCTTGATCATAAGCTTTATTCATGTATCTGTGTTGAAATGAATGAGGACAACGGCAGCATTGTTACACTGTAATGGACACTTCTGATGTCAGGTTGGAGCGTTACAGTTATCGATGAATGTATTCATGTTCGTTACTATGGATCTGTTTAAATGAGCGGTATGATTGTAATTACTTTAGTTCATCTGGATATGGTTAATTAAAAATAATGAGGTGTTAAAAGTACAGTGTATCTTTCTGTTGAATACATTTCTGGGAATTGTTACAGCTGTTATAATTGAAGATTCATGTGAATCTGTTGATTTCTATAATGTCTCTCATGAGGTGTTTTGTGCCCGTCAGAGGCTGCTTTTAAGAAATGCGGGTTGTTTTTGGCACAAGCTCCAGTCGTTAAAATGTTCAACTTGGAAGAAAGTTTAAAGGAAAAATATGCTTTCTTGTGAAAAATCTGCGGTATTTTAAATGGCTTGTGAAAAACTGAAGAAAAAAAAAACTGTATATATTTATACAGGTTGTTGAGAAATTGTCTTATTTTATGTTGTTAAAAACTGGGTTTGGATTCTAGCTTTTTAAAGTGTTGCTTAGTAATATAAAACTACTGGCCTATCTTTATACAAAAAAAGAAATAAAAACATTTTCTGCACAAATTCCACAAGTTTTTCTTCTAAACATTCAGTAGATGGCACCGTTCTCTTTTCTCTGGAGGCATGTTCTCTCTTTTCCTAAAGAAAAATGTAGGTGCAAAGATCAGTGAAAACAACATCATGTGAAATAAGACAATAAGCACAATTAATAGAAAAAAGACGCATACGAATGCATATATAGTGCTCCATTAAAAATAATTTGCTCCCACTTTATAATAGGTGCTATGTATCTATGTATGTATATCTACTGTACCCATGATGCTTTATATGTTAAACGAATAACAATTAGGTCAGTAAAAGAACTTTAAGAATGCAGATTTAATTTTAATGTTTGAGGAAGTGTTATTTGAAAACTTAAAGTAGAGCACCAGTAGCTTAGTTATCATGGAGTATAAATAAAGTCGGTCAGATGTGTATCTCAAATGTTTGGCGTGCCAAAATCAAGTGTTTGACCTATTATGTGTATATGAAGCAATTTCTCTCTCAGGGCAGGCTTGCTTATTATCAGTGTCGTTAGGTTTGTGTTTCAGATTGCTTATGAGTATGCAATTCTGGGGGCATTAATTCCAGAATACAGTCATGTATTTGTGAATGTTAACATGAGTTTAATGTATCTTAACAGGCACAAACCTCATTCCATTCTAGAAGAAAGACACGCCGTTTTGCAGTGCTAGTCAGATTTCTGTTTCAAATTCCTGTTGTCCTCTTCTGTAATTTTACCTTTTCCCACACTGCTTGCCTAACAGGGCTGTAATTACCGTTACGGATCCTGCTAAACTTTATTTTATAGTTATATCCTGGCCACAAGGTCAACTAGGCAACTTCATTAATGAGCCAGACAAACTCTTTCCCCTGAAGATGACTCTCCATTTGTGGGTTTTGGCAATTCATAAAACCGCTAGCAAACCACAAGTGACTTACTTTCCTAGCCTGAATTGACCTTTAACAACTGCACATGAAGCAGACAACCAATCTGATCCTCATCCTCACTCGACAGTGTATCATTGGATCTTTTAATTGTCCTGCCTCACTATGATCGGAGAAAGCATTCAAGTTGTGGTCACATTTTCTGTTGGTCGGCATATTTTCATCGGTGAAATCCTGTCATTTAAATAGAAATCCACACAATTGGCAACTTTGCACACTATGGGTGTGGAAGATTTACATATGCATTATGATTTATGCCTGCTGATACTCTAAACCCAGCCGGTTATGTTTGTATGTATGCATACTGTGTGTATGTGCTACCATACATTCAGTATTGCTGATTATGTGATGCAAACAATTTTTAAAAATTGTGGGCTAATCATGCACTATGTTAAAAATGGAAAAACACGTTCAATTAATCTGCCCCTGCCATCCTAATTTATTAAAAGGAACCAAATTTGGTGGCATTTTTCTACCACTAGTGTTCATTTGAGCTGGAAACTGCAATGGTTTTGCAGAAATAAATGTAGAGTTTTGTATTTCAAGTGAGCGTATGTGGCCAAATTCACAATGGTAAATCGTTTTTATGCTGTCGTCATTACAGTTCAGGAAAAAGCAGTCTCAATCGTAGAAATTTCTAGGTTGTACAGTAATCTGATGGAATTTAGAACATATTGTCTCATTCTTCATCACACGTGGGAAGAAAGGACTGTTAAAAAACGAAGATAATGCCAAGATAACCTTGATGACAATCAATGGGCATGTCTCTCTAAGTGCTTTTTCAAAAGTAGGTATGCATTACATGTTGAAGTACTATTGCACACAATATATTAGATTTTGGCATTTTAATGTTTGTTATTTTAAAAATGACCACTGTTCTAAGCAATGACCTTATTTATGATCAAATGAGTGTCCTTGTTACATAAGCACAGCGTATCTGAGATCTTTGGTAGCTCGTGCCGGAGATTTGAATGTCAGATGTGTACTGTTATCTGATGAAGTGAAGTTTTTTAATAGGTCATCCTGGTGCTGCTATTGACGCCACACAATCAGCATCACATGATAGACCGTGTGATATGCTGGCTGGGAGTTCAGCATCGGGACATGAGCGACAGGCCACTATGGGTTATAGTGGGGACTTTACTAGAAAGGTAAAAATATACACATACATAGAAATGAAAAGGTGAGAAAGGTTTATTAAAACAAAACAAGTACCCTTTTTATTATCTGCAGGAATGTTATCAGAGTTCTGTTTTATAACAAAATCATGCATGCTGGTTAGTGGGACATGTTAAGAAATGTAGAAAATGATTGTAAAGTATATAAAATGTTTTATCTTAAAAGTAAGCTACGCATTTTGTTTCTATTGTATTAACCTCCTTTTGCCAGTTTTGCAGTTCTATAGCATAGCAGAAGCTCAGTGAGCCATTTTTGTGTTTGTGTATGATTCTTGTCCAAACATGGCCCATTATAAGATTTCTAACTTACAGATTTTTTTTTTTTATCTGTTGGTATTTGATAGAATCCATGAATCCATGATGCCATGTGTGCAATCAAGATATCCAGGACCTCCGGCAGAAATATAGGCCCACAACATCAAAAACACAGCAGCATATTTCATTGTAAACATAGGGTACTTTTTATCCTTGTGTTCACCAAACCCTTCTTCAGTGTTTCCTGCTAAAAAGCTCATTTTTTTAGTTTCGTCTGACCATAGAAGCCCGTCCCATTTGAAGTTCCAGTCGTGTCTGATAACTTAATATGCTGGAGTGTTTGGATGAGCTAGGAGAATTTTTCTCGAAGCCCTCCCAAACAACATGTGCTGGCTCATCTATAGTAAAGATGGAGATAATGCTTGTATTCAAAAAAAATACACAATGTTTATGTAAAAAAATACATTTATTGGAGCTTATAAAAGTCAAACAATAAGACACAAAGCTGCTACAGACCATAAAAACATTGAAATGATCAATTCAACACAAAACATTTTTGTTAATCTGAAAATGACTTACATCTGTAAGGTAAATTGTATCATATAAATATAATCATATAACAACGTCATGATGGAAAGTATTTGGCATTTTAATGTGACATACTTGTATCTGCCTTTCAGATATGGGCTTTGGAAGAGGTTAAATAAGTTCATTTTGCTTTGACTTCAGTAGATAATTGTAGTGGTGGCAACAATCATGCATGTCACATCAGTATGCAGAGTCATAATCTGTGAGGTTAAATGTCACACTTTTCATAGCTTTTACCGGCTCTGAGACACTTGCATGTTATTTCTTCTGCTCTTTTTATAAAATTTTTGCAAAATTCACTCATCACTACATGAAAATTTAAAGTGAAGACCTGATTATTTCAGGAGCCTTGTCACAAGTCCATTGTTTTGAATAGTGGCGCTACTTCTGCTATATTTTTACACTTAAAACAATAATTTGGTATTTCTTTTATACCACTTTTTATACGTAGGAATAAGTCAACTGGCAGTTGTCTCCCGAGTTGTTATAACACTTTTAATTGTCAGGAAATTACTTGTTTTTGGTTCAATATACTGTTAATCAAAAGTAGCCTTAAACCTATACACTTATTAGTGTACTCATTTTTGCAACATAACATTTTGAATAATAATTGTGACATTCTCCTTTGGTTATTGATCAAGCAGGCTGGTTGAACATTATATCTCCAGTAAAGAGTGGTATTTAAAAAGTTTTTTTTTTCTTTTTGATAAAAGCTATTTTTGTACAGCAGTTTCCTTCAGCAAACACACATAATTTGAACCATTTAAGGGAAAATTATAACTGAGTTAAATTAAGTTGAACTGCCTCTGCATTCCTATCTAGTCTTTTTGTGTGGTTTCCTCTTGTGGAACATCCACTGTACAAACATCAAGATGCTCTTGATCTTTCATTTCTGTTACAGCTATTATTTCATCTTTGTTCTTCTGTGATACTATATTTTTTTCTTGTTTGTCGATCCTCTCCTCTTTCTTCATCTTCCAGAAGTATACCAGGTTTTTTTCAGGGTAGGTGACTTTAGCAAGTGGCAGCTTGTAAATGCTTTTTATCTCCGTAGTGATCAAAAGGAAAGTGAGGGCAGAGAGACAGAAGGGCCAGGTGCATGCTGGGAGTCCAAACTGTTAAGACACAATGTAAAAACCATTTAAAATCACACACAGTTTTGTATTTTTCATGTTTTGAGTTTATGATACCTACAGTAGACATCACATTTGCGATTGCCGAACCCAGATAAGCACAGAAGAATGCTATGAGGAAACAAGATTTAGTGATTTGACCAGAATTGTGTAAATGATATAGGAAATTGTTATTACGTAATCAGGAAGAAGAGTAACTTACCACAGGCCACAGCCAGAAGATGTGTCTGCCATGTGAGAGCGTAAAACATCCCACCAATTGCAATGCAAGCCAAAACACAGTTATAACCCCACAGGCCAAAGTAGATGTTCTGGAACGGTGCAGCAAGAGCAAGACCTAAAAGTCATAGGATTAGCGACTTAATCATCATTTATTAAAAGGTCTAATGCTGATATTCAGTATTCTAATACACTTGTGATCTCTTACCTGACACCATACCAACTGCTGATCCAATAGTTGCATGTGCAAATGTTACGGGTGAGGAGATGAACAAGGCTATCATGAATATCCCTCCTGTCCAAGCATTGTCACACCCATAAACCTGCCCAATACCCACAGGGATTGAGCGGAAGAGCTGGGGAGAAAAAAAAAAAATCTAAATTAGTATTGTTATTTTTCAAAGGTTTGCATTCATTTGATGAAAAATGCACATGTGTGCTCTCATGTGAAATCTTGAGAAACCTGCTCTCTTCAGTGTCATATGACATCTAAAAGATTCCTAAACTAAACTGTTGCATAATCGCCTCTATTTAACTGTCCTGGAGCAGTGGTTTCTTATAAAGAAACAAGCTGATATCAGTGATTTTTAGCTTCATTTGCACTTGTTAGCTCTTACCTTAGGATAATCCAGCTCAGTCCATGTCAAGTTATGCATGGATGTGCGTGGCTGGAAGAGAACCTGAGGGAAGTGGTGATTGTAGTGGCCTGTAGCCACCATATGGAGACACACTAGTATATTAAACGGCAGCGTGAAAACGGGCAGGTCCCAACGACTGTTGATGGAAGCCAAGGCACTGGACACTATAGGACTGGAGAAAACAATGTCATTGGGATTACATAACTCACCACTGAGCCTAATTTAGGGGTTCATATAATTCAGATAAGAAAATGCAAATATAAAGTCAAGTATAGTTTGTAAATTAATTAGGAAATAGAAATAAAAAACCAGCATGACAGCATAATTATGATCAGATTTCTCTAGTCATTTTGTCAATACATAACCCCATGATTTCAGAACATTCCTTTCCATGTAATCTTAAATAACGCAATCATATGACAGTCTTTGACTGATGGAACATTCCAATGCGAGTATGTCGCAGTTTAAAAAAATCTAAATTCCTCACATTACACTAAATTACTACAACGTGACTTTTTTTTTAATTTGTAAATGGTTACAGAGAAAAACTGGGCATCAAACTCAAATCAACTAATGCCAGTTCAGACTGCAGGATTTTCAAAGTAGTCGTGACACAGATTGTTTCACATTGCATGACAATCTGGGGTAGCATTCAGTCCTACTGTGTTCACACTGCATGATAGATCGGCGACAGGAGGTTTCACACTGCATGACTTTACAAGGAAGAATCGCCAACAACTTTGTCCCGGTCCGCAAACTACCAACCAACTCACAGGTGTCGGCGATTCTCTCAGGTCGCGTCTTTGATAGATTTGCCTGAGATTTCGGGCATTTGTCTGCGATTTCTCAAAACCTGTTGGCGAGTCAAAATCGGGGCTAAAATCGTGCAATCTGAACTTGGGTTAAGGCTAACGCACTACAAGACTCTCGTTCTAAACACAGGAAGCCCAAGCAGAAACGTGGGGTGTCTCTAAAGCTAAAACACTGGACTGTGTGTCCATCAGATTCGATGAGATTTTCAATCTGCGTTGACTCATGACTGACAATCCTAGAAAAAAATCTCAGCATTTAGGTATTTCCTCATTTTGAACAAAAGGTGAACTCACCATGCCATTGACATGAAAATGTTGGGAAGAAGCAGCCACCAATACCAATCTCCTGCATTCGAGAAAACCGCCATAAGGAGACCAACCAAGATGCCGTTATATCCATACAGGCCATTTGCGATTGCACCTCTGAGGAAAATACAGCGTAATACTGCAACCTTGCTCAAACATTTAGAGCAGCACAATGCACTATAGATATAATGCACCTAAATACCTGTTTTGGCCAAGGATGAGGGCTGAAATTGTAGCAAACAAAGTGCCAACAAAACCATTGAGCGCCCACCATCGGTTCTGCAGGATCAGTCCAGCAAAGATGATCAGTCCACTGAGAGGGTTGTTCACAAACATCACCTGAGCAGCTCCACGCAGCACCCAGTCCAGAATCTGAAGCAGGATAAATTGCCCTGAACATGTGAGAGAACATAGTCGGTACAAAGAAAATCTCCGTAGAGTTTTGATTACAAACCAGTATGTACATTATGTAATACTGTTACTGCTACTAATCTGAAAGATCATAAAAAACACTTTATATGCTGCATATATTAATTTTAGTGAGAGCTTATTCAATCAGGTATGGATTCTTCTGGAAACTAAGTATCAGTTAAAAAGTGGTACAGTTTACACATCATCTTGCAGTAAAAGAACAAGCCCTTACTTGAATATGATTACCTTCTTATGTATATTTGCAAAACTATTCACTGCCGAGTTAATGTTCTTGTCTTTCTTTCTCTCTAAATTTGGCTCTCTAATACAGCTTACACTTTTACCTTTCATCCATTCACCGAACGCAGGCATGTCTCCAGCAATGTAAGAGACCCATCGCTTGAGCTTCGCTTTGAACTTCTGTGTTGAATTTGGCCCCTCAGGTCCCTGCGGCTGCTGTTTCTTCTGCTCTGTAGTTTCACAGACTGGATTGGCCATGAGTGCTTGCAGCTCCTGTAAATATTTGCAGATGGTATAATATTAGTACTGATCAAAAACAGGATTACGACTGATGTTGTTTGCGGGTGGTGTTTACGATCCTCTGGTGGGAACAGGACCGGATTTTCCTTTTCAAAAGACAAAAACAGGAAACAACTAACCTTTGTGTTTTGAGCGCTGGGATACTGTGAAGTAGAAGTTCTGCAGAGACGTGTGACATTCAGTGGGCTACCCTTCAAATGAAGAATGATATTATTATTTCATTCTGTAGTTATTACACTTAATTAAGCATGACTAGATACCACCGTAATAAATTAGAATGAGAGAGAGAAAGGTGCAGATGTACCTTAGTAAGTTGTATTCCAGGCATATATGAGGACAGGTATAGAAGCAAAGAGATCCATAAAGCCACAGATCTGATTCTTTTATAATGCTGGGCTGCATGTGTTGCTCCACCTCTTTTCATGCAGCGATGATGCAAATGAGTCCCTCTGCATTCCTTTGACATACAGTTCGGTCAGTTGCTTAAGCAGGGTTCTGTCACTCACTTAGCTTTCCTTTCTTTGAGCTTTAAAGTTAGAAATGCATTGGGTCTGATCTCTATAAAGTGTTGAAACGTTTCATTGGCTATTCCTGAATAACTAAAAGTTTAAAAAGCTGACCGCATGAATATGGCTTAGCTGAGTACTTGAGGCAAATCACAGCTTGTCAATCATCTGAGTCAGAAAAACACAAAAGGACCTTTGTGTTTTGGCACATGTGACCTTTGTCACATCTGCACCTTACCCTATCTGCACTTTAATATTTATTACTATAGTTTACATTTCCAATGCATCAATATTTATGTATAAATATGTATATAATTTAGTTTCTTTATGTATATATATATATATATATATATATATATATATTTGTATATAATTTAGTTTCTTATATACCCTCGGTTATATATATGTACGTTACATTTTTATATAGATTTTTCACTTTTTTCTCTTTGCCTTTTTTACACTTATCATTTTTGCTCTTATTTTATACTTATCCTCTGTTAGTACTTATTTCTCTCTCTCTCTCTCTCTCTCTCTCTCTCTCTTTTTTTGTATGTTTTAGCACAGTTGGGGAGTACTTTTTCAGCCAGAAAAAAACATTTCACTGTATGTTGTACCAGTTATAACTAAATGTGACAAATAAATAATCTTAAATCTTGTTGTTCAGGCCACTGGCAGGTCTGTTCACAAGTGCATTTGTGAGACGTAACTGTGTCAAACAGGAGACATGGAGCTCAGCTCTCTTCAGATTTGTGGTACTTTGCTGTTCAGAAGTTTAAAGTTCGTAAGATTTAGTTTGTTTGTTTGTTTTTTAAGAAGTCTTTTATGCTCAAGTCTGCATTTATTTGATAAAAGTACAGTAAGAAGTCTTTATTTAAGTAATTACAATCCACTACTGCTATTTTAAATTTTTTTTTTATTTAAAATTTTTATTTGATGCCATTTGAAGTATTCCTGGTAAAGCTGCATTTTCAGCAGCCATGTAAATGTCAACTGATTTTATTGCTGAATAAAAGTGTTAATATCTATAAATAAGATATTGACATTGATCTTTTGAACAGTATATGATTGTTTAAGAATAGATCTGAAACACATCTAATACTAATTTGATCCATGTTTCAGTGATGGCAGGTGTTTTAATGAGTGACTTTTGTTGTAATCAATAGTAAGCAGTATTACTAACTGATACTCATCTGTGGAATGTAAAACATTAAGTTAAACAATAGGCATATTTCTTGAAATAGCTTTCATGAAAGGTGGGGTGTTTATATAGATAAAAGAGTTCATTCATGTTTGCCATTATTTTTTGTCGTGGGTTCGAGTCTCAGGTCTGGCAGGGATTGCGGGTGGTGGGAGTAAATTCCCAGCACTTTCTCCACCTTCAATACCACGACTTGAGCAAGGCACCGTTCCCCCAACTGCTCCCGGGCACCGCGGCAATGGCTGCCCACTGCTCCGGGGGTGTGTTCACAGTGTGTGTATGGCTGATCACTTCTCACTGCTGTGTGTGTGTACGTTGGATGGTTTAAATGGTTTAAGTTAAGTGTGTTTATGTTATATTGTAAACCAGGCCTGATGATAGCTCAAATGAGAGAGTAATTTACCTCAAATTTACTGTAGTTTCACTGAAAAGTTGCTAATTGGTATGTGCTTTTGCAAATAAATATTGGTCACAGAACATATCTAGATAAACTTTGCATACATCTAAATCACAGCAGGACATACAAATGTGTGACAAAACAGTGATAGAAACAGAGCAAAAAGGGATCCTGATCTTACTTTTACTCGTTTGTGACAACTCAAACTGTTAGCATAGCACTCTTAGCCAGCACGTGATACAACTTTCTATACATGCCATGATCTCAGATGGCAAGTCTAGCAGGACAAACAGATGTTTTACTGAAATTGTTATGTAACATTTTTCTCATTCACTAAAAATGTACACAATATTTGTCTTGTTTTTAGACATTCGCTCTTCATTCATGTTTCCTACTAGAATAATGTTTATTTAGCAAGTAGACAATAAAAAATGGGATATTTGCATTAGTATCGGGTGCTATTTACGTAGGTGCAAAAAGGTATAGTTGCTATTTACACTACATATTTTATTTGAAGTTAACTCTTTCTGGCCTGATAAGCAATGGGAAATGGCAGAAGAATGGTAGTGGACAGTTAACAGTTCCCTCATATTATTTGCATTTTTTTAACAGTTAACTTTCATAAAAATGTATTTACCCTCTGGCCATCCAAGATGTTATGAGTTTCTTTGGTCAATGATTTTAGAAAATAGCTCATTCGTGCTTTTTTATCCATCGACTGACAATCCCTTGATAGCGCTGGACCTTTTAACTTCTCAAACATCAGTGACATCATTCGAGATTCCTGAAGGGTTTCCAGTTAAGTGTACCATATGCATCGTTCCGTGGGCGTGACGTCTGAGGCTGAAACTAATCCTCTCTTGTCCTCTCACATCAGAAATCCACCAACATTGTTTAGAACAGTTTTAGACTTGTAAGCAGTGCTTGATTTTTGTATTACCCCTCTCTTGATTCAGACAAACCCACTTTTTTTCACTTGAAAAAGCAATATTATGGATGTAACAACTGAGTCAGCTCAGTTCTCATTGGTTGCCATTTTTTTCTGAACAGAAATGCTCTAAAACGGCAGCTTGGCCAGACTGACTTTGCTTGCGAAATGTTTGCTCCCTAACACATCTACTGCTTACACAAACGTTAATCACACTACAAACAAGACAAAACTATAATGCTATAA
>JAUCMS010000095.1:16405436-16446696 GCA_032357445.1 Enteromius radiatus | reverse complement strand
GAGGACTCATTCTTCCCGAGTCACATTAAGGATTCGTTCAAAATGAACGAATCGTTCAAGAACGACCCATCACTACATTACGACATCATCGTAAACGCGCCACAAACAAACACACAACAATGGAGCATATCGACACAATGGTGTTCTTCATTCTCGGCATGTGGAAGACGAAGGAGTTTGTTTCAAAAGAGGCTGATGGTTAAATACAAAAAGGTGAGTTTCTTCAAACAAAAAAGTTGCATCCGATCCTTCGCTGGCTGTGCTGACTTAAATCTAGCTGTACTGAACCGAACCGTGCCGTACTATGCAGTGGAAAAGCACCATTAGGGTTGTGTTTGTTTTAATGATTTTAAATATCAGCATTGGCTTTCAGAAATCGCGTACCCTGCCTTTAAATTAAAGTGAATAATTTTACACAGGCCACTCGCATTTAAGAGGCCTAAAATTGCTAAAAAAAAAAAAAAAATCCATCTTTCCATTTTTTTTATCCACGTTCCCTATTATTAAGACTTAACATTGATGATTGTACAAAAAAGAAAAAGAAAATGGTAACAAACAAATTATTCACGTAATGAGATATTCAAATGCCCCTGGCAATGTTTTTTCTCTTTCTCTCTTGTGATAAATCACAACTGTAATAAAAATCCACTTTCGGTTGTTTCTTGCACCTGTGGGAATGAAGACTGCCAGTATCTCATGAAAAAAGCAGGCTGTCCAATCACTTGGCTTGCAAAATTTTCATTGCCAAATATTTGGCTGAATTAATGGTAAGTTGTCTTCATTTCCTCTTTAAAACAAGATGCACAGCTCCACCTCCAGGCGGGACAGAGGAATGACCCTTCACACGGGATCTGCACTCAGTGAACACAGGAGGGCAGAAGAGGTACGCTTATAATGCTTGTGATGTATGTTATGCTACCATGTCCAAAAGCTAAAGAACATAAAATGTTGTTCAAAAAGCAAAGCTAATTTTATTACCATCCTCTTTGGAAAGATGATTGCACTTTGCCTTATGTTTCTTCAAAGCTGGCCATTAATGCATTTCTTAAATTTGAGCCAAAAGAAGAGTATTTAAACAGACTGTCCCAATTTCAACTGTCTATTCAGTGAGTTACATATGACCTGCAGTCCCAGATCAGCGATTCCTCAGGAGAACAACACTATAAGACCATTCATCTCTCCATCTGTGTATTATTTTAATCCAACTAAAGTCAATTGAATTTGATACATCATGACACTCAATAACAGGAATGCAAGTTTTCATTTTTTTTAAAGAAAGGGTTTGGCAGGCGACGTGATGAGATTTCCATATGGAAGTCCAGCTTTAAGAGCAAACGCGATATTATGTCCAGACAATTATAAAAACAATGGGAGATTGTGGTTAATTCATAATTAACTTAACTTACTTGTATTTTTTTAATCATGCACTGGATTCCAACCAATCAAATCTTTCACATGTCTGACTCATGCTAAAAAAATCAATTAACTGAAGAAAATGCCTGAATCCATTTTTTTTTTTTTTTTTCACAAAACCATCACAGTTAACCGAATTGAAAACATGTGTTGGGTAAACTACTATGCCTAATTTCTAACAGGCAATTTACGTATCGTGAAATGAGGAAAACATGCGCTTCTTAATAACACAGCATATAATACTACATTGAATTTTGCCAACTGTCTTAAAATACCCTATAATTATTTTGAAGTAGGAAATAAGGTTATAAATTCTACAGCTTTTTGTCATGTCTGAAAAATGGAGCTGCATATCAAAATGTAAATTCCTCTAGCGTAGACCACCTGTACAAACACTTACGTATCTGCTAGTATTCCTACCAGAGAACGAATAATCCTGACTGGCTTTATTTGCATGGGCAAATTTCTGCCATCGCATTAAAATCACAAGTGGCAACAATTCCAACTCTCTTGGAGGAAGTAGTCACTAATCCCCCTCGCGAGAAGATAAAAATGGAACAGACCTGAGGGAGAAACTCTGATCATTGTTCTCATTTTGTTTTATTATAAAAGAACCTGGTTGTAAAAACAAGTAAAATTCATGTAAAGTGATTTGTGAACAATAAAACGCCTTTATCCGAAGTCCACAATGGGAGATAAATCATCTAGATTTAGTGATGGGAAAAACCTTAAAATGAGACCCAAGTTCTTTAAGGTCAAGTCCCGAAGACTACATAAACCACAGGTGGCAGTTCACAAATCCTTGCAATTCGTGATAGTATCACTGATGGATCTGTCAAGGCTTTAGTCAGTGTCAAAGGTGAGTGGAGCGACATCTACGCCACTGTCCCTACATTCCACATACAATAGGTTGGCTATATATGGCCAACTACCTTACTCACACTAGGATGCAGACAGCCAAAGAAGCAGAAGTGGTTTCCAGATGTTGACACAGACAGACAGTAATTGGAGTTTGTGATGGTTTCCAGCTGCCATGGAACACAGCCAGTGAATTCTCCAAAGGGAGTGAATGTTCTGTGCCATAACTCACACAGCAAGGTTTACAATAATAATAATAACATACTTTGCCATCTTGTGGGGAAAAAATGACATAGTGATTGCTTTTTTTTTTTTGATTGCACCTAAAGCTCTGGAGAAATGTACAAACAAGAGATTATAGTGCTGTCCAGAACAGCATCCATATCAATAACACTTTTTGGTCCAAAGGTTGCCCAATTTTAGTGCAGCACAAATTGTAATACTATCATAAGTCTCAGCAAGCTTGAAAAATAGATTTTTATTTCACACTTGTATATATTAAGGTATACAATTTATCAATTTGTGCATTCCAGTAGTTGATAGTCTTGAGTTGAACCCCTGGCCTTGGCATGCTCTACTCTTACAGGAGCTATGGGAATCCAAATACATATTACTGGCTGTACTTTCACAATTTTTCACATTTAACATAATATATAATATTTATTGACATGTGCAAACACATATTCTGCATAAATGTTTTAAAGATCTTCTCCAAATGCTTTATTCAAATATTTAATGTCATATATTTTGTTTTTAGTCCAATATTTGAAGTTGTTTAGGAGAAAACACCTACGGATGTTCTCTCCAGTGGTTTCTGAAAAGCATCTAGCATGACGTCTTTGAAAACACATCTGCTGTTTGCTTGTCAAGTGACTATAAGCAACTATTTGTGTAAGATTCCCCAACGGTCACAATGCCAAAAATTCTCCTCTTAACATCTACTAATGCACAAAAGACAACAGCAAGGCTGTATGACTGTTGTAGAGCACATAGGGAGGGCAGGTTTAAAGTAGTTCATCTGCAATAATACAGTACAAGTAAAAGTGTCACTGACACCACTGTAAGATCTGATAAAATGCTAATATAACTTTTCTTAAAGCCTCTTTCCATGAATAAATACAAAAAAATTAGATATTTTATCTTATAATTTGTATTTTTTATTGTTGCATTTTTAAGAAAAAAGCCAATCGAGAGACAAATTTAGAATTGGTAGATAGAACTGCAAGCTTTAAATGTAGAACTGTGAGAAAAAAGAAAGAAAGGAAGAAATGCTAGATATAAATTCAGTATTTAGAAATAAAACATCAGAAAAGGAAAGTGTACACTCAAAATACTGAGGAAAAAAGCCCAATTACTTCACTATTGTAAAACAAATAGTCACAGTTACCTTTTTCTTATTATTGTATTTTATTAAATTTTTTATTTTTTTTTCCATGACAAAAACAACTTATTTTCATTTCATTTCAGATTTTTTTCCCATTTGGATGAACTTCTCAGGAACAATCATTATGTTTATGCAGGTATAAATGCTTTGTATTTCTAATATTCACCAAAATAGCATTACTAAATTTAAACACATAATGCCAAATAAAATGGCACACAGTTTAAAGGCTCACCAGACGTGCTATATTTCATCATATTTCATGTAGCCATTTGACACGCTGTGACATGTAAACCTGAAATGAATAAACACTTATAGTAGCACTACACCTTCTAATCTGGCCTACTTTTCTTTGCATGAGCACGGGGCCTTCACGATTAACGCTGTACCTCTGATTAATCACAAAAACCTGCGTTGTATCCTTACACTGGCAGTTTGAGGGGCAATGGTTGGAAACCCTTAACATTGACATAGACCAGATGTTGGCAACATCCCCAGTTTTACTCTAAATGAAATGGCGGCAAACAGCCAACAACCTGAGCTGCTTTCACTATGAAATTATATGTTTACAATAATGTGCTATTGCTGGGGCACAGGAGTGCAGTTTCTCAAGGAGCAGGAAAATGAAACCAGCTGTCAATAGTCAGGAACAGTTTGGGTACAGATAAAAAAATCAGACGTTCTGACAGGCAGACAGAAGACTTTTTTCATTAATGTGGCAAGCTCTGGATCTTTAGGGTTTCAGTTTACAGCTTTTATTTGTTTGCTTGTTGCGTTCCTTATTATTTTCCTTATGCACTTTCATGCCCAGTATTTTTAAAGTTATATCTTGGGTTTAATACAAATGAACTTGTTCCTTGCTTTCTTAAAGTAAAAATAAAGCAAAAATCAGGGTGAATGAAGTGAGTTTTAATAAGCATTTAATAAGCCATTAAATAAAAATTCACACTAAAATTGTGTTAACATGTTTACATCTTGAGGCTTTGTTACTGAAAGGGATAGTTCACATAAAAATTTAAATTCTGTCATTAATCATTTGTGAATGTGCATCAAAGACTGCCATGGAAGAGAAAAACCGTTTGATAAAGTCATTATTTTTGTTTTCTTTGCGCACAAAAGTATGCTTGTAGCTTCATAAAACTGCGGTTGAACCACTGACAGCGACTATTTTAATGATGTCTTTACTATCTTTCTGGGCTTGGTAATGTTTCAGTTGCATTGCTGTCTATGCAGGATCATAAAGCTCACAGATTTCATCAAAAATATCTTTATTTGTGTTCTGAAGATGAACAAAGGTCTTATGAGTTTGGAACAACATGTGGGTGAGTAATTAATGACAGTATTTTCATTTTTGGGTGAACTTTGCCTTTAACTACATTTTTACAGATTGACCTCATTCACTTCCTAAAACAAAAGAAAAGTCAAGTACATTCTGCGGCGATCAAAAGTTACGGCACAAATGCTGTAAAATGAGCTCAACTTGTAATGAACCTCTGATATTTCTTTGATGTTGCTTAAAAAAAAAAGGACACAAAAAAAAAACCCTAGAGTGTTATATAATATATTTGCTCAGAGAGCTTTTGAATCCAAAACAATAAAGAGAAAAAGAACTTGCTGCCCTGAAGTGAAGAGGATCAAATAAAATCAACACTCATCACTGTGATGGAAGCTAAGCAACATAAACAGTAACGTATTACTTTCTTCCATTTCTGACTTCAGTGGCATTACATAATGTCACAGTCATCCAGCGTTTCACATTCAATTAATTCTCCAGAGTGACTGAGGGTCAGTTTGCCTCTAGCGATCGAGTGATAAGTGCTTTGCTCAATGCTAGTGATCTCTCAGTCGCTTCTTCCTAGCACTGAAGACACATCTGGAGTGTTTGCAGCCTGTGTACTTACACACATTGATTTTCCAGATCATATCGAGTGGCCACTATACAGTCATCCTAAAAACAAGCGGGGCTCATGAAAAGCTGGGAGAGCGAAGTGTTTCCAAAACAAAACAGACATGCGACACTAACATAACAGTGTAGTTATTATGTTTTAAGAGCTGCGCCGTAGGAAAAATGTCTCACCTCTGCGTATGAGGACCTAACCTTTCAGATCCTCTCTGTATGTTTGGAAAGAGAGAGCTCGGAGAAGGAGACTTGCGTGCTTTGCTCCAAGCCTTGAGTTAGCCTCACTAATTACTGGGAATAAAAGCGCCTTTTTACTGAACAGTAACCTGAGTGCTCTGCTGGGAGAGCTTTCCTGTAAGGAGCTCTCGGGAAGAGTAATCAAAGACTTGGAGTCGCTGCAGAGAAACAAGGCACAAGAAAAGAAAAGTTACAAGAAAGTAAATCTCGAGTTCAAGTCGCTGTGTCTTTGCAGGAAAAATAGTATGAGGAAAAGAGAGAAGGTGTGATTGATGGGGCTTTTAGAAGTAGTTTCCTTACGTAAGCAGACTGCTAAAGGGATGAAAGATCGAAGCGTTTTGCAGGGTTTTGAAGATCTGAAGGAGGAATATTGTAAAATCCTGAAGCTGAAATCACCTGGGGGCCACCAGGTGTAAGAAGGGTAAATAGGTTCTTCAGGGGTCAGAGGAATATTTGTACCACATACAAGTGTTTTTGGAACTATAATTTTTAATCAGTTTGCTAGTGCTTTTTTTTTTTTTAAAGAAACAATAATATTAAATAATTTATTTATTGAATAATAATAATAATAACAACATGTATTAGCTTAATTCATAAATACGGTAATAAATATATAATAATGATAATAAGATGTTTTTTCCCCATTATTTAACATTCGATTATTGGAATATATATATTCCATTAATTAAATGAAAAAAAAATGTGTGTGTGTGTGTGTATATATGTATGTATGTATATATATATATATATATATATATAATGTAAAAATATATAATTATAAAATACAAAATTTATTATTATTATTATATAAATTCATAATTAATTTAATAAATATATATTATAACAATATATAATTTAACATTATATTATTAGGAGAAATATTTATTTATTTGTTTAATTTAAATATGAATAAAATGTAATAAAAATATACAAACAAAAAAAGAATACATAATCTATTATTATTTTAACTATCTATTTATTATATTAATATTGTTATTATATGTATTATTATTAGGTAATAAGGTTATTAGCTTAATAATTTTTAATAAAAATATATGTAATTTATTTTACAGTATTTAACATTCCTTTGGGAAAATAAAAATGTATTTTAAAATATTATATAACTTTAAAGGATATTACTTTTAAAATGTTGGTCATGAAAGTAATAACAAAATAAGGAAATAATAAAAAAAGTTAAGCAAACTCCTAAAAATAATACATTATTTGATATACTAATGGTGTATTATCAAATACTAATATTTAGTATTTTGTATATTATTAATAAATTATTAACAATATGTACTAATATTGTAAAGTTTATAATAATGCTGTATATTACAGCTCATATATAAATATACAGTTCAAATACATGAAATATATGGTATATACAAATAATTGAACGATAGGACTAACATTACACAAATCTTGTCAGTCAGGATTATACCCAAACTTCTGAAACCTTCTTTTGGGTTTAATTTGGGTTTTTTTCAGACTCACTCTGACGATCAACAAGCTTTACACTATTAAACACAGCCAATTTCATTTCTGTGATGAACATGCACCTTTCAATTTCACTCATCTTCACACACTATCTGTGCTATAAAATTTTTAAGCATTCATCCCTATAAATGAAGATTTCCCTGGGGACAGAGAGACTGTATCTGCTCTGGTGAGCGAGTGTGTTTTAAAACCCTCATCACGTCGTCCTCAAAACACTAACAGCTTCATTCGCTATCCAAATTGCTGCAAGTCAGGCTGTCACCGTAGCAACCGCAGCTGCTACCCTGCCAGTTGCCAATCATAAAGAATAGCATCCTTTGCGTCCTGCGACATATATGCACACTGTGAAGCGCAACCCAAATAGTAAGTGGTGCTTTGAGGAATAATAGTAGATGGGAGGGAGTCAAGAGGGAGGGGAGGCTACATTCAAGCTGAGGTAATTACAGGCAGATGGAGAGGAAGTGATTTGCTATAGAATATTTCTGCTTTCTACAGGGATTTTCAATCAGTTTGATGCAATATGTGTATGCAGGAGAACTCACGTAGCCCTGTTTCTGTGCAAACCCTCAAGCATTTCAGCCTAGAGAAAATACAAATAATGAGAGGCTAGGGGTCAAAATCATTTAGTAAAAACTGTAACCAGTTTGACTATCTGCAGTTAAAGAGCCCCATTTTACTGAAATTATTCCTTTACTTAGTCACACTTCTTGACTTATTCTGTTTATAAATAAATAAATGCAATTAATTATTAATTTATACTTCTTGACTCACTGTTTAATTTCATATAGGCTACTGGAAAAACGAATGATCGTATATATATATATAAATTAAATTATAACATTATAGATTTCATACAGCAAAACTAAACAAATAATTAATTTAGAGATACTTTTTGACTAGTTTATACTTCAAAACAAATAAATAATAAATCATTTATTTATGATTTATTACACAATTATTAATTTATACATACTTTCTGAATCTGTTTATTTCAGACTGCAAAACAAATAAAAAAAAATAATACAATCAATGTATAACTTTTTTGACTCTGTTAATTTCATACTGCTATGAATAAATAAGCAAATGTAATTAATTATTAATTTTAACTTCTTGACTCACTATTTAATTTTATACAGCAAAATATATATAACTTTAGAGAGAACTTCATTTATTTTCATAATTACAATTAATTTATATATGACTCTTTTATTATTTAGTTTATTTTATTTATTATACAGTTTATTTCATGCTATAAACACAAACAAATATTAAAGATAAATAATACAATAATTAATTTAAATAAATGTAATTATTAATTTATAGATCCCTGACTTTTTATTGCTTTCAGACTGCTTATTTCATACTACAAATCAAATAAATAATTGAAAATAAATAAAATATAAAAACATTAAATCAGTTAAATGAACACTTTCAAAATATGCTCTATATATTGTAAAAAGTAATGTGTTAAAAACGGCGTATCTTATAGTGAATATCTTTGAGTGTGAAAATTATCATTACATATTATTACTATGTACTACAAAATGTATTTCAAAGGGCAGCTAAAATACTTTTGCCAATTTAAAATATGTGTGCATGTGTGTGCGCAGTGACAATTGAATTTTTTCTTTTTGTTTTCAGTATGGAATTAAACAAATGAGGATTATAATTGTTTTTTTCATAATTGCTTGCTACAGTTTATTGGTCAGGAAGGTAGTAGCATTTCATTCTAGCTGACATTTTACAGGATGTGAGCGGTCGATGTCAAGATGTTGACAGCAAGCAGATCCAGTGAAGTACAGTTAGGGAATAGCAGATGACATTGGCTTGTTTATTTCTCTTTTTATAGGTATGTCAAGTCCTAACGCACATAATTAGGGGTAACATGGCTACGCTGTGAGCGATGCATAGCAGTAGTGCCACAGATGAGTCACAACAATACGATTCACACAAACAACCCTCGTTATCATCTGCACCCCATTACCTCTAATAGCCAGAGCCCTGTCATCTGTTTTCTATTTCAAAGCACAATTATGACTTTTCAACAGAAATTACAGTCTCAAATTTTCCGCATAACATCGGCATAGCTGATGCAGTGCGCGTTCACCAGCCTGACTTCAGACATTTTATTCAAGCCAAGTGGAGCACTGGAATATTTGGGCAGTTCACCCAGCTGCCATGGCAACAGGAATTTTACAGAGGCACAGGCCTATGGTTAGATGCTTTTCACTTCGCCTTCACCAACCAACGGCTGGGATTCGGGCCAATCCGTTTATCTCTACTGTGCAGCATTGTAATAATGCTGTGAAAGGGACTGTATGAGGTGTAGAGCTTGATGAGCGGGGATTCCCTGTCCTAAACTGCATACTGACACCAATTACAGGTACAGAGGACAAGTGGCATTTTTGTTTTTAATGTAGCTTGCTCACTGAGGATGCATTTCTTTGATAAAATACTATTACAATCTAAAATAACTATATTGTATTTGAATATATTTCACAATGTAATTTTAAGATTAATTTAGTATATTTTAAAATGTAAAGGAAAAGCTGAATTTTCAACAGTATTCAGTGTCACAAGATCCTTTAGAAAATGCTGATTTGCTACTCATTGAAAACATAACTGCTTAAGATTTAAGATTAATCCTATCCTTTAAAAAAGCTTTTTAATGTGTGTAGTATGTATATTTATTATGTATATATCACTACAAACACATACAGTATATATTTAGAAAATCTTTACATACATACACACACACACAATATAAATAATATATGCACACACATACATATGCAGTGTGTGCAAATATATTTATATTTAGAATTTATTATCACACACATACGTATGTAAATTATATTTAAACAATATTTTTATTAAATATAAATATTGTTTATCAAATATATACATAAAATAATATGCAAAATATACATAAATATATACATGCATGCAATTAATTGTTTGACAGCACTAATTGTTTGATAAAGTTTCAAAAACCAATTATTCGAAATATTAAAGAGTAGTAGTGGTATCCCATATGTCATTTTTGATTTATGGTTTAATTTGTGGTCTGATTTATGACCTAAAATATGACCTCTGTAAGCGTTGATTGACAGTTTGTCATATGTCAAAATGTGTGGATTTTTGACTATAGGACCCCTCAGTCACACTGACTGACATGTTACAGGGATCAAAACAGATGAGATCAGACACTGAAGGAATTATGAGAGGATTTATGGTAGGGTTTTTATGTTTGGTGAGAGGGTTTTATGGAGTTCCTTGCGGGTCTGTTTTTTCACACCTAAAGACACCCAGAAATGGTGTTTAAAATAGTGTGGTTACAATATACCATTTTAAACAGAAAAGACATTCGAACTCTCCTGTTACAATAGTAACTGCAGCTTCTCCAAAAACTCCTAAATCTTCTAGAGGTGTGATGTGTATTTCTCCAACAAGAGGTCCTGTTGAAATGAGAAAGGAAAAAACAAGCCGTTAGTTTAACAAAGTTTCTAAAAAGATATGAATATGATGACTTGTGATTTCCCGATGTCTGGTGATCGAATCAGGAGATATGTGTTTGACAGTGATGCGTACTGTGAAGATCTACGATATGGATGTTGAAGACAATTTTACAACACAGGAGCCCTGTCTGATTTTTCCAGCCAAAGACTGGTGGTTATTCTACAACTATGTTTGGAGAGATCTGAATGACTGTGGTGACGAACCGTTGTACATTGCAGAGTGGGACGGTATAGTTCCAGGTACAAGATTTTGCATCGTTGGAGATCACAATGAAAAAGTTACCGGATGACTATATTTTCTGCTGCAACAACAAGACAAAGATCATTATGACGTTACATTTTTGTTTCAGTGGAAGGATGTTCATAGAATTGACAATGTTTTTACATGTATTGACAAGATATTCAGATGGTGCGATATGCATGACCGTTACAACTCTGTAAAGGTGAAATTGTTTCAGGTGGAACAGGGCGTTCCCAAGGCCCCAAACGCCCTTTTATCTCCACCCACATATTAGTGGTTAAAAAGCCTACAGAGATCGGAACCTGCTACATCTATTGCCACCATGTCTCCCTAAAATCTATGTCTCCCTGCTGCTACAGCAACACCCTTGAAACCCTACCAGCCTGTTTAAGCCTGTTGACAACGCTACACCTATGGAGATCATGCCTTCGATGTTTGTCGATGACACCACGCCAATGGAGACAGCACCGCCACCACAGGATGATGCCTGCTCCAATCCTACAGAGACTCGTCCACAAACCTACGACAACAGCTGGCTAGATAAATTCTGTATGGAACTGGGGTATCACAATCTGACCTTTCTCACAACACCATACGGTGGTAACTGAGCAATAACAGTGTGTATGCCTACTGATGCATTCAAAATGATAAAAGAAACGGTTGTGTTCACACTGGAGCATCTGGTCAGCAAACGCTGCAGGAAGTCCAGCACTGAAGTCAACTAAGGCACTCCTGTTTGTTTGAACCCAATGCCTATTTCTTTGACGCATACTTTGAGGAACTATGACGTTATCTGGTAAAGCCTGAGCTTAAACCCATCATAGCTCAGACGCTGAACTGGTTCGGTTTAAGGATTAATCCTCAGAGGATCCAGGGTTCAGTGGACGCTATTTTGTGCGAACTACGTGACAAGGTTTACATTGTGGAGAAGCTTCGTGAGATCAGAGAAAAAGTTGTGGATGCTGCCTGTGAACAGATGGAAGGGCGGTGCCCACACTGGACAGGTATAACATCGTAATGGGGAATGGATGGTATGTTAATGCTCTGACGAAAAGTATATTTAGACTAAATATTAGATGTGACAAAGTGTTATTCTTTTCTGGACTATGGTGTGACAATCGGTCTGAACAGATACAGGAAAAGATTTACTATACCCTACGTAACCTGGGATCTTTAGGAGGTAAAAAAACGATTTAAAACATGCTGTTTTAAAAGAAACAGGTGTTCGCTTTACGGATAAAGAGATTTCAGGGTGGCCAGCTGGTGAGGATGCATATATGCTGCACAGGACAGCACCACTAAAATACAAAAGGAACAGGGTTTTTGCCTACGGGATCGACATGCAGTTCCAAGCAGATCTGGCTGATTTGTCAGCTTATGCTAAGGAAAATGACAACAATAATTTTCTGTTGACATGCATAGATCTCTTCAGTAAATATGCATGGATACATGCATTTAAAATAAATGAGAGCGGGATGGAGGTGGGTAAGGCTTTAATCCATATTGAAAGAGGGGAGAGTACCACAGAAATTACAAACAGATAAAGGAAAAAGTTTTTTTAACATATACATGTGTGTATATATATATATGTATATATATGTAAATTATATTTAAACTACATTTTTTTTCTTAAATGTATACATAAAATAATATACAAAATATACATAAATATATACATGCGTGCAATTAATTGTTTGACAGCACTAATTATTTGATAAAGTTCCAAAAAACACTTATTCAAAATATTTAAGAGTTTTACATTGTTACAAAAATGGTCACTTTTGATCAGTTGAATGCATAAGTGCTGAATAAAAGTATTTCTTTTTTGGCAAAAAACAAAACAAAAAACAACTTAACAACTGGTCCCAACTTTTGAATGACAGTGTACAACTTAAATATTCTAAAATATTCCAAAAATATTCTAAAACGTTTGCTCAATGTCACTAGAATATCAATTATTCAAAAAAGGCAAAGACACTGAAGTGAGCTCTTGATAAATTCATTTATTATTTTTTTGCACAATGAATGACATGAACAAGATCAACTGTATTTTAAGTGCTCAATACTGCTCACCGGAGATGGCTGCACAAATGAGCTTTTACAGTAAGAAAAAGAAGAAATAAAAAAATAAAACTACAAGATCATGAACGGCAAACATGACCAAACACATGCAAGCTTACATGTATGTACATATGTACAGGCTAGTACTTGTATTTATAAACATGTCTGTATACACAGTTACACAAAACATGAATGTGTATACATACATTCTATGTACAATGCATATGTTTGTGTATATCAGTATTTATTCTTTTCTATATATGTCCATTATTTGCTGTTTTTAATATCCATACAATGTACAAAATGCTTTATGAATTTAAAATCCATTACAAAAAACATATCAAACCATGTATAAGATCTTATTCAAATCGAAATTCAATACTTCTCCACTTCTTCAAAATTTGTATGCATACAATCAAATAGAGCATGCAGATACAGAAATCAAACTGGTCGTAACACCATATGTATGAATTTAGAGAGCGATAAGAGCTTCTGTTGTGTCCTTGTTAGGAATATTACTTTCGATTAACACTTCACTTGTATTATAACTTCATTAATAGCAATACAAACTAAAATACGACACTACATTTGAGTGGATGACATTCTCTCGGTGACCTCGGTAATGTTTACTCGACACAAAGTCGCTTAGGAGCAGGAACATAAAAAAATACACTGAACTTCACAAGGCACCACTTATCAGCTGGTGGAGAAAATATAGCTGGCATTTAAAAATCATAGAAGCCGAGCAAATTTGAGCTGCCAGGCCTTGTTACCAAAGCCATGTTTGACTAACCTATTATAATCATGTTTCGGAAAACTGCTACGGTGTACATTTTGTTCGAAAACATAGCTTTCGGTGCTTGAAGCACTAATAAAAGGTCAAACTTTTTGGCAATGTTCGCAGGTGTTTAGCGTGAATGGACGCATTAAAAAAAAAAAAAGGTCCAGTACAACTGGCTGAGGCAAATAGCTGCCGGCATATATTGTTTCTTTTAGCTTCAATGCACTGCAAGTTATCACCAGGACAGAACGCTTCATGGCGTCTTCTTCGGTCATTCTACGCGTCCTGCTTTGGACAACCGTGAGTGCAACATATTGACATGATTCTTAGGCATGATTCACACAGATGGTAGATTATTTACAGGCGACTGCAACTCGTCAAAATGAACATTTGATTAAGGCTGCGCTGCTTTGAGGCTGATTTTCCTCCCCTAGACAGTCGCAAAAGAAATGATAGTCAGTTTAAGCACTGTTCAGAATTTCAGTAAGACCACTTCATTTAACAGAAAGCTTACGAAGGAGTTGATGCTAGAAAGTTATGCGTCAGTGGATTCACAGCAATAACCTGATGCATAGTAAATAAGCATGTATTTATGTCACAAACCCTGCGTGGGTTTAGTTTGAGAGATATTTTTGAGTGTCTTCAGGTGCACTAGATGTGGTGTCTGGTCACTGAACTGTATATAAATGTATTTATAGAGTTCAAGCGAAACCTGTTATATTGTAGAAAGTGTACTGAAATGATAAAACAGGGCAGCAAATGATATGTATGTACATTCTAGACTGATATCTTGCCATTATGTGTTCTAGTACCTGAACATGTTATGGATTTATAGACAAACATAAGGCACATATATGAAAAAACTAACTAAGTGGAAAGCTATTCAAATTAGGACCACATTCAAATCTATCCTGATTCCAAATAATCGCGTATATCAGAGTAACTCCGATCTAAAACAGCGTAGGACATGTGTCTGATTAGTTTGTGATGTCTTATGCTCTTGATAAATCACCTGAATAGTCTTCAGTGTACATTCAGGTCTATTTTTCCAATCCAAGCGACAGACTAATCGACAAATAAGCACAGCACCACACCATTCATAGTAATATACACGATCAGCTAAACTTAAACCCATCTATTCTATGATACACGACTACACTGAAACTTTGGTCATGTGGATATCGAATACTGACAGGTATATAGACACACTATTATTGTTTCGTTAACAAGAGCAGGCACATTCTCCAAAGAGATTCGAATAAGACCTTGATTTCCAGTCAGATCATGAATATATCATCCAGATGCTCAATATTACTTAAAGCGAAAAACCAACTCGGACACTGTGAACAACTTCAGCCCACTCAAACTTGTTCCTACAAAAATGAAAGAAAGGAAATAAGTGCTTTGTTGGTTTTAAATGCAACCGTAGCATTTTTCATTGACTACTGTGATGTGTTTTGATGTCCCGTGTCGTCAACAAGCCTTCGATCTGCAGTGATTCCACTTCGTTAAGATTACACGACTAAATATGTTTTGTTTTCCCATTTGAACAAGTTTTCTACTTCTATTTGGTTAAAACAGAACAAAAAAAACCATTTCAAACTTTATATGGTTTTTGATTTGATATGCTGACAGTATAGGTAGATCTAGAATACTTTAAATGTTAGTAGAATATGTTTCTATGTACAGTGAACTGGTAGCCATCAAAACATCACTGAAAAGGGTTTGATCCTTATTGCCATTAGTTCATGCCTGAAACACACCTGAGCGCAGGCAAGCCTATGAAAGCGTGTGATAGCAGTGAGTTACCGGTGACCTGTTGTTGGAAACTAACCTTTGCCAGAAGATCTGTGCTTTGTGCTTGAGTGAAACGAAAAAACGAGAAAGAAAAAAAGTGCACAGTACTGTCATTGAAGTTCATTTACATGTGCTGGTAGATTATGGCTAAAGCCATAGTTTCAACATCCTCATGGTTATGGGCTTTGGGAGCGCAAAAGTTCAGTTGTCTCCTCGAGACCAATAAAAAAAAGTATGCGATAGAATCGTACAAACCGAAAGCGGAGCTTTTAGGCCACAACCGTGATCCAAACTCTCAGCGAATGCCCATTAAACTGTGTCAGTAGAATTCAGATCAAAATAAACAGGAAAAATAAAAACGATACAAGGACCCAAGCACAAGGCTAACTCACAGTGCACCGTCATAATTCCTCTAATGTTGAGAGGTGAGAGTAGCTTCTTCTCTCTTGTTCCCTCTTCCTTTGCGGTTTGGGCGCTCGATTTGGAGCTCTGGCTGAACTTTGTGCCAGTGCTTGCTTCCTTGCGTGGATTGCATGTTGGATTGGGATCTGGCCATGTTTACCACTGACTCGATGGCGTCTGTGATGGAGTCATGATTGGAGAACTCAAGCTGAGCAGGAACCAGACCGGTGTGAAGGTTTTTCTTCCCAGGAAGATCCACACACTTTTCTAGAACTGGCATCTGACCCAGTAATCCCTCCTCGAGAGAAAGCGGCTGTTTCCTCGGTCTCCCTCTTCGTCTCTTCACCATGTTATTCCCCGTCTTGGCCTGCCTCTGGAGTCTCTTGACTTTCAAAATCTTGTTGACGTGATCCAGGTTCTTCTTGGTGGTGAGGATCTTGGAGAAGGCACACATTTTTCGCATGTCGCACTGGATCTCGTCCACTTCTTTGTGCTTGTGCCTCCTCTTATAGGAACCGGGGTCTAGGGAGGAAAGGACAAAAGAAATCAATAAGAATGACAAGCTGCAGCTTATTCAGAAACAGTTCTCAACTAAATGACTTATTGTTTGGTTTCAATTATGTTTTTTGCTTCTGGAATGACAAAATAAACCACTTGACCAGGTTTCCCTTACTACGCATTCATTGTCACAGCAACATCGCTAATACGGCACAAACTATACAGCACAGTTGTGACTACCAAATAAATTGCTCTAATGTATGACAACTACCTGTGAGATTTTTAAATCAATAATTGGTTGTTTATTTCTGTCATTAATTATTTCACTTTCATGTTGTAAGAGCTCAAGGAACATAAATTAATATATTTTTGATGAAATCCAAGAAATTTCTGATCATAACATTTGAATGATGTCCTTACTAACCAAAAATATCTTAATTTGCGTTCCAAAGATGAACAAAGGTCTTACAGGTTTGGAACGACACGAGGGTGAGTAATTAATGACAGAATTTTCCTTTTTGTATGAACTGTCCTTTTAAGACTGCATTAATACTGCCTGTCTTTTAAAAAGACATTTAAAAAGTCATTAAAAAGTCCTATTGCAAAAACTTTTGAAAAATAATAAACAATTGTTACAATTATCTCATCATTTGGCATTAGAATTGCATTTCTTTGTTCCAAATATTTAGTCCCTAAAAGTACTAAAAGAATCATTAACGGAACTATTAAGGAACTGGAATCGTTAAAGAGGAATCAAAACTGGAATAATGAAATTCTTTATGTTTCCCATCCCTGGCTACAATGAGACACTGATTGTGAAAAATGTGCTTGCCAGT
Organism: Enteromius radiatus; assembly: GCA_032357445.1. Taxonomy (NCBI): domain Eukaryota; kingdom Metazoa; phylum Chordata; class Actinopteri; order Cypriniformes; family Cyprinidae; genus Enteromius; species Enteromius radiatus. The sequence goes on along the minus strand of JAUCMS010000095.1, from coordinate 16,429,273 downwards.
CGTTTGTTATAATATAATTGATTAGCACATCATCTCGCTAGCTGAAGCAATGATATTTCTAAAGTAAACTCGAGACCCCAAAATGAGTCATGACGTATGCAGCCAGACCGAGAGAGACAAACTTTCTTCTGTGCTTAATGATGTGACAATCCAATGTGTCAACACTCTAATTTGTATTAGCTGGTGTATAAATATTCCTGTATATACAGATCTGATAGCAATTGATACAGCCAAGCTTGTTGAGTCATGCCGTTTATCATTATCGGCTGTCAGTCTAACAGAGCGAAGCGTTAATAAGCGAACACGTGAAAAATGCCCCACGAGAGGAGAAGCTTGTGAAGCAACAGCTCACTTAACACTTGACATGTGGATAACTGCATCCATGCACATAATAAGGAAACATCAGGAACCTCACTCTTATCATAGTCGGTGCTCGCATTCGCAATGAATAGATGCGTCTGTAAATGCGAGTAATAAACTATGAGGCCTCAGATACATTTGTGATTAATTTACTGCCTCTACACTTCACGTTGGAGCTTTGGAAGGAAGCCCAGACCAGAGGAAATGCTGGGTTTCTGGCAGCCTCGTTTGAAATGAGTTCAGACAGCCTAAAGCTGCCTAAAATGTGTGTTCCACATCTAAGATCTCTCCTGCACTCTTTTCATATCTCTGGAGAGGTCTCTTTTTCTCTTTTCTTGTTGATTGCCACTCCATCTGGTAGGTTTCCATGAAAACAAACAAGAGCTGTAATTGTGGAAGATGTTCGAGATCAGGGGCATTCTATGCATTTCCAGGTTTCTTTTAAGACTGTCTTAAGAGCGCACCTGCGCAGACCCAAAAACAGGGTATGCGCCATAATAATTCATAATCCATCATCAAATCTCTCGTTTAGCATTTAAGCGCATTGCTAAATCAAACAGCAACCACACTTTCCAAACGATGCATTTCAGTTTTAGCAGTGAATTTTATTCAACTGAAGCTCACCAGGGCTATTTTGGATGCAAGTTAAAACAAAACAAACAAAAAAAATGGGTGCATGGGTCACTAACCAGCTGTGCATGGGCTCCTTCAGCCCATTTGGTTTCAATAAAGTAAAATGTGTGCCTGACTAAACATGAGCTCTTCCCTCTCTGGCCTCAGTTTATCACTGGGAAACTTGCAGAGTCTTCCCAAGTGCCAACAAATCATTGGACAGAGACATTCATTTTCAAAGGGAGTGTCACAACTCATTTATTCCCTGAAATCTCTACCTGCATCCTGTGCACAATGTTTTCATTAGAGGCAGCAATTTATGGACTTGCTTCGCTGCTGTCCCCACAGCTCCGCTCTACATGGTAGTGGAGGCCTACTTCCTGTTGCCATGGCAACCGAATTCCACAGTTCAAAGGTAAGCGATTTACAAAAAAATACAGTGGTGTAAGATCACATTTTTTGCCCCTGCAAATTCTCTAGTCGACTTTCATGGCAAGCTACTAATTTAATACACAAAATCTATGTTAAGCAAATGCTGGTGCAGACCTGCTTGAAAACCCATCATGCGCTGGCATTAGTAATGGTTTTAATAGGGGTTTTCTTGCTTTGCTGGAGTCTAAGTAGGAGCACAACTTGTATTCAGTGTAAAGAAAGATGAAACGCTATACCAGTACGATCAAAGGGAAATCCTTTGTGTAATTCCTGTGCTAGCAAATGAGCGGCATTAAGTTTTACATTAAAGCCTGCCTTACTTAAAGAGGGTTTAGAGAGTTGAAAGATCTGTACATTGAGAGCCCCGTCAGAATTTCAATCTGTACCATATGTGCTCACTGATGTATGATGAATTACTTTCAAAAGCCTGTCAGAGGGGGATGTTTCTAATGAAGACGTTTATTTAGCATTTTGCATCACCTTATTGTTTGTGGAATGTACCTATGAGAACCCAGACATATTGTAATTAACTGCTATAATTAAAATCATATGTGTTCAATCTATACCCACACATGCATACATGTTACATTGATTGTTTTGTACCTTTGACTGGGACAGAGTTAAGTTAAGCAACATGATATAACGCTTTTATGGAAAAACATCTGCTCCGAACTAGGCACTCCCATCACAATGATTAATAGCCTTATTCTAAAAAAGGTGCTGTCGTCATGCCATGAATCCATAGCAAATAGAACTAATCAATCGTAAATGAGATGTGACCTTAAATGCAAATTTGAGCATATAAAACCCCCATTTTGCTGCAATTTATTGCAGGCTAGCTACAGTGCCACTGGCAAAAAATGTGACTGCCATAAAAAAGCAATTCTGTCAAAACATGCTTATCTAAATCTGTTCTTTGAAATCAACACAGATGTACACTTAGGTGGGATGTATGTCATATTTCTCTGTTTAAGTACAACAAACTAGCTCTTTGAAGCATCGAGTTAATTCATGGAGGTGGGTGGTAGCAGGCAGAATGTGAGTCATCCTCATAGTTCCCCTAGGGGAGTGAAAATGTAATCTAACTGTGCCTAGGGCTTGCAATTCCCCTTCAGTGGAGTAGACTGGATTCATTAAACCTCTGGCTTCTCTCCAGCTCTTTTAACAAGAGGCAAGGTTTTTTATTGCATGTCTGTAGAATATAAATCAAAACGTGTGAATAATATATCTCTAAGAAAAAACCATTGGCAGGCAGGGGTGAAAAGGGAGGAAAGCGAAATTTGTGAATTATAGTTGTCTCCATCCATGCATTACACTTTGCTTGCCAGATGTACTGAGAACAGCATACAGAAAGTGTTCAAAAAGCACATTTGTACTTAAAAGCAGAACACAATTTCATTTGTATCCAACTAATCACTGCGTGGCAAACCAAAACAATACCTAATTAAAAAAAAAAACCCTGAATCAATGTCTCGTATCGATCATGCATTTGTATTCATAAAATGTACACACACACACACACACACACACACACACACACACATATATATATACATATATGTATATGTTTGTTTTTTTTACCTGCTATAGCTGTGTTGGTGCACTGGTATATCTGCTCAGCCCTCTGTTCTCTGCCTCCTTGGAAAGATGCCATGCTTCCTTCTCTGTATGCTGCAAAGTCCTCCAAGCCATGCCTCCTGATGTGAACGCTAGAGTCATCATCCCCTAAGTGCTGGCCCTTGAACAAGTCCAGCGGCTGGTCCTGGCTGGCTCGCAGGCGCTCGTGCGGTTGTCTAGTGCAGATGTTCAGGAAGTTGTTCAGTGTCTCTCCTCGAATGCGTTTACAATGCTGAGAGTCAGATAAGGATAATGACGAGAGCGTGTCTACTTCAAAGTAGTTCCTGGAAGCTTTTGGCGAAGCATCTGTGCTTTGCTTGCCTCTTTGCTTGTCCTTTAGTTTGGACAGAGAGTTCTTCTCAAGTCTCTCATTCAAGAGGTTGAGGAAAGCAGGACTATGGGTTCCACTGAAGAGCCCGCCGAGGTCCTCCCTCTGTGGGATGTATTGATCCTCTTTGTGTTTGTACTTGTGCTTGTGCTTACGTTTGTGGAGACAGACACTTTCCATACAGCTGCTTGAAGGGTGATGGGAGTCACTCATTCTAGATGAAGGCATCTCATGTGGCATATTCTTCGCTCGATGTCTACTAGGAGCAGCAAGACCAGAGGACACACCAGGGTGGAACTTTGGTGGAGGGACTGGTGGCCTCATGAGAGGAGAGGCTGAAGGTCCAAGTGCGTGAGATAAGTACAAGGGTGAAGGGTACTGACCGTAATAGCCCATGTTTACCATACTTGTGGCCAGAGGCATGGATGTGTAAGGCATCGCGTAGGGTGCATAGTAATTGCCACCAGGTACTGGGCAGCCAAACCCTTGAATAAAAGGCAACTTTGATATTGGCTCATTTGACTTGGCTGGCCGACCACGCCTCCTCTTTGACTTATCAGAGCTCCTGCGAAGGTAGTGCACAGGGTCGTAGGGATAGTATGGCATAGGATAGCATTGATCAAAGTTGAGACGGAATATGCTGGGATAGGAATTCTCATGGTAGAACTTGTAGCTGCGGTGGGAGATTCGGAAAAGCTGGAATTTGCTAACCAGCTCTTCCAGGTCAGCCATAAACTGCAGGTCATCCCGGCTCTGGAGGGCCTTGCGTTTCCTCCGATGTTTCTGCTTTTTCAGGCTCTCCTGAGCAAAGAAATTTTCCACAGCGACTCCAGTCACGCGCTTCTGGTAGTGCCCCCTTGCTGCTTTACTCTTTGCCTCTAAAACAGCGGTCTCAGTGGCATCGAAACTGCAAAGATCAAATGAGTATCTCCGGCGGGACGCCGGGCCCTTTTCGGTCTGGTCTGATGTGCTGTTGTTGTCGGTGCCAATTCCACTATCGCTCGGGATTGTCTCTTCACTGTGGGACTCGCTAACTGGAGATAGGGTGACTTCTTTGATGGAAGCCACTTCAGACAGGTGGGATGGTGAGTTGGCCATTAGTCTCGGGGGAGACAGCTTCCAGTTACTACTAAGCAAGCCCTTATGCGCTTTCGTGGGCAATGCACTGATAGGCTGTAGATTTGGCATTGTCTTCAGGTCATGCTGGCTGGTATCCGTGGTGGCAGGGTGAGCTGTCCCACCTGCTGCAGAGTGAGAAGAAAGAGAATGCATGACCCTGGGAGAAGGCATTCCGGTTGTGGATGATGTATTAGAAGGCACTAGAGGGTTCTCAAATGGACTGGAAATAGGCAACGGGTGCTTATCACTGGCTTTGTGCTCATTCTGCTGTGTATGAAGATCGCTTCTGGGCTTCCTTCCCCGCTTTTTGCCTATGTAAATAGTTCCACGCTTGCTGACATTGATTTGCTTGCCAAAACGGGCCTCGATTGTCGATGCCACAGTCGACATGGCATTTGAAACCGGAACACTGGACTTCAAGGCAAGATTGCCAGGACTAGAAGTGGTCAAAAGCTCATTCAAAAAGCTCTGCATCTTAACCAGTTTCATTTTCTTAGTTGCCCTCTTTTTAAGGACACCTTCTTGACCTGATTTCTTGAGTTTTAACTGCTGTGCAGGGGATTTGTTGAAGGCCAACTGCACCAAATTTGAGATATTATGCTTCTTTCTCCTTTTTGAAGCGCTGGATGAATCTTGGGCGATTGGGCTAATGGGACTTGTTGCAGTTCCTTCATGAATTGTCTCCACAGTAAGTAATGGCTGTTTTTTGGGCCGGCCACGTTTCTTCTTGACTGGGGTAATGACAGTCAAACTGTTTGTGTTTGTGTAGAGAGGGCTGGATGGGGTAATGGGGAAGGCAGAGGGTGGCTCTTCAATGGACAGAGATTGATTCAAGTCTTTATGAGGAGAAGAGTTCTGGGACTTTAAATAAGACCACCTGTCTTTAACCTTTGATTGCCGACCCCCTGTTTGCTTGTCAATCACTGATCTTTGTCTCCCAGCTGGTGTTTTCCTCTGCCTATTCTGAAACATCTCAATATCATCAGTCATCGTCTCAGCACTGTCTTCCTCACTCTCCCGTAAATTTACACCAAATTGTTTTGGTGCACTGAATTCTATTTTCTTTGTAATTTTCGGTTTTGTGCTCCCTTGGTCAGTTTTATCAGTCTTCTCTGCTTGCTGTGTGGTTTGTGCATCAGATAGCAAGTTGTTATTGTCACCTATTTTTCTGTTTCTTCGCTTTTTACTTCTAGCTTCATCTGCATGATGAGTGCCACAGCTTGATATCTTACTCTCCTCATTTGGTCTATTGCTTGCCTTCTCAGGCTCCTCTGCCTCAAATTCACTTTTAGAAGGGTTATATGCTTGCTTCTCCTTAGCACTATCTTGGTTTTCAGTATCTCTGTCCATCTTTTTGGCCCACTGAAGGCCTAAACTATTTGTGGTCTTGACTGGGTCTTTTCTTCCATATTTACGTTTGATGTTCCCAAAAACTTGCTCAGTGACTTCCTGCAAACCTCTGTCTTTACTAAAAGGGAACAGACTTGAGTCAGCTGGTGGACTCATTACTGTATCAACTGGAGATGATGCTAGTGTGTCAGTGCTTGGGGAAGACATGGGACAAGCAAAGAGACTTCCAGATGAACTGTCTGTGACCTTTTTAACTTGCGATTTTGGGAATGGGGTGTTGGGTTCTGACAAAGGGCTCTTGTTGGTGCACGCTGATTCTCGTTTTGATTCTGGTTCTGCCCTGTGTTGTTCTTGGGACGCTTCAACAGTATCCAACGGCTTTGTCCAGTCGAGGTGTTGAATGTCACAGCTTTTAGACTCATGCTTTGGTTTTGCGTTATCCATCATCACACTGTCAGTTTTATCCACAAGTTTATAATGCCTCTCGTAGGTCTGAAAATGAAAGACAAAAGAAATCATTTAGAAAATGGGACAAACATTATAAAAGCATTCACATTCTCTTCATATTCTTGCACTAGGTAACTTGACAGAGAAACATTCACAGCCCATATAAAAAAAAAAAAACTATAACTAGGAACCTACAAGTTGTTACTGATAACAACCACTGTTTTGCTGCCAAGTTCTCAGCTTGTGGGCCACACCTACTGAAAGCATATAATACTGCGCACTATTGTGCAAGCCTCTGAGACTTGTGGTTTGGTCTGTTAGAAATAACGTATTGCAAGATCAGCACTTGATACTAGGATATGTTCTGTAAAGCCATCCTGTTTTCAAAGCCAACAGCTACAAGCGGTAATGAAGTTTAACCACAGTTTTGTTTTTCAGCAGGTCAACTTCCATTTCAGTGCTCTGCAGCTGAGGCTAAGACAGTCTATGCTGCGGTTTCAGATTAGTTTACATCTGGGGTCCCAGTGTTTTCAACAGGCTCACAACAGGAAAGAGATGAAAAAACCCCGAATGCAAAATGCACTTTTAGAAAACATGGCTTGTACCCATTTATGTTACAGCATAAAATAAAAGATGAAAAACAGAAACGGCTATAAAAACACACTGTGCAAAGCATCTTTAAATGTTTAAAGAGCTTTATAGAAAGTTGTAGAAATAAGTTGCTACTTTGGCACTCGCACATCTGATTACATCAGTAGAAGATTATTTATTCTCCTGGAGTCTGGTTGGTTTGGGTCAGAGCACAGTGAATGAAAGGATTTCTTACATAAACCAAAGAAATGCATGGAAAGACAAATGTGGGAATAGAGTTTACAAGAGTTTATGTAAGTGCCCTTGAAAGATGACATCTTGGAGTGATGAAAGACTTGTCTCCAAACAACAGTGAAAGTGACATGAGCTGAACAAATATAACAGAGAAAAAGAGATTACACCTATGATGGCATGTCTTACTTGATGTAAAATTTTAGTCACTTTAGGTATGATTAAATAATGACTTAACTGATGATTGAAAATCTTATATAAAATATATCTTGATTTTGGGTGGTACTTGTTTTTGTTCTTGGTGTTGTGGGTCATTTTTAGGACAATACTAAATGGTTTCTAATACATGTGCTCTGACCTGTTGAGCCTGGCAAAAGGAGCTCAAACCTGGCTTGTAACATTTCCCAATTCTATTTCTCTCATCACCCCTTAATTTTCCTTTTCTCCACTGTTTTATGAATAGTAATGCCAAAAATGCATGGGGGGGGGGGGGATTTAAAAAGCAAAGGTTTATCTGGCAGGAGGAGAACTGCAGTTTGGTTGTCTTTTTAATTTATTGCTCTTAAAACCAATTTGAGAACCACGGGGGCTACCTTTGACAGGTTAAATGACCGCAGACAATTATGCAGTCCATTGGCAAACCTTATAATGGTGACCTGCCAACCTCTCACACTATTTGGGAGTGCTTTTTGTTCCTTCTCTAATCAGCCAAGAGTAATGCATCACTTAAGTCCTCACCGGCTCTTGAAAGAGCCAGGCAGGCAAGACTTTTATCTGCCGTGCACAGCCCTCACCTAAGATTTCCCAGCATGCTTTGGGAAGACTCGCATGTGTGTGTTTCAGGAGTCATCCCTCAGCCTAATCCTCTCCAATATCATTCAATCAGTAGTTTTTAATTAAAGGGAAGCAGACATTAATGAGGGATCGCTCGTCTGCCAGCCTTGTCCTTTTTATTTCCCCCATCTGTGAGAAACTGCATCACCTTTCAGATTCCTAATCCTGTAATCCTATGAGGAATTTGCGGTCTCCCCCGGCCCACAGGATACAGTCTCCGCTGTTGAATGCCAAGTCTCCTGGCTGCCCTTTAATTTGCCTAAATGGCATTATATTCCCCCCTGTCTCCAAAACAATATCTGAGGGATATGGTGTAACCTCTGCATTGGGGAAGCTATTCTACAAACTCACTGGGAAACACCATATTAGTTTAAGAGAACAACAAGAAAGAGCTTTCTCAAAACCAGGAACTGTCGTCTTCATCGTTCGCCTGTCATCCTTTCACCAGAACAAACACGACATGTAAATAGGGTTTCCTTAACAAGTGTTACAAATACGCCATTGCTTGGTGTAAATACCCCACCGAATATTGTGTCAATGTGTTGTCAGTGAGTCCCTCACCAGATACTAAAAATCTCTGCAGTCATAAATGACTTATGAGCCCTCTAATGAGCACTTCCTATCTGTTGTAAACAGAGCAGCAGTTCTGGCAGGGCCACTGGGCAGTCTGGCGCAGTAGGCACCAAATCCTGGCGGACACCATTGCACTCAAAGCCCAGAACTGCAGGAGATGAGTCAGTCTCAGACCAGATAAACAGACAGGGAGAAGGCAGCGAGATTAGAGTCCCTTGCATGATAATAAGCAAGGTTTGGCATCCTGACGGTGCCCTCGATACCCCTTCTCTCCCCCGTCCATTTTTTTGCTAGCTCTCGTTGTTCTCTTCATTTTTCTCCCCCTCCATCACTGCCATGGTAATTGGCCAGCCAAAACCTCATTGGCCTCTTGTGTGTTTGGTAACCATGGGATACTGTGAGTCAGAGCCACCGAAAATAGACAGAAACGCAGCAGGCCAAACATGCAACTTTGCCCGATTGATACCCGGCCAAACTCGCTCTACCCTCCACTAAATCCTGCCTGTCCTGGTGCAAGAGCTCACTGTTTGCCTTTCAGACTGACAGATGAGCAGTCCACGAGTCCGATGCTGGATCAACACAGCTTGGCATGACTCTGAAAGTTCGGACACATCCAAACGTTGACAAACGATGCAATAACACTCGAGCAGCTTGTAGAAGCAGAGCCGCTACACAAATTGCAACCAGCACAGCACAAATGCAATATTGTGTGGGGTCATTTCTTCCGTTCACCTCATCCCTGCAATCCCACAAGCTTTTATAGTTTGATTAACATGACAGCAGGTCAGCTTTGTTTTCTGACCAAACGGCAGTGTGCTAGCCACAGGGCTAATTGGTCAAATTACAGTCTTTGTAACGGGTCTCACTAACACTTTCTGAATTGGTTAGTGAAAGCCAGCTCTGACTTGTTAGACAGCCCTCATGCCTTGGGTAATGTGACACCCGATCGAGGACAACACACACCTGGATAGAGTGTCAATCACCTGATCTGGAAAATCTAGCTCTAGTTACAGGACTTCAGGCATCTTTAAATCCATCCTAGCTCAGTCAAAATGTCCACTAGTTTGATTACCAAGTAGGAAAGTCAATAGACGGACATGTGTGCGGACATGTCTGAAAAGCCTAGATTATAAAAACCATATTGGACTGCTTGAAACAGATCTAAAAGATTTAATAACGTTATCAGTAGTGCTTCACAAAAGCTTTATAACTGTAATGGTAATTTTAATTAAGTCTCATGATTTATCAACAGATCAAATATCCGTTTAACATAAACACATTTTAGACAAGATCTTACAGTGGCAGCTTGTATAAAGTGTCCATAGGCTCATGACGTATTGTACATAAATGACGTGACACACACCTGCAGTAGTATGCAGATTAGAAACGATGGCAGGGAAGAAAGCATCGCATTTCGGTGGTGAACTGCTTTTACATTTTTATGGCACCGAAAAAGCATGGAATGCAACCATACAAAAGTGTTTTATATTCGATATAAATAACTTAAAACAGCAGCCAGAAACATACCTACTCTTTCAGAGCCAATCAAATGTGCTGAGCAGTGGGTCGTGTCAATAATACGAATAATGGAAATTTGATTTAAAATGGAGTGAAGAGATTTGCTCTTGACAAACATCATTATGTCATTACAGTCACTAAATTCCTTACTCTGATTATTGGAAATAACAGCATTATTCGTGCTAGATTAATGATGCCCATGTAAATGTAGTCAGTGACTATGTCAGTAATCTAATTATTAATTTTATTCTAAATATGACTTATTTTATGATTACAGTTTTAACATGAGTTGCTTTTAAAATACAAGTTTTTCTCAAACAGCCATAAGATCAGATATCAAATCAGATGAATGTGTAATGACACATTTGCTTTGAATTTTATTCTGTGATAAGTAACTCTGCAACTACATGTCATTTTCAGTAGTTACCTCACATTAGCCTCAATATTAACCTCACACTCAAATAACACTCAGCACCTAACCACTCACAAGATGATGGTACTGTTCAGATCTTAAATAAACAATGTCAAGATATGATACAGTCCATTATAAATGAAGTAGATTTAATACAGTGTTTATTGTGTGTTATAAATAATCATACTCTTAAGTTAATCACATATACATAAATATTATAATTGATTATAATTGTTTTTATGATTATTCATGAGCAGTTATAACACATTATAAGGTTTTTTTATAATGCATTATACAGTCATAATAATGCCTTAAGAATATCCTTATAATCTACTATAAATACAGGCTTCATAGAAAGTTTTGCTTTTAACGTTTTGATGTTACACAGAGACTTAGTTACATAGTTTTATGTTGATTTTAGAGTCACATGGTATAGTTAAGAAGTCAGAGATATAATACATTCATTCACTGTACATAATATTTGAAAGCAAGTACATATCAGGCTCTACTGCTTTCTGAAAAATATGAAATTATATTCAACTCGCGTCTCGTTAGTAGGTGAGGAATGTTTTACATTTAACTTTTGGTTCATGTCACCATCGCTCTTTGCTAATGTATCAGAATTAGCATGACAATGAGCTATTTGACAAAAGAAACAATTAGCAGCCATTTCAATTTCGCACTCTCTCAGTCTAATGCTTTCAATGATGAATTAGATTGATTGGAGGAGAGGGTCAAACACAAACGAGCCCTTCTCTCTCATTGGCTACACTGCAGCACTCTCTCATCTCTTAATTTGGCTTTTAATACTATTAGCCTCCGTAATCACCGCAATTGGCTTTAAAGTTCCAGTCACGCTGTGTGTTTGTTGGTGTGGGGAATAATTAATTATGTGCAGTCCCACCAGGCCCTCTGAACTCTGACTGATTAACAGACCGTAGGCAGCAACGGCAGAGCGCTCAATCTGCCGCTAACGTTTAAGAGATAAAACTGCCAGCGTCGCCACAGAGATAATAAAAGAAAGTATCCCGACCACCCTCCTCCCAGAGCGTGTCTATTGGTTGCCATGATAGCAGCGATTGGTATTTTTCATTTGTCACAATATGTGCAAGTTCCCCCGTCTTCAAAGAAGACCCATCTGGATGATGGCTGTTCACAGGCAAAGAAGGAGAGGAGAAGATGGGCCCATTTTGAGTCCCATTATGAAACGTCAACGGTTAAGTAAAGCTGCGGCCTTAACAATGCATCTGGCACACACTAAATAGAGCGCCCAGTTTGTAGCAGAGGAGCCGCATGAATACGTGAATTGATAATGAAACGTTTGTGGCAGTTCATAGGCTGAATAGAGGATAATAGGACGTAGCAGCATTCTGATGCCATCCTGTCATGAGCCAGATGCCAGCAACTGAAGACGCTCAGATTCCAGAAACATCTGTGTCGTTTAATGGCTGCTTTCGAAGCCAATCCACTCTTAACAGCAGCTGATAATAAGAAATCCATTGAGTGCCGCCTTACTGGTTCATGGTCATTGTGCGGAGAGGGGCAGAGTCACGATGACAGATAGGCTCATAATACAAAGATGTTTACCAATGGATTAAGTAGTGTAGCGTGCCAGCTCTCAGCTCTTAATGTCTACAAAAATGTGCAGATTCACAGGAATACTGTACAGACACTGTTAACTGAAATCAAAATATTTACGGACAGAAAGGGGTTTTCCGGCCCTTCTTTAAAAAAAATGAGGCAACATGGCGAGCAGCACGTCAGTAAAATGAAGTATCCTCCACCTGCACTAATGAGAGCAGTCAGCAGGGGTCATTAGCAGGAATCATACCGCTCCATGACTAATGTCTTTCCACAGCTGCGTTCAGTCTGCGACTCTCCTCTTCAGGCTTTATGACTAACCTCCATATATAAACGATGTTTGTTTACTGCTAGAGTTAAAGAAATTAATTGCACCTAAGCTTCAACGCTCAATAGTTTACACATCTACATTTTAGATTTGCTTTAGTGTGATGCTTTTAACTGTAAAACTTGTCTGTATAAAAACTGTCATGATGCTAAGGTGGAACTGTGTGGTTGTTAATGTTGTTCACCTTTTTTTTTGAAAGATCATCTTATTTATACATAATACAGTAAAAACAATAATTTGTGCATTGTTAGAAGAATTTCAAATAACAGTTTTCTCTTTCATTATATTTTACAATGTTATTTACTCCTGTGGTGGCAAAGCTGAATTTTCAGGGTCACATAATCCTTCAGATATCATTAATATGCAGATTTGTGCTCAAGAAACATGTACAGGAGAAGTATAGAATAGCATTTATTTGAAATGGAAAGTTACTGTTAACTTATAAATCTCTGGATGTAATGCATCTTTACAAAAGATTTCATTTCTTTCAAAAATTAAATACAAATTTGCCCTATTGAATCCCATACATTATTCATAAATGGAGGCAGACAAATTACGCTCCAAAGCTTAATATTTAGTGTAATAGGTTTCAAAGGCCTCCTAAACCAAAGTACGAGCTGTTGTAAGTGCACCGTGACCTTACATTCTGATGTATTTCAGCATCATGCAGTTGACACACTTTGTGGCATATAGCCAGAGGTCATTATGTCATCACCCCAGTGCTTTCAGAAAAATCAATCAATCTCAGACTGTTTACAATAGATCACTTCGCTAAATCCCCTTATCCAGATGAAGAATTCCTCCATTTGGCATTTCTAATGTTTGTGGAATGCACTGCAGGAATGAAGGAGAGTGGTGCAGCAGGAGAGGTCTGGGGGGGAGACTGAGGGGCAAAGGCCTGATGAAAACCATACCTAGCTCACTTCCATCATCTACAACTCAGAACCTGGATTTTTACTGTAAGTGGACATTTTTATGTACATTTTTGTTGGCGCTGGGTAGGTGGAAGGTTCTTGATCAGTATAAAGATGGGGAGCCTCCGTTTACCTGCTTCATCAGATACAGCCAGACTAAACACCATTAGGGAGACAGGTAGTACATCAACTCTAGCCATGCAGATAGACAGATTAAAATGCCTAATTTTGATGATTAGCGAGCACTAATGAAACCATACATAAAACAAACATTTTCTTCTTCAAACAAAGCATGATCATTGCTTATTCACTGCATTTATTATTTGTTGCAAGTACAATTCTGGGACTTTACACGTCTCACAATATTGTAGCAATACTTATTTTATGTGTGCATATTACTTGATGATATACACTGCTATGCACTATTGTGTCAAATGTATTACAATCTGGATACACATGTTTGCTTAAATTGCATTCAACAGTAGAATTATTAATAATTTTTAAGATCCAGAAAATTTCTAAATTCCATGTCATGTTATTTGCTTGCAAACAATAAAATCAATAAATATGCAGCAAAAGCTGACATTAATGGCCCCATGATTTCTTATACTCAGACAGCATTAAAAGAGCTGTATATTTAAAGTTGATCTAGTCAATCCTCATGCACAGGTCCAAGTGTGCATCTCACTGAATGTTTCTATGGCAACCAAAATTTCTACCAGCAGTTGCAGTGATTTGATGACTTTAACTATTACTGATTAGCTTTAACAAGAGGGAGGACTTATTATTGCTGATGAATGAAATACAAGTTACATTTACATTTGACTACTTTAAGGACTTTACAAACTGAACTTTGGGTTAAAGACTGAGCTCCACTTAAGAATTGTTATGCCTTCCAAAAAAAATAAAAATAAAGAAATAAAAATAAACTACCAAATATAGAGAATAAAAGCACCCTTGACATCTCCTCGTCTACACACCCTACCTCTTTCACTCTCATGCATGCACAAACACACACACACAGGCTAGTTCTTTGCAGCCCTTTATTTGGCAACACCTGGTGGCTTGAGTGTTTCATTTTTTCCCGTGTATAGGTCCGGGCAGATGTCCAGAAAGGCCTCGGCACAAAGAGGCCGAGAGAGGGAGAGAGGAGAGGTAGATGTACTAAGGAGAAAGGACAGAGCAGAGACAGGAACAGAGAGACGAAGCCCCCCAAATCTCCCCTTTTCTTTCATAACTATTCCCTCCAAAAACTGCAAGTGATTGATATGATCCTCACACGGCTCCCTTGGCTTTGAAACAACCCTACACCCTCCTTTCTGCCCCAGTAAACCCCGGTCCTGCCCTCGCACCCCCCTTTTCTGCAGCAGACCACCCTACCCTGTGGGAACAACGCTGGGGAAGAGACGTCCCCCTCCCGTTCCCCTTGGCGGACCCCCTCGGGTTCCATTGAGAGCGGAGCAGCCCTCTCTGATCTGGCCTGCTTTGTGTGACAGGCTGACAGGTCCAGAGCAAACAAACAAAATGAATACTAACACCCCTTTGTGTTCGCTTCCCAACGAGCGGCACTTAAGGATCGGGGGGTGGTGCTGGTAAGTGCAGCCTCGGGAGGGATGACAAAAAGAGAGGGGGGGATAAGAAACTCTGGACCCTGATAGCACACAGAAACCCCCCCGCCCCCCGGTTAACTGCCCCCTTTCCTCCAGCGAGAATAAAGAGCTCCATTTAGCGGGCCTGTGGGCCACGCCGTCTCAAGGTGCGTCTGGCCTGATGCGTGTCACAGGCTGGACAGTGGTGGGCCAATAGCCTAAAAGTCTGTTCCCTCCACACATTCAAAGCCCCTCCATTCATGACCTCTCGAGTGGCGCGCTCTCATTCAAGTGCTGGGAACGAGAGTAAGACATTACACGGCTCAGAGCTTGTGCTGTGTGATAAGTTTATTCACATGCTCATCAGTCGTTCCTCAAGAGATAATCATCTCTAAATATTGAAAAAAAAAAAAGCAGAACTACAGGGCAATTGGTCCCTCATCTGTCAACATGTACAACGTGCGAGGTTGTGTAGCTGCCTAAAATACAAACACTTCCTGGAACAAGAGAGATTCGCACTATGTTTCAAAAGCCCTTTAGAAATCACCCACATGATTGGTGGAAGAAATGCATATAATGAAACGTTACATTTCTTTTGTGTGTGAAATTACCTCAATTTTCTAGCAATAATGCGGGTAATAATATGTTCGGCCGCTGCTGGCTCGTTTCACCTGGGTCTTAAATGGTTTTGCATTTAAATGACTCAAGCAGATGTTCTGAGACACACAGTCGCTGCCAAGACCATGAAAAATCAATGTTTTTTGTTGAAAAATAAGATGATGGCCTGTATTAATGATGGAATCTGTGCCGCAAGCTCAAGCAAGTTAATAATGCTATCAAAAAAAAAAACACAGCATTGATTTAGTCAAAGCACCATCTATCAAAGATAGTATTTTTAGTAAATTGAACTAGTCTAAAACAACACTGAACCTCACTACTACTAGTATATTTTAAGTATATAGGTGCAATATATATTTGTCTTATGCTACAGGAAACACTGTTATGATAACTCGTAAATAATTAAGAGAAGGGAACATTTCTGATGTATTTGAGGTAACATTAAAAAGAGAGGATTAGAAATGATCTGGTAAGGCAATATCCTGAAATGCGTCAAGTAAAAAGAATGAAAGTCAACTTAAAAAGTTTTACACAAACGAGCACTAAAGGATATACAATTCTTAAAAGTCATTTAACCACAACCCATAAAGCCCCACATGCAGAATGTGAAAGGGCCAGGCAGCCATTTTAAGAAAAGGAAATGATCCGAAGTCAGTGAGATTCTGGGTTATTTCAGTTTGTGGAAATGCTTCAGGCACCAAAATGTCAGGGTAGAAAAAAAAAACAACAACAAAAAAAACAAAACGCACAGACTTGATGGAATGTGTTCTTCACCACAAGCCAAGCACTGTGTAATTAACACAACGTGATTGCAGAAGTATCATAGGGAGCAATTTAAAGCTGCCTTCTTTTTTTTTCTCCACGTACTGCCCCTGTGGGATCACTTCACTCCATTGAGAGAATAATATCGGTTTCCGGAGGTGAAATTCTTTTCAATCAAAAAATGGTACTTTAATGGAATCTAGGCTGAAGAAATCCATTTCTAGACAGTTCCAGAGGGTTGTGTCTGATCACAATGCAGGTTGACATGTACTTCTGTGCCAGCTTATTAAAATAGCAAACCAGGCTCACTCTACCTATTCTGTAAAACTCCAAAATCATACCTATACAACTTACTGTAGTTTCAAACTGAAGTAAACAATGGTGATTACCAGTAGGGTGAATTCAGGTTGATTTTTTTTCCCCATTTCCATTTCAATGACAAAGAGTGTCCCAATCAACCTGAATTCACACCTTATTGATTTATAAATGCTTATTTTCACACAGTTGCTTGCACAAAACTTGCTTATGACTTCAAAACACTTACCATAGCGCATGATTTATGAATCAATACATATTGATGTTCTCATCACATTAACCAGCAATCTTGGTATGGTTTTCCTGCTGTGTAGTAAACTCAATAGCTAACCTGATACAGCACTGCACGTCACAGCAGTACAAATCTCATGAAACATGTCCTTATAAAATAGCTCATTTGATTTAGCAAATGCATTTTTATATCAGCCCTGCTTCTGTTAAGTAACTAGTTTTAGTGTAGGCACATTACTTTCAAACGCATTAACCATTCAGCACCAGTTTGAAAGTGCCACATAATAACCAAGAAGCAGTGAAGTGTAGCAGAAATGTCACCATAGACACGTTTTTCACAGGTCTAGGTTGTAACACTGGCTGAATTATTTTTTTTCCCCTCAAACACTTCTTTGCACTCTATTACTATGAAATTAATACACTTGCTGTGCTCTCATAAATCTTGCTTTATGAGATCAAATGACTTATGTTTGAATGATATGATTTAGATTGATTAAATGTTTTACACCGGTCCTAGAAATAAGATGTCCATGGTTTAATTTTGGCAAGTAACTTGGATAAAGATAGAATGACTAGTCATTCACACTTGGAATCGCACTTAATTTAGAAACCAACACCAACTACACCAACAGAGTAGTTGGGAAAGATGGTATTAGATTTCCAACATGTTACTTTCTAAGCCTTTGTTCTGTAACACATTTAAATAGGGCTCAATGACAAATCAGACACAATCCTAAGAGTAATGCCATCAAAACTGAAGTAAACAAAAACAAAACACACTTGGCGCTACTTCTTCAGCACAAACAGGACAAATGTCGAAAACTGGGGCACAATAGCTTAAACCAATAAAAAGGATTGCTTAGTTTCAATCCTTGAGTTACTGAACAATGCCTGCTTTGTGACAGTGAGCACTTGGCTCCCAGGCAGCTGTTTTTCCACTCGATATCGATCTAACCCAAAAAAAGCACCTGTGCATTGGACTACAGGAGAAGAGGAGAAACAGCAAAACCGGAGCTTGACTCTGCCTGCACAAAATACATCTACAGAATGCAGGTACAAACGATCTGAAGGGAAAGTATCACATAGTGATAAAATCAATGATCCTAACTTTTCAAAAGTGCATTAATGTATGAGCAGATCGATGCTAAAGCTGCACAGTCATAGTTTAAGTGCCTTCAAATGATGACCCACACGCCAGCTGCTCATCACATTTCATAATCACGTTTCTAAAGAATGATTGAATGCTAGCTGACACATATAGAGGAAATAACCTTGAAATAGCTGTAATGACAAACGGCAGTATGCCAGGCTTGACAACATAATGCTTTTTGGTCTCACGTAGCTGAACATTTGACTGATCAGTAAAGTAAGGTCAGGGCTGTAAACTAAAAAATTGGTGGCTAATGGCTGCTAAAATTAAACATTTAAGAGTCAAAAGATTATTTCGTTTACAGAATCAAAAAAGGAAGCACTTCATTTAAATAAGTGCACAGCTTACTGTAAACAATTCACTGCAACTCCAAAAATAAATGTGCAAGCAAGTTTGATGGTTGAGTTTTTCGGTGAAAAGAACCAGTTTGAAAGAGTTGGAAGATATGGTTTCGTCTGAAGGAAACACTTTACAGCCACAAATCAAGCCATGTCATAACAAAATATAGCAAATTCGTATATGGATGCACCCAAATGTTTCTGTTGCCAATAGCAACCTGTGGATTTTTTTTGGTCACATTTGCAAACACCTTGCAAGAGCCTTGCTCATCAGTAATTTAAAGCAACAAATCCCAGGCTTTTTTTGTTTTAAGGGTGGGGGATAATCTTAAATGGTTCAGATCGCAATAATAGAGCATGAGAAAACACTTGTGTTTGCGTAACTTGTCAGTTCATGTTGCTGTACAAAAATATGTGCAGACTTTAAATAATACATTTTTTTTTAATTAACCAGTTTCTTTGTTTCATGCACCCAGTTATTTTGTGTATATGTCAGGAAGTCTTCTGAATACAGTAAAATGTGTCATTTTGCATCATCTGGGAGACTTTTGATAGCTTCAGGGCTTTTGTAAAACAGAAAAAAAAAATTGTATTCGCGCAGACAGTCAGATCATCAGAGGGGCGGCACCAAAATCAAAAGTGACTTATGGGTCTTGAAAACCACAGCTTATTTTCATTGTTTTCACTAGTCATGTAGAACCAATTTTAGAATTGTATACGCCTTTCTACTGCATAGACAGTCATGTTTTATCAACTTGTCAGAGCAGTGGTAAACTTTTTTGAATTAGACATAACACACAAAACTGCTAAAGGATATCTCATATTGCTTAATACTTGAAAAGAGTATCATTCAACAACTAACCACCACTAACCTGGTATACTTTAAGCACATCCATAGATTACTTCTTCCTTAATATCACTCATAATGTCATCCTGGTGTATTGGTTACCTTAAATGACTCTGTTTCCAGGCCAACTGATAAAAAAAACACCAGAAGTTACATAACATCAGCCAATCAGATTGGAACTGACACTTTCATCCAACTCTTGCCAGTTTTGTATGCAACAATCATCAGACAGTCAGCGAATGGACAGTGGGCGGTCTGTGGGTGTGCCGTCTGAGGCTGAGACTATTTTCAGCTGAACATTTGTTTAATGAGCAGGATCTTTACTTTTTTTGTTTGCTGTCACTTGGATCTGAGAAAGGAATGTAGCAAATAACCCAATCCTCATTTCACCCTAGAAATGGGTCAACTAAACTCTGACTGACTGAAGTATGACTGATTTCAGCATACACCATACACTAAAATTTCTCTCTATAGTGATATCCATTTCCTTCCAGATCTTCAAAAGATTAGGAGAACATGACGTTGGTTTACTGTACTTTCACCTGAGCACACATCTGTTACAAACCACCTTCTTCCTATTACGCACCAACACACACACGCCTCCCCCACTTCCAATGCATTGAGCGTGTGGGTGAAAGGTCACGGTAAAGTAGCATTCCACAGAGAGTGAGACACAGCCCTGTGAAAAGAGGAGAGGGGGGAAAAGGGGTTTAGTGTCCCTAATCCCACAAGAGACTGGAGGATTTGCAAGGACACCCAAACCATTCCCGGTGAAAAGCTACGGTTAACAGCTCACCCGCAGCTCCCACGGTGTGCGTGTGTGGCAAAACATTACCATCCACTGGGATAATATCATCTTCACGCCGGTCGTAAGTGCCTGGGCACGTTAAACGACTTGATTTGATTTGGAAACCACTGCAAGGCTCATCAGCGTGAGATACTTTGATCGCCGCAAGTCCAGGTTCACAGGCAAGGCTGTAGTTTCTCATGAGCGGAGAACGGCCCGTGGAATAAAGGGGCTCTTTCATGGCTCCGGGCTGTTTGAGAGCCACTGCATTGGTTTGCTCTCCCCGTTTTATCTTCACAATTAGACTGACACTGAATACTCTGAAGGGTCACTCCTGGTGTCACACTAACAAAATACCCAACACAAACACTATTCTCTTCATTTGTCCACCATGTTTTTGGCCCTTCTCAGGCCTCCACAGTAATTGTTCATCTTTGAGGACAAATCCTGCATATTAAGTACTTCAATGAGAGTATTCATTTTCCCTCCAGACCATTCGAGAGACAGAGGCTGCTTTTGTAGGCCAGTTCAAAATTTCTCATGTTTTGATGGCATATTGCTGTCACTGTACATTATATTTATCTGTGCTAATAAGTAAAAACAACGGCTGATATTGTGCTGAGGGCACAGCATGTCAGTAACAATTAGTGATGTGCAAAACTGGTACACATTCTCTTTAACAAGTAATAAGTGAGTTGGGCTGAATGATTAAAGACTTGTTGGACATCAGGGACATGTTTCTTATGGGGTTTCACCCAGGATGCGTTTTGCAGGATTAGAGCAGGTCCTGATGCACACTAATTCAATCAGGCCACTTATAGTGCACAGAATTATAACAGAAACTGTACAAAGAAACAGTATAAAGATTCATCAAGCGAATAACAGTGTGTGCATTTATTTTTTATGAATATGAATATTGGTATTAAACCACCACTGTATAACCAAACAACACCTAACTGTACCATGGCTCAACTACAGAACATTTTGTGCTCAAGGGTGACAATAAAAATGTAATAAAGCCATTTCAATTTAAACAGATCCTTCACATATCTCAAAATGACAATTAATTACTACGGGTCTATTAAGCTTGAAGAGGGAAATAGAGGAAGCGAAATGAAGAGATGCTTTGTGAAAAGGTATCTGGGTCCGCTAGCGTGTCGGTAGCAGGGACAGGGAGCATCTCCAGCAGACAGCTGATGGGTCTGATCACATTTCACTGACAAACTCAATTGCGCGTCGAGTGAGATCTAATGAAAGTCAATATGCCACATGGCCCCCGTGGCTATTCTGTCCACCCGCCAAGACCCGATATCACTCATTTATTCAGTATATTTCCAACCATACCTCCATGTAGTTTTGGGTTCCCAGGTGAAACGAACTCCCAAAGAAAGATGCGACAGCACTTTACAGTGTTCATTTAGTCTAACACAACACCATTTTTAAGGTAATGAACTTGATAATTATAACATGGAAAGCATTTTAGTTGACAACAGCATGGCAACACAATAACTTGTCTTTTAAATAAAGTCCTTCCAATGAAAGTCTATTACAACAAAACTTTGACTTCAAAATGACTTCAAAAACGCATTGTTAATGTAACCCATTTGAACCGAATGGTTTAATCCAAGCATTCTAAAGAGAAAAAAATCACTTGAAAAAAGGTTTCATTTAATATAAACTCAATTACACATTAATCAATGCATAACCTGCAAAACATGCTTGCTTGGCATGTGAGAGCCAATCAGATTTGTAAGGATAAGAAAATATATATATATAAATTTGCCATAGATGAAAGTGAAGGTGAGTAAATACTGTTTTTCCATTTCTGGACCATCAAATGTTTCAGGTAAAACAGGTAATTTAATTAATAACTAATATGTAAGTATTACATTCTTTGTTTCTTGTTTCGCTAACTAACATTAGCATTGTTCAATTAAGTACAAACACCCAGAACAAAAAGAGCAACACGCTGTCAACTGCTACATTCTCGTTCACCAGACGCAATAATCCTAACCAACACACACACACACACACACAAGAGGCTCTCTGAAATCACCACGCTCACTTTATTGACCAAATCAAAGGCTCTCACAGGAGAACCTGTGGTTACCAAAGGCAGCTGCCCTGCAGGCATCAGTACAGGCAGGAAACACACTTTCACAGCATACAGGCCTTAGCTTCTTACTGGGGACCCAATTAACAAACCGCTGTTACACTGAGGAGACACCCACGCCATGCTCTTCTGCAAATGTTTGCTATCATATTCGCACATTTCTTCAGGGCAGTAATGGTTCATAATGTCAGCAAATATGGTGTCATTTGTAGCATTTCATTTAGGAGCACTCCCATCCCTGTTCCAAAGGCAAATAAAGCACCTGAATCAGAACCTGTAATGAATGTTGCTGGCAGATGTTCATGCAGCATCAAAGTCTATATATAATACTTCATTTCACAGCCATTTGCTTGGCTAGGACTAATCGCATGATTGTAAATTTAAATAAGTCAACCTGTACGTAGGTTTTATACACACCCTGGAACTTATAAACATAGCAAAGGCTTGTTGGGAATGATCACTGTTGCACCAGTAGGGCAGCCAGCTATTAGCGCACTAAGGGTCACATTCATGAGACGCCCCAGAATACTGACACGGTTTTGTTTTTCAGATCTATCTTGAGAGCCGGTGTGCTGAGCTATGAGGTCAGTCCATGCCACTCAAAGAGAACTGATTCAGTGAGAAGGTCTCAGACTTCTGATGAGCAAACAAATCCACTGCATTGAGTTAAAAGGCCCCTCCAAACACTAGGGGACATGCGAGACGTCTATATGAATACAGAGTACATGTCACAGCCAACACCATAATATAATAGCATGTCATTCATTTTCAATGAATGTTCTGATGCGACATGAGTGACAGAGACCACTGGTGATACAATAACACAGAGCAATGTATGCAGCAAGCAAGAAGCTATCAGTCATGTGAATTGCTCACTTATACTGCAGCCGGATTCATATCATCACAATTTGCAGTCAATTTTAGCACCAATGCCAGTCAATTTTTAAAATTCTCAAAGATTTCAGGTACCTTGATTTCAATAGTACTGCATGACAAAATTATTAGTTTTTAGTTCAAAGTAATTATTAGTATTATTAAATATTAAATATTAGCTAATTAAATTAATTATGTATAGTTTAGACTAGAGAAGTTTCTTAATAAAAAGTCAATTAACATTTTAAGTAAAAAGCTTTTTAAGATTCAAATGCCCAAAAGCAACTATTTTAGGTAAACATTCAGTAATAAAATAAATAGAATAAATGAACAAATAAATACATAAAGTGAAATTCGAGAAAACAAATAGTAAACTATTGTGACGAGTCAGCTGCCTCCCCTGGCTATTATCGCCACCCTGTCCCTTATTCGCCGCCCTTCACCAGGCTCCCGACAGGAGTGGGTGTGCGAGAGAGGAGGGGCGCAGGAACAAGCAGGTCTGGCAGGCGCGTGATGGGGGCACACCTGAGGTGAATGAAGACGCTAAAAAAGACTTCGGACTACGCCCCTTAACTGGACCCTTCCCCTTCGAACACTGCCTGACCTTCCCTACCCCTACAGTACGACGAGGACACCAGTTCCCTTCTTTAGTTTGGACACTTTTCACCAGGACACGGAGTGGGTGTGCGAGAGAGGAGGGGCTCAGGAACACCACTGAAACGATTAAAACCATCTAGCCAAATCTGAAATTGGTGTTTGGTTAATAAAAGACAGCAGCAGGTCTAACGCCATTTCTGTCACGTCTGTTAACAACCACTTAAGACAGTGGTTCTCAATCCTGGTCCTCGCGCCCCCCTGCTCTGCATATTTTGCATGTCTCTCTTTCTCATTTCTGATAATCACCTCATTAGAAGAGAGCTCCGTGCATGAGCTGTGTTCTCAATCGACATGGTCCCTACACAGTGTC
>JAUCMS010000095.1:16392353-16405336 GCA_032357445.1 Enteromius radiatus | reverse complement strand
ATCAGGTGTGTTAACAAAGAGAGACATGCAAAATATGCAGAGCAGGGGGGCGCAAGGACCAGGGTTGAGAACCACTGACTTAAGAGATTTCTGACCATGTTTACAACATATTAGGGCTGGGCGATATGAATTGCATGGGAAAATCATGCTAATCTAGTCAGTAAAGCTGGTTCCTTGATTAGTGGTAAATCTCCATCACCTGTTTTCAAATGGAGTGGCAGTTAATGCACAGAGTTGTAGATCACAGACAAGCTATGCAATATCACGTTCAGTATCGAAACTAAATGGCCTGCGAAACAAAAACTAGACGCGCATGTTTATCTCATGTGATATATCACCCAGCCCTACAACATACACATACTACAAAATTAAGCCGGCACAAAGTACTATTGAGACTACAGGACAACTGGTATCATTATAGTTTTATCAACTGAATATAGTTCGCTAATTTTCATACTTTTGATATTCATCTTAACATGAAGCCAAGCAAGAACAGCAACTACCAACCAAAAGTGCCTTGGTGACCTCCTGTTACTGGACTGTTGTCTGCCTGGATGCACCAGAGGATGTAGATGTCTGGTTAGACTGCTAACATTTTCTCATCCAGGTGGTGAATGGGTTACTTCCTGTTATTCTTGGACCCCAGTGGGCTACTATGGGATAATGGGCTACTTCATGACAAACTCAGGCAAAGTTCCCTCAGACGAAAGTTCAATGTGGGAAGCCTTATAAACTGACTGACATCAGGAGATTAGGTTAAAGATGGGATCAAGATCAATGAAGAGGGACTTAAGTCTCGAGTAACACAAAAGTGTGCCCAGAGCGCTCAAGTGTGGTGGCTTTAGAAGGATGGAGTGCCCTTTTGCTCAGTGCCTTGCCCTCACCGGTCTAAACTCAGGGGCAGGGAGTGTACTCGTACATGACTCGTACATTGTATAGTCTAGATTCACAATCGCATGTGTAAGCCACAACTTTGGATGCTTTGATTGGTGGGTTTGTGAATTTCCCTTTATACAACCGGATATATCGTTAGTTTTGTTTGTTGATATAAAATCTAGAGGCCATATCCACTGTTGCTCCACCTACTGAACCCAATCCCCATTGAGATGGCGTGAAAAGTGGTGATCCATGTATAATAAATCCACTCCTCCTGAAAACACCAATAACACTACAGTCCGTAACCCTGTGCCCTCCCACATTCCTCGGGCATTTCTCTGGTCCCAAAACTGTAATTTGACATCTGGGCAATATTAACGGAAACTGTGGCTAAACAGGCTTTTTTGTTCCATGGAGCAGTGATAATAAACACTGTTGATCTAGAGTATGCTACTTTTAACCCTCATGCTCTATTAGAAAAGGAATAAAGAAATAATCCAGGATGAGCACTTTGATGTTCTTCACATTTCACTTTTTTTTTCCTTAAAAGGTCCCCTTATGGGAAAACAAATGAAATTCTTCAGTACAGTTTTTCCAAACTCAATTAACTAACATACTTTAGTTAATTCAATTAAACTTCAGTTTCAGAGCTCTGCTGCTTACCCTAAAACATTCATGCAAGGTAACTGCTGACATGCACAGGCTACAATTTCATTCAGAGTTCAGAGGTCATGTCTGTCACACTCCTATCACAGAATTCAATTTCCAATCAATCAGAGTTTAGAGGCCAAAAGAAAAGGATTGACCTAATTTACAAGGCTTGGGAAAGTACAAGTGACAGTGGCTGTGATTATGGCTCCAAGTAATCCACAGGAGCAGTTATCAACTGGGTTTGCTTCAGAACCCAAAATGTACATTCAACATCAAACGGAGATTCAAAGTAGTACCAAAATAATTTACAGCACAAAATAGGTTCATGCTCTCAGCGATAAATAATTCAATACACAAAACATTCCAATGGTAAAAAACATGTTTATCCTCAATACAACAGAGTCTTTTTTTCTTAATAATAATTAATTCATTACAACAGATCAATATCGATTAGCTGAACTTGCCATGTTGTTCACAAGCCATCATAATAGATCTGCGACGAGTTAAAAACCAATGACCAAAAAGGACTGAAACCTTTCAGAATGTGAAGCAATGTGAATGACCACATTACCAACTTACTAACATCAAAGCAGAGCAACAAGCATGCTGATGACACAGCAGTGAAAGGTGAGGCTTGCTAATGTTTTAAGAAGAAAATATGTATACAGTCCGCCCACAGCACTGGCATATACACAACAGAGGGATTGTGAGCGTGCCATGAGAGGCCTTGAAAGAGACTACCACATACAGACATGGGTAAATGATATTCTTTGTGTGTACGCGAGGCATAGCGCTCGTAACAGAAATACTCATGGATTAGATGTGGCTGGCAACAGTCTGTTTATAGAAACCACCAACCAAAATGTAAAGGTCTCACCGGGGGGAGATTCCAGTTGTCTAAACCCTGACCTGTGTCTGTCTTTCAGAGTGTTTCAGAGTCAACACAACTTTACTAGTATGACTTCTAGGGGTTTCAGTACTGCCACAGCATTCTACTGCTTATTTGAACCTGGTGGAGTGAACAAGACATAAGACTCATTTAAGCTCTGCATTTTCTGCTTAAGTGTTAATAGTGTCAGTTAAACATTGTTCTCTCTTTTTGTGTAAAAAGAAAAAGAAAAAAAAAAGCAGTATCTTGTACAAGCCATTTAAAACAAACAAACATTTAAACCCACTAGTAAATAACACTAAAATGCAAAAACAAATTGTTTTATAAATAAAAGAGGGTAACGTAATGACACTGAGGATTATGTGTCAAGCATTCTGTTGTAAATGGTGGCAGAGACTGACTTAAGGCCTGTTCACACCGGGACGAATATTGCGCGCAAATATCGGCAACGTTTAACGCCTTGTGACTAAACAAATGGCACCAATGTGAGTGTGCACACCAAAGCGTACAACAACATGATGCATCAAAGCGTCATAAAAAAAAAAAACACCAGTTTTTTTGGTTTGACGCGCCACGTTAAAATCTGGTCGATCAATGAGATTGCCGCATATGTTCTTGTGGCTGGAGTTGGTGAAGCTACAGCACACGGCTTGGTGATGCTCAAGCACAAACCGGTCTTTCTGAGCACAAAAATTAAGTAGACGAAGAAGATGCACCTCGGCAGAATGAATGTAGAGCTGCTGGTCTCATTGGTTTCTTCATCGCAGGAGCTGCTGCTTAAAATAACCATGTTTTTTGCCAGTTAAAGAAGAAGCGTGTGAATAGTTTTGACATGCGTGTCTTCTGGCTCGCTTCTTCTTCTATGTGACAAGCAAATGTCAGAAGCATAAAAAGTTGCGCAGCGCCACCTTGTATACCAGGGTATTTCTGTTTTTCATTAAGTGCCGTCGGCTCATCATCAGTAAAAAACAATTAAGTTATTTGTTATTTTTGTTTTCTTTGTGCACAAAGTATTCTCATAGCTTCATAAAATTACAGTTGAACCACTGAGATCATATTGTCCCTTTACAATCAAGATCTTGAGTTACATGCTATAACATCCTTTAAAAGACATATAAGTCATGATAGTCATAACTTGTATAATTTATTATCAGGCAGAGAATAGAGTACAAATTCAAGGTACTTTGAGAAGGAAGAATTGTGTTTTTTCCCTAAACCAGTTAAGTGCAAACCCTATCCCACAGCTGATTTCATTTGTCAACTCAATTATGAAGCTGTCAAGAAAAGTTCAGTAATATCACACATGGATCTAATCGTAACAATGGATCTAAATGCAGCAAAACCTGAACCAGTTTTTTTTTTTTAGATCCTCAGTTTAATTCTTCAAGTAAAAGTTCTGTTTGGTGCTTGTCCAAATCTGTGTAGCTTTGTTAGCTAAATGGGCCCCTAATTTCATTTCCGTGCAAGGCTGCTGGCTGATTCATGCTGTCAAATCATTTGCACCAAACTGAAATTGGCCTCTCCCCCTCGCTCACACTCAACCCATCCCCCAGAGCAGCCTACCGTCCCAACAGTTCACCCCAGGTCAATATATGGTCATCTACTCAAATCTAAACCTGCACATTGTTGTAGATGCAGATATCAATACAAAACCACACAGCTAATTCAGGAATGTCATTAGTTCAAGCAGCAGTTCTGAAGCCAATGGTTTTATTAGTGGCCGGTAGCAATGTCCACTGCCCCGGGTCTGGGATGAACACATGCAATGGCAGAGTGCCTGAGCTGGTTGAGGAGGAGGAGGAGGAGGGTTAGTCTATACAGACACAGAGGGGCAGCTGGTCTTTCGGCTGCAGTAAATCATAGAGACTGAGCCCAAACCCAACCCCCACACCTCTCCAAAGAAAAAAAAAATATCACAGCCCTTGCAGCCCAGTGGCTCAAAAAACAAAGACAGGGACCAATAACAAACAGCAAATTTTAAGGGGAATGGTTGTTTATTGTTAATAGTGAATAAAGCACAAGCAGCTTTCTGAGGGTCAGAGAAGGTGGTCTAAATACGAACGACCAACTAAACCACGTGTGAAATGTGTGCGTGGAAATCTCTTGCCCCCACACAAAATTCCCAAATAATCTCAAGTGAACTGATTTTCCCTTTGAAAATTTGCAAACCAACAGGTGAAGGTGACTACACCTTAACTCACAGCAAACACTTTGTTATCCAATGACTGGGTAAATTCAACGGCTGGGCAGAGACCAACAGAACAGAAGTGGCATCAAACAAATGTACTGTACTCAAGGTGTGAGACGCCAAGGAAATGAAGATGACCACAAATGTCCATCTAACATGTGTATACATAAAGAAACAAAAACACTGAAAAATGGGCCAGTGTTACATTTCTTATAAAAATGACAAAATAATTTGAATGTTGAATTTCTGTATTGTACATTATTATGCCAATTCAATGCCTTATTATGCAATTCACTGTGATTCATCTGATTCAATGAAACAACCTCAGGTGATCAAGTTAATATCAATCAGCAGCTGTGGTTTTAATTTTTTTAAAACCTTTTTTTGTTACTTGCTTTTCTTTTAAACATGCAAAACAATCCAATTAAAAATAAATAACCATTAAGGTAGAATTGTCAGTTACACAGGTTATTGGTTTTTAAAGATATGAGCAATAGCAATAGTAATTTTTGATTTTGCTAGTAAGAGACTCAGATAAGACTTCACTTATCTACAAAATAATAAACTTATCAACACAGCTGCATCCCACTCATGTTCACACTGATTAGACATTCCTTGAAATGAACAACAGTACCTAGACTGCTAAGTAAAGGAAGTAAAATCACACTTTTTTCTTGTTCTGACAGTCTCCGACACACAAAGGTCACTTTTATTTGACTGCTCAACTGCCCACAATTTCCCCCCGGTCACCATCGACACTCCCCCAATGACAAACAGCTTGTTATAAATACCTCACATCAAGAGGCAGAGGGAGTCACCTATCGACTTCTGTGAGAGATGCCGAATTAATTTTCCGGTGAATACACTGGACCGGCTCCTAATGATTACGGTCTAGTATTAAAGGATGACTCCATGGGCGTTGGGTAATGAAGCTTTCGGAGCAGGACTTGTGTGACAGGCTGATAAGAGAGTGGCCAATGCCATTAGTACATAAAACCCAGCAGCCAACAGGAGGGCCATGGTTTGGACACTCTTAAAAGAAGCTTCCTTATCACACCTCACAGATACTTCAATGGATTTAAACCAGAATTTAGCTCGTGCCAATGACGAGATAAACAAATGTGTAGCTGATAGAAGGTGACGCTGTCAGTAAACCAAGAAAAACCAAACAACGCGCCAGTTTATGTGACTATATTTCTTTTGATGTGATTACTGTTGACTCTACATCACTGGCAACTATGGTTTGGACACACAGGCCAAAAGAAAATATGATACATATGTCAGTTGGACTAGTCCATGGCGGTAGATCACTGGGGTGAGCTATGCATTTGGGAATGAAGGCCAGACTTTTGGCGGGTGGATGAGTGCAAGCTTGTGTACACAGACACAGAGTTGATGGGCTGTAACCCTGAGTGATGAGGCTGTGTGTGTGTGTGTGTGTGTGTGTGTGGATGTTGAGGTGCTGAAGTGATACATATTAAACAGAGTGAGAGGAACTCACACAGGGGGTTTTACACAGAGTTTAATATAGGTCCAGCACACACACACATATTTCCAGATCCAAATGTCAACTAGCTTCAGTGGAGAATATGGAGGTAGATTTGTTCCATAATTCCAAATAAACAGATTATGATCCAGAAAATAGATTAACAAAAAATAAACAATGACAAACAAAATACAATGAGATGAACAAATAAATCTATGAGATTAACAAAAAAGTCCATTAAACTTAAAGTAAAATTTTGCTTGGCATTCATTTGTAAATCACATTCTGTACATCTGTGTGCACTAGTGGCCATTTGAAACACTGCTAGCATCAAGACGTCATTCATAACATTTGAAATGTCCTGCGATGGGTCACCGAAATTTAACTGTATTTAAATCCACAAATGCACATAAAGCCATTCACAAATGTACAGAGCGATCCACAAATGCACGGATCGTAATCTATTTATTAGAAATAACGCAACAAATCTGTCTCCATATGAAAATGCCATTTCTAAGCACTATTTATTCACATTTATGCTAAGCTAATTAAACACTTGCAGTGTATACTGCAGTCTCTAAGCTCACAGTGTCCAGACACCAGTATTTTAACCATTCATGAGAGATGAATCACTGACTGGCCATCTGAGATTTCAGCTTGAAGATAAAGGTTTTTCAAAGGTTTTTTTTTTCATGGGTATTACAGAACACAATAACTGTACAGTATATTTGCACCCCTTCTTGCTTTTTGGCTATGACAGAACATTTGGACTTGGAAATTGTCACAATTCACAGGCTGAATGCTGAACGTCCAGACACCATAACAGTCCAAACAAAAGATAGATCAATCAATATCCAGATAAATCATGAAAGGGTCGGCCTAAAAACATTTTCTGGCAAGGAATGGACTATTATTCAAATGAGTGTAGCAACTAATGGTTGCTCAAACGCAGATGGGAACACAGAAAAAAATAATCACGGCCGATTGAGTGAAATCAGTGTAATAATTTGACATACTGCAGTGTTGTCTGATGCGGACGGCAGGTCCCCTGAAAAATATTTTGCCACGCACAAAGGCTTAGCGGCGAAGTCAAGTCCTTCCCTTAATTACCTGCTATTGTATCACATGTCTCCCGCCCATCCCCCACCACAGTAGGGTCCCATTTTAACCAGGCTCCCCATATGCCCCAGCTCACTTGTTGGCCTTTCCTCTTTGCCACCATCTGGCATATTAGTTCAGCCAAAATGAAAAAAAGAAAGAGCCAGACACAATGAGACAGAGAGCTAGCCCATCTGCTCCCTGCCAGACTCCCCAATCATTACTACACAAAAGCTGCATTTACCCTGCTACACAATCCACCGTTTTTAAACCTCTTATCCTCTCCGCTATCGTCGCTCAGAGAGGAAGTCATTCTTCAACCTGATTACGGATGTGTTTTCTTTGAGGGAATTGCTAAATACGAACCATTAGGAGATAAAACGCAAGGTAAAGATGCGAAGAAAGCTAGCTCCGCAAGCTCATCTTGACAGGGAAAACGATCCTCTCGGCCCCCTCGTCAAGTCAATGCTGGAGTCGCAGAAGCCTTGCTCACACTCTCCCCTGACGAACACGCACCAATGAGCATGCCCGCTCCGGCGGAAATGGCTGACAATCAAAGTGTTGTCGTCAAACACGGAGCAGTGACGGGGCAAAGATCGCTGCCGTCTGGCCCTCCGAGAGCACACGCTCACGCATTGATCCACCTTCTATCAGTCTTGTCATCACAATGAACTCACTACTGTGTTAAACCACAGGGGTGATACTGGATACAAATACATTATAGACTTAAAGTCAACTGGGCGTCTGTGGACAAGCACCTCCAGCTACTAGTATTGCATGTGCATGATATATAAAATCCCCTTTAAGCAACAAGCTGGGTTTCAGAGCTAAACATTTCCATAAATAAATATTTTTTTAACAGCAACTGTTCAAAACATACCTACCATTAGCTCTGAGGTTATCAAGTGATGATATCGGCTTCTGTAAAAGCTAATGTCAATGTGATTTTAACATGCTAAATTCCCTGTGAAGAACTACAATATCTTCAATACTAAAGTGGGCAGAGCCTTGAATCCACAAATCAGAGGAGCCTGTTACCAGAGAA
The DNA here is from genome assembly GCA_032357445.1 of Enteromius radiatus. Taxonomy (NCBI): domain Eukaryota; kingdom Metazoa; phylum Chordata; class Actinopteri; order Cypriniformes; family Cyprinidae; genus Enteromius; species Enteromius radiatus. The sequence goes on along the minus strand of JAUCMS010000095.1, from coordinate 16,397,103 downwards.
GCAGGAACCACACCAAACCTGCCCCTCCCACAAAGCATTACATATATTAACTAGGAATTACATAACCAACTCTGTCATTTTTTTGAAATCCCAGTGGAGGAAACTAATGGGAAAAATACTGGGGCAATCACTGTTACCATCCAGAAACATTTGCACCAGCCTTTTAAATTTGTTCGCAGCATTTCAGCAAAGTGTGCATTCACACCAAATGTTTTTCCTCCGAGTTTGGTAAAAAAGGAGAAAAAATAAATAAATAATAGATGCCATTTGCGAAACCTTTCGTTTAAGTCCTAATGGAAATGCCAAACACAACGTGTCCTGACCTCTGCATATTCAGACCGCCTAATTGCACATCCAGACTCTGTGCTTTTACAACGCCAGCGAGAAGGCTGCAATCTATTTCTGGCTGCGTGGTCACACTATTGTGTGGGTGCAGAAAACTTCTGCTGCATTAAACTAATTTTCCAGCAACGCGGCCCACGACAACACTTAAAGTGCAAAACAGGTCATCAAGTGGAGTGAGTGGAAAAGGAGGTCTAATCCATACAAGGAGCTGGAGTTAATTCATCAGAGTGCCCGGCTTGTCTAAACTGCCATTGCCCTGGCATTCTGATTACATTAGCAGGGGGAAAAAAGGCTGTTGCCACGAATGGAAGACGCAGCGAGCAGCTGTCGCGGTCCGAGAGGGCTGATGTAAGCCCCTATTCTCAGCGTGTCCGGGCCGGTTTCAATTACGCACTAACCCCTGACCCCACGCTGCTTGTAAGCGAGAGATGAGAAGAGGTGCTGGGCTTGACGCCTAAGCTCCAAACAGCAAGGACAGAATGGGATTTGGTGGCTCTAAATGAGGAGTTTGTGGCACTGTCCCTTCTTAAAGTGAATGGGATTCCATCTGTAGTGTGTATTTGGGGGGATGGGCGGCTGCTTTTCTTTGCCTTTTCGGAGCTGTTTTCTATAGACACGGCTACACTTTAGACAGTGGCATGAGGCCACCTCTTCTGTTCTTCTCTCTGCCCTTTTTGACCCTCTGTCTGTGGTCAATGTGGAGATTGCCAGAAAGAGACAGCTGCACTCCAGGCTTCCCGCCTCAGTTCCCTGTTGCTCTTTGAGCCTTTCTCTGTTTTCCATTGATTTCTCCATCACCCTCTCCACTGCGTGTATCTGCCGCTTTAGAAAATTTCATCTCTGTGGGGTGGAAGAGGGCTAAGTTTCCCAGCCCGAAAACGAGAGAAATTTGAGACCCTTGGCTTTGGCTTCATGGCAACATTGTCCTTCCTCTTCAGGCAAAGAGAAATCCCTGGGGAAATCAGATAACACGCAGCCACATACAAAATTCAAGACCGATAATCAAACCATCAATTGTTGGGATCAAGTCAAATGCATTTGGCAGACGTGGATGGGCTTTTAAATGCACATCACACGAAACAGCAGGAGCTGGTCTTCCATTACAGTACAAATAATTCATACCCTAAGAGATTACTGTAAAGATGAAAAGATATCAGAGCGTTTCAACGCCAGAGATTCCACACCAAACGCGATCAATTTGAGCCTGCGGTCCGTTTGCTGAAAGATGCTGATGCTGGCAGTTCTTTCTCTGATTCAGTAAGCACAGATTTTTCTCCCTAATTATGCTCAAATTACAGACTCTGGCTGCGGGATCACCAGCTTCTCCTCCCATTCTCTCCCACAATCCCTCATTCTTTTGTGAGGACGGGGAAAATGCGACATCTCTGTTTTGAAAACTTGATGGAGCGCGCTGCGGTGAGCTGAAAGTGTTTACTAAAAAGGAGCCATTTTAGAGTCTCACATTTTCATGAACTCACTCAATTTGGCACAATCCTCTGCAGCTCCCTTTTGCAAAAAAAGTAGCCAACTGTAATAGAATCACAGTACACCGATGGCATTAAATACCATGGTATTGGATGATTACCATTTTTATGTACTGTGGCTTTGGTATTTTAAAGTTTCCCAATATGCCATTTTTAAGGCTCCTAATGGTGTTTTGGGAGTCTCCTACAATACGTTTACATTACCTGAGAGAACAAACCTGACTGGGTCTTGCAGAACTCAAACAAGCTTGTGTGATACACAAGAACAAATATGATAAGTTCTCACATGTCCAGCAAGCACATTTGAGCTTCTGTTTCCCATTTTTGATGCACTCTATCTATGTGTCTATCTTTCAATGTTCATCTGTGAATAAGAGCCTAAATTAAATATGTTTTTAAAGCTCCTTAAAAGCCTGAGGAAAAAAAAAAAAGATTAGCATGGATTTCTTTTGCGATTACTTTAAGAACATTTTGAAATGTCTGAAACATTTTGGGGGAATGAGCTTTCAACAAGGGTGACAAATCTCTCATGCCTCATTAAAAAGCTTAATTTTGTTTTAATTATGAATTAGGAAAGCCTTTAGAGTAGGTTTGGAGTGGCAAGAGGGTTAAGGACTGAGTGAACTAACCTTTAGGCTTTTTAAAATGAGTCTTGAGACCTCTATTTATATCACATGGTGCTTCGTTGAGAAACACTGTTAAATGCACCTGATCAGGATCAGATGACCTCAGAACCAGCCTAATTATATGAGTCTACCTTGTGACCTAGGAACTTGTTTTTTTTTTTTTAAAAAGTCATTTGGCACATCCCTAGAATACTCAAAGAGACTTTAAAGAACCGCAATTAATTATCATGAAACATGATGGAAAACATGAAATTACCATGACACCATGGCCAAAAATCATTCTGCTCATAGCAGTCTGTTATCTCACATCAAAAATTGTGTGTTATCTGACATATTCAAAAAAGGCCCTTTACACTGAGTAAGATATCTGGACCACATGCAAGTCAATGAACTCACTGAGTCTAAATGCCACAAAAGGTTAATGACTAGCTGTTACGTTACTCAATGGCACACACTGGACACACTTCATTTGACGAGCAGCCAAAAAGCTGACAGCCCAGAAAAAGCAACTGTGTCATCTAAGCTCAGCATAAACATGATTTCTTTTAAAAAGAAAGAACTTTAAAAAAAATTGAGAACATGAGCTGGAAAGCTATAGTTGACATGATAAGATGTAGGATAAAAACTTGACCAAGTGGTTATATTAACGTCTTTAGTCAGATGCCATAGTTAATTTGACACAAAAAAGGCTGTGAGGGACAGAAGTACAATTTTTCAAAAACATTAACAAAATTTACACAAGAATTAACTATTAGCTACACCATCAATGTGTGGAAAGTACAGAAGCCAGGTTCTGTCACTGAATAGAAAAAAGGGAATTGCGATTTTTCTCTCTCACGTTTTATAAAAATCTTTTTAAAAATTAAGATTATCTTTACAAGAACTGCAAGTTCATTAAACACAATTCTGACTTTATTTCTTGAAATAAAGAGACACTTGCATAGAAAAGACACTGAAATGAAACTGCTGTCAAATTCAACATGGCATCTACTCTGACTAAGATCAATACTGTCTATATCCATGATACCATATGAAATCAACACAACAGAGTAATCACTTCACACAAGAACTCAAAAGCATTTCTAAACGCTTACCCTTTTTCTGGGGGGTCCTTTATCTTCCTCCTTCCCACCCCTGACACTCTTGGCATGCTTGGCGGTCTTCTGCTCTCCTGGCTGCTTGATGGTGATGCGGATCTCAGGAGGACAGATGTAGTTCTCTAGGTTCTTAGGAGGCTTCTTGGCCCGTTTGGTCGTTTGTATCTTCAGCTTCAGGCTGCCTTCAGAGAAACTGGCTTCCTTGATGGAGAATTCCTGCTCCTCCAGCCCATCTCCCTGTCCCCATCTCTCACTGTCTGCATTAGAAGTGACATCGATGTCCTTCCCCAGACCGAGGTCTTCGTCCTCTTCATGGTCCTGTTGCTCTCCAGGTACAGGGAGGTTTTTGATTGGACTGGCGAGGAGACCCACTTCACTGAGATCTGCTCTGTTGATGGTGGTAACAGTGGAGAAGAACTCCTCGTTTCCTTTAGGCCTGGCGGTCCGAGTGAGGTCTCTTTGCTCCATTGACAATCTCGAAACTCCGTCCAAGAATCAGGAAGCAGAGGGACCCAAAAAGGGCAGAGGGACACCGGTCCAGGTGATTGAGTTTAATCAGAGGGATGTGATGGTTTTTGGCTCTACTGTTCCCGAAATCTTATAAATCTCGTTAAGGTGGAGTTTTTCCCAGGTGAAACTAAAAATAGAGTCAAAAAGAACAAAATATTAGTTAATTAAAACTATAAACACATGAGTACATGTGCAAGCACGCCAAAGCCTATATCAAAAAGGACATAAAAAAAGCTGTTGAACTACAACACAATCTCTTGCATCTTTTCTAACCAGACATCACACAATAAAATCCATTTCTTTTTAAGATTAATCTGAGTTTTTGTCGTCCTAACCAGCCACAACAAGCAAAGAGTTACAAAATGTTTTGCCCTTTTTTCTACATTATGTTGGGTAGCCCCGCCCCCAGACAAATCTCATTGGTCCAGGCATGTAAACACAGCTGTGTATTGCACAACACTAAACGTCTTTTTATTAATGCAAACGATTCACATAAGACAATAAAATACAAAATATTGTTTACATAATATGTGTCTATAATGTGTATATTTATTGTGTATATTTAAATACAAACACATGCATGTATATATTTAAGAAAAATAACTTGTGTTTATATTAGGGATGGCGAAAACTAAAAAATTTCTTGACCGACCACCGAGCCTCATTAGTCGGTTGAAACCGGTTAACC
>JAUCMS010000095.1:16378025-16388526 GCA_032357445.1 Enteromius radiatus | reverse complement strand
TTAAAAATATATACTGTATGTGTGTGTTTTAATATAAACAGAATAAATAAACACAGCGTAAACACATATTTTATGTATAGAAAATTTTTTATTTTGAATGCAATTAATCACGATTAATCGTTTGACATCCCTAGTTTAAAAACTAAACTCCTACAAAAACTTACTGCTAATCACTGCTTTTAATATGACCCTTATGTATTGTTAAGAAGTGAGATGTATGTTCTTGGCTTCTTTCAACGCCTGTATGCTAAGGAGTTTTTTTTTTTTTAAACTGACACAATCTGTAGTCGGGTGTCAGGTCTGCTGTGGTGAGAGGATTCCTCTCTGTCCCAGTCCCTTTTAAGGCCATGAACAGTGAGCAGGCTTGAGGTACACTCACAAATAGCCTTCCCAAACAACCGTGCTCACAATCTGTTGAGATCCTGTCTGGTAAACACAGAGGAAACTCTTGAGTAACTGTATCATCATCTCTATGATAAGATACCAAAGGGATGCATTTACAATTTAAACTCCTTCAAAATAAAATAAAAATAAAATAATAAACATACTTTCTAAATTATTTACAATAATTGTTCTATAAGTCTTCTATTTTTACAGCCACAAAACGGTCTTCAATCTTATTCAGTATTAAGCATGTATTTTTGTCTATTACATAGAAGATTTTATTATGATTTCCATCATTCACATATTTCACTTTCTAATATTTTTAAAACAAAATATCATTTACTCAGCTTAAAGGGATAGTTCACCCAAAAATGAAAATCCTGGCATTATTTACTCGCTCTCAAGTGGTCCCAAACCAGTTTCTTTCTTCTGTTGAACAAAAAAGAAGATATTTTGAAGAATGCTGGAAAACAAACAGTTGCCATTACCAACTGATTTTAATATTTTTCTCCAATCAGTGTCTACAGACTGTTTGGTTACCAACGGTCTACAAAATACATTCTTTTGTGTTCAACAGAAGAAAGGAACACATACAGGTTTGCAACAACTAGAGAGTGATGAAATACTCACAGAATTCTTATTTTTGGGAGAACAATGCCTTTAAAGCCAACAATCTTTCATTATTTTCTTTTTTGATAATCCATTACACTCTGATGTACATCACAATAAGGAAGAAAATATCTATCACTACTTCCTTTCATTGCAACTGTAACTGGCAAATAAAAAGCATAGTAAAATCATAGCAATGTTTACAGTTTTGCTATATATATATCATAAATACTGGAAATGCCTAGCAGCCTAATTGTATTGGCAAGAAACACTTGTCAGTTAAAGTGCTATGGGGTGATGGTAGGGACAGAGGTACAGGGCCATTCAGTGTCATTTCTATCAAATGGAATCTTTTTGGAAAGACGTATTTTGAGTGTTTTGTTGGCTTGAACGATCGAACACTCATGTACACAGCAGCGCACCATATTGAACGGACTGTACTTCTCCCTCACAGGCTGACTTTCGTTGGTGTTAAATCAAATAAGGCTAACTCTGGCTAACATCAATAGGCCCCTCAGAAGTGGCACGGCTGACACATGCCCTGCAGTTCTACAAATGAAAGGAAAAATTCACAATCCCGGCCACATTTGTTGAAGACATCAATTGTCATGACACGGCTGAATTACATACTCTATGTGCCGTAGCTCTGGGTGGCTACGCAAAGCATTTTCCACAACAGTGGTGGGACGTAAATAAACACTCACCGGTCGCATAAGGTTGCCAGGATTCAAACCGAATTAAACCAAATGTGTCTGCTGTCTGAAAATCATGCTTTCTTTTCCAGCGCCTTTGACCTGATGCAGTCACACAGAGAAAAAAGCTGTGCATCTTAATTTCAAGGCCAGCGAGGAAATTTCTTTCCTGATTTCTTGAATGGCTGAGCTGTCACAACAGACAACGCTAATGAGAAAAGGTGCTGAAATGACATGAAAGGCATGGCAGAAATGATCACTTCACATAGAAGCAATATTTACAAGTAGGCCTGCAAAATATACTTAACTGAAATCACAGCTGTCTTGAGTAATTACTAAACTGCACAAAAGGTAATTAAACAAGTATACTGTATACTTGCGCTCTTTGTTGTTAGTTACTATACAGAGCACTGTTTTTATTGGAAGGAGACTGTGGGTAAAACACGACTCAAATGACTGCCACCGCCTTAAAAATGACAAAACAGTCCTACATTAGTAACTGCTGACATTCACAGTTTTCACCAGTTGGCACCTTTCCAAAGCAAAGTCTATGAAGATCTGTGTGTTGCGGTTTTATATGCAATTTTATAAAAATTACCCCGAAAAGTGATTTAAATTTCATTTAAAGAATGAAAAGTCATTTCATTTAGCTACGCAAGTTTTAAGGTCCTAGTGGAGATAATATAAACTAAAGGGTTCACAGTACCACAGTGAAACTGTTCACAATATTGTTAACTTTAACATCTTTCTTTTATCAGGTGACTGTGTCTGCCTCAGTTCTGATTCGCAACGCTCTACCATTTATAATTATGTTACTCTGAACAATTTATTTATAGCTGTAGCCTGTCAAATTTGGCAAAAATTTATATAATAAGCAAGTATATCATGAAACCACTTTCAAAAACTGTGTTTTGTCTTGTCCTGAATCACTACTGTACACCTATAACATGTTTTTATATTTCGACTCCTTCAGACAGGTACTGGTGGAACCGCTGCGGAGGAGCATAGCACCTGCATGACTCACCACAGACATAAACAGAGGAAAGTAGATCCGGCTACATTGTGCTTCCACTAGACACACACAGTTTTGTTTATTAACCTTCAGATCAGCAAAAGTTACAGACTGCAGCTTTAAAGGACAGTTTACATAAAAATGAAAATTACTCACCCCCATGTTGTTCCAAACCTCTACAACAGACAATAAAGTTATTCTTTTAATTAAGTCATGCTTTTTGTCTCACAGTGGAATAAATTAAATCTGTCATATTAAGCAATTATTTATTTTTAGAAATGGATTACTTTTCTAATGTCTTAAATAACTTTTTGAGGAGTTTTTGGTGGAATAGACTTTTAATGGATGGATTCAGTTGTGTTTTTGAAAGATGAACTGAAATGATACACGTTTGGAATGACATTAGGGTCAGAAAATTATGACAATTTTCATTTTTAGGTGAAATGATGGCAGATAAAAATGCTTAGCACTCCATTCCATTAGAATGATATCCAATTTATTGAACATATTTTACAAAAAAACAACAACAAAAAAGTCACATGGTTAATAGAAATCACCTGCTTATTCCTAAGAGATGCTGTCTAAAGCTTGCCTGCATGTGAACAGCAATAAAGGTCAATTTAGAGGCATTCATTGTAATTGGTTTCTGTAGTTTTTCATACCCTACTTCCAGTGAGAGCTGCTGTTTAAGTGTGGTCTTTTGCCCTTTTGTGATGTTACCTGCTTAGCAACGGCAAACTGAAGGTCATCGTTTACCACAGTGTGCTTCAAATCACAACTGCATCAATGCCTAGATAAACAAACTCAGATAATCATTTCCTTTACTGTATTAATGGATAAGTTTTTTTTTTTTTTTTTTATCAAATATAAGGATCAAGCATAAACCAAAGTCTGACTGACTGATTCTTTGAAATAGATTACTGTCAACACTGGAGAGTTATCTATCAACACAATCCCTGGTGCCAGCCATCCTGTGTAACCGAAACACATCTGATACCGTCCTTTTTTGCTGCAAAGTTTCCAAATGTGCAGCCAATCCCACTTGAATTCGCAAAAAAAAAACAAAAAATAAAAACCGCCGCCCTTGTCTTGTTTTCTTCGATGACAAAAGCAAATGGATTTCTGCCAAAATGTAAATTTTAAACTGAGGAGAGATCGGAATTTCGACCGCAGTAAAAACAAAATGGCTGTAGTCAAAAGGGAAAAAAAATGAAACGGCCCTCCTCCCCCTGTAGCTTGCTGCCAAAAGGTGTTCTTGTTCTGATATTTGGTTTGGAACGACTGCCAAAAATTAGATATGTCCTTGGATATCTCCCTCTTTCCTTTGTCTCCTGTCAGGACTTGGCTGTCCTCCAGTGCAACTAGCCATAGCCAGGAACAGAGGGAGCTCCATTCACACACATAAACATCACTTTGGATTTATCCTTTGCTCAAATACTGTGGTTCTTTTGTGTAATCGTATACTCTGCATATGGATACAATAGGTTTTCTGGAATCTTTTTGTGGGCAAGCGCTCCATAAGTAGATGTGTTTGTGTTTTGATAAACGTGTTCAGTCTCCTCATCTGACCTGGGTTTTTCCATTGGCTTTCTATGAAACGATGAAGACTAACTAACAGTTCCTCTACCGTTCTGAAACAACTACACAGTGATACAGTCATAGTCAGAAGCACAGCACTCAAAACAAGATTTTATTTTGTCCTGAAACTCCATAACTCTATGTAGCCTCCATTACTGACCGTACACCATCAACTCAGTTCAGCAAGGATAATTCTGAAACTAATGCTTCGAACCAAACTCTGATGCAACCAATTCACTCATTTCTTCTTAGGTTAAATGCCAGATTTGAGTTCATATTTATCCTCATAACTTCAATATTTGTGCTAACCACAGCATAAGTACTGAGAGTATGTCTCTATTAAGCAACAATTGTGAAAATAAATTGTGAAAGTTGTAACAAAACAGATCAAATTCAAACCATTCTGCTATCATTCATCCACTCTCATGCCATTCTAAACCTGCAAGACTTGTGGATAGATTTTCTGTGGGTGATTTGAATAATGTTCATAATCAAACAACTTTGATTACCATTGACCTCCACTGTATGGACAAAACATTTGGCCACCAAATGTTTACAAAACTTTGTCATTAATTACTCACCCTCATGTCATTCCAAACCCATAAGACCTTCGTTCATCTTCGGAGCACAAATTAGGATTTTTTTTGATGAAATCCAAAAGCACTTTGACCTTCCCATGAACAGCAAGGGTACCACAAGCAAGGCCCAGAACAGTACCAAGACGACTGACCAAGTAGTCCATGTGACAAAAATTTGTGCCTCTCAGATGAATGAAGGTCTCACAGTTTGAAATGATGTGAGAGTAAGTAATTAATGACAGTATTTTCATTTTTGGGTGAACTATGATAGTGAAGGTATGATATTCAAAGCATATGAGTTGGCTTGGTTTCTCAAATCCTATCAGTCTCCTAAAAGTTGTGTTTGACAAACAAGCGGTGTCAATATTAAAAGTTTGCATAAAATGGAAGTCATGATAGCCTTAAGCCCCGTTCACACTACACGCGACACACAGCAACGCAAGCTCATTCATTTCAATGGAGAGCAACTTTTGGGAGCGACAGCCAATAGGAAAGAAGACGATAGTGCTCATGTGATCATTCTCCTTTCAGCTCCAGCAGTGATGGAGGAGAAATTAATTCTTGCCGTTAGCAATTGTCCTGTTTTATATGACATGTCCCTGCCCACATACAGGGACATAAATTATAAAAATGAGACATGGAAAGGGGTGGCCGATGCTGACTGGTTTTATGGACCCAGACGGAATGGCGTTTGCGTTTTTGCCTCTGTACTCTCTGTTTCTCATTCATTTTTGTTTGTATGTATGGACTCAGTGTATATTTATATTATATTCAGTCCTTTGCCTCCAAAATGTTTATATTTAGCAGCAAGAAACCTGATTCGCTGTCAACAATGACGTTACTCAATGACGTATCAGTAATGAGAACGCCCACTAGCGATGCAAAAGTCGCTGCAAGTGTTTTCTTTCCTATTGACACAAATGTCCAAATAAAAGTCCCTCAAAATGGAAAATGTAGGATATTTGTTTTCAAAGTGCAATATTCCAATAAAAATATATAGGCTAAGAATTGGGAATTTTGATTTCATGGTGGCTTTAAGAACATTGTGTTTCAATCCAAAGATGCGGAAAAAAAACACTCAGAGCACCTTGTCATAGCTCCTCCCCTTTCTGCAATTAGGCACAAATTTCAGCCAATCAAATAAGAGGAATGATACTAATCTAAGATCTGATACGCTATTTATGGAGATAATTAATAATTACTGAAAATCTCGTTCTGAATAATATCTGATCTTGGTAAATGTCAGGAAAGATTACATCGACCATGACAGATCAGATATAAAACCAAATACGTAGGTCACAGTTTCATCATTGCTACTCGTCACAGACAAAACGCTGATGTGTCTCAAAACCTAGTGAGACTCCTACCTGACAGTATTTTAGGAAGCACAGGACGTTCAGTTGCCCACAAACGCCGCCAAGATAGACAGCTCGCTAGGTTTTGTGACACATGCAGTCTGTAATGAGTAAGAGCACAAGTGACATGGAAAGCAAGCCTACACGGTGGCTTATAGTGGAAATTACTATAGGCGCTTGACAGTGCAAACACACGCCTACTCTCTATCAGCGGGAAACTGATGCATGGCCAACGAACGATTACAGTAAATTACGCTGAATAATGCATCTTCGATTGATTATACCACTATATATAATCATATAGCGCAGGTATTCTCCCAGTGTCGCAAATGCTGCTGTCCTTCAGGGTGAGCTAGATAAACATTCAGCTTTTGTAGTCAATGCAACTGTTTCTCATCAACGATTGCCGTAAGTATTGGTCGATATGTAGTTTTTGCTGCTTGAGGTCCAATTAAACAAACATTCCAGAGTGTCCCGGATAAATAAAACAGACTGGCGATGGTCCACTTTTTTTCTTGTGGTTAAAATGGAGCTCTGCCGTTTGTAAGTGCTTCACTAACCCACAACAACCCGACCAGGTAACTCATTTCAGTTCAATTACAGATAGAGTAAGATAAATAAATGATAATATAGTAAAATTGGAATGGTGGTTAAAGAAGGGCAGGGGTAGAAACTCACCCATTTCTGAAGTTGCTGCTGCTGCTGCTGAAGTCTACGAGAGTAAATCCATCCACTAGATTATGACAAGCACTTTACAATCCCTCAAACTCAAGCAAACGGCGTTTTTATCGCTTTAAAATGGCGTCAGTTGCAATCTCGGGTGAGATTTCGTTTCTGACAAGGAAAAGATAAATGAAGAGCGGTCGATCGGCGATCGATCAGCGGAGTGCGTCTCAGATTCAGATGAAATGTGTCTTGAAGCAGGAATATGGTGTACAGTCTGAACGCTGCATTGCTTCCCTCTCAAATCATCAGACTCGGGGGTGGATCGAGCCTTCCCACTGCGGAGAAAACAAATCTGCTCTTACGATCCTTAAAAATATCCAAAGTCCTGCGTTAGATGGCACACCGGAGCCGAGCGGTCGTGCAGGGCAAATATCCAGGTATCTGCAGACTGTGGCGTTCCCGTTTCTGGACGAGTTTGATCGGACTTAAGCGAGTGTGATGTGACTCTTGCTGGACTCCCGCAGTAGTTTTTGATAATGATCGGTGTGTGTGCTCTGCTCTCTGCAAATGCTCTGACTGGCCCTGCCGATTGCTCTCCAGCGCCCTCTAAAAGTGAAAAATGTATCAATTATTTTGTCTGATGGCTCAAATATGTATATTTACTTATTTGTTTTTTTTATCTGTTTGCCTGTAACGCAAAATATTTGTTCATTTGTTTGCTTTTATCTGTTTGCTCATATTGATTTATTTTTATATTTGCGTGTACAGTAAAAAAGTATATCATTTATTAATTATATTTTTGCCAGTTTGCTTGAAATAAAAAATCTTTATTTGTTGTTTGTATGTAGTTTAATTATTTATTTAATTGTTTTTTCTGTTTGCTTGTATTCACTCATTGTTGCTTTCATTATGTTTAAGCAAATAATTTATTGAATTTTAGTATCCATCCATTTAGCTCATTACAACTTATTTGTCTTCATAACCAGTCAGCAAAATCATTATATATCCCACCACCAGCCAAATTGTTTTGGCTAAAGCCGCTTACGATACACCCTATTTTATCAATCTCTCTTAAAGTGATGTTTTATTTATTTATTTTGTTTTGTTTGGGGTCAAACAACTTGTTATCTAACAAAACAAAAATTGAAATAGCGAATACTCAGACTATATATTTGATTTAAAGAAAGCGTAGCACATTATTCACCCCGTTTGGCCTTTAGACAGGATGGGTGTTTATATCTGAGCTGTGCATTGATTGAAAGAGAATGTAATGACACTCGGAGACCTCTTCAATATAGAGGTCAGCATCTGCTCCCTTGACAGCCAATCAATGTCTCGACTGTGTTAGTAAATAGTTCTCATTGGGCAACCTTGAAAATCAATGACACTGCGGATTATTCAAAATGGTTCAATGATTTTTCAAGTGGGAAAAAAGTTGCCATGGATACCACATGTAAAGATTTTAGAGGTTTGTAGGATGCACGTGGACTATTGACTTTAATAACAGATAATGGAAATTATATATTTGTATACCTGTCTCAGGCCTAGAACCTTTATAAAGAGTATATAATGTAAAGACAGCAAGTTAGAGCAAATGAGTTACATTTCTCAGATCTGTGAAGAGGTGAGAGGTTTTGTAGTGCTGTTTGTTTCTCACACTAATATGTGGTTTTAGTGTAAGTTCTGCCAACAGCACTTGAGCAGACATGTTACATGCAGCGTCTCAAAAAGCAACTGCTGTCAGTTTCAGATTTCACTACCATGATTATGGCTTTACATTGGTGTACATGTTGAAGTATAACCAGGTATTGAAAAGACCTAAGTCTTTAAAGCTTGTAAACAAGTTTCATAATTCTGAGTTTATTTCTTTGGACAGCTTAGCAAACCAGTTCACAAAATGTCATTTTCAGAAGAGCCTCGTTAACTATGGTTTCACTACTTTTGAGTTGCAAAATAATATCAGCTCATGACAAAAGATCTTAAAATCTTTTAAAGGTTTCAGAATTATTTTGCTCACCTGTTCTTCAGAATGACTGTTCAGACTTAGGATGATGATTCTTGGTCTCCTATTTACTCAGCATTATTGTAATTTCGGCCTGCTCAATAGTAAATCTAGAAGTTGTGAAATGAAAAATCATTCGCCCGCACAGAGAAGATGACTACTGAAACAATGACCCTGTGTTGACAATGGATACTTGACCTAGGTGTTCTTAATCTGGGAAAAACATTTGTTTATGTGGCCCACAAATGTTAAGATCTTTCTGTCAAAAAAAAACTCTAAAGAAAGTAAATGAAGAATTCTTAGACCATTTTAACAACCAAAAGACACTTAGACACACTCAAAACATAAAGTTTAAAAATAGTAGAATAGTTAAATAAACAAACAAATAAATATAGAGGATTGAAATTTAAAATCAAATAAACACAACTTTAAGCTGTATTAAAAAATTATCAAAAATTTAGTTCAAGCCCAAGTTTAGTATAAGTTTAGAAAATAAAATCCAAGTGCAGTTGAAATACAAGATCCTCCTGAATATTTCATTCATTGCTACTTTCAATAAATGTGTGCATTGTTACAGATATTTAGCTTTATATTCAGAGCACTGACTTAATCAAACAAATGTGCTGCATCTTGCATTTCAAATGAGGCCAGTCTGATACAACTGATATGAAATGAGTCACTGATGTTACTCAAGCAAAGTATTTTAAAGTCATTTAAAAACATTACTGTAATATGTACTTCTCACCTATCAAAACAAAATCACTGATTCACTATATTGGATGCTGTTTTCATTATAAAGCCACCAGAAATAATTCTGTAATTTGAGGAGATTGGGTTTAGCAGCAGTTAAGAAAATTTATCTGATGGGGTTAGTGCACAAAACCACAAATGTGTTTATCAAAGTCAGAGGAAGTGGGCGTCTTCATAAGAACAGAGCTTGTGCTAACCACTTCCTGTTGAGATGGGAAACTTCTGATGGCGATAGAAGGCATACAGTAAACAAGTCAAACAAAAAGGTATCTAAGGGGGATTATGTTTTTGAAGAACAACTGTGTAATAATCACATTTTAACACAGTTTGTTCAACTTGTCTACTGATACTAGTGAGATAATAAAAAAAGAAAAGAAAAAAAAAAGTGTTATCCATATGATTGTGTCAATAAATGAATAACAATAAAGTAGAATCATATGCAATTGTTTCGGATTTATAAACTACCCTTTGTACAAAAATATACTGAGAATAAGCTGAAATTATTTATAAATTGTAAATTGTCCCCTTTCTATATTGTGAGAAAAAGTAATGCCGAGAATATTCGCCCATAATGAACATGACTTAAGTCAGATTATGTTTTAAACTTGATGCGATTTTTTCAGTAGGCCTATTAAGTCACTAGAGCTGTTTATAAAAAGAAAAAAAAAATACATGTGGTGTAAAGGAAGGGATAAGCCCGAGAATTTTTTTTTTTTTTACATTGACAATACCGCCCTCTGTAGGACAGAAATGATCTATTAATTTTGTAATTGTGGTACGACATACAGGTCCTTCTCAAAAAAAATAGCATATTGTGATAAAGTTCATTATTTTCTGTAATGTACTGATAAACATTAGACTTTCATATATTTTAG
>JAUCMS010000095.1:16349266-16364869 GCA_032357445.1 Enteromius radiatus | reverse complement strand
AATCTATTTTTTGGACCCTGTTTTTTTTTTTTTTTTTTTTTTCCGTTTTTCTTTTTTCTTTTTTTCTCAGGATTCTTTGATGAATAACAAGTAAAAAAACTGTGACTTTTTTTTGTTCATTTAATAGATCCTTGGTTGATAAAAGTATTCATTTCTTTCAAAGAAGAAAGAATAAAAATGTACTGATCCTAAACTTTTGAACAGTAGTGTAACAGTAAATTTTCAGTTTAGAAATATTTTTGTTGGTTTGTATCAGTCAGAAACGTTATAGAAAAAGTTCCAAAAAGAGTGAATCACCATTTGACTCATATACAGAACTCAAGTTAAAGAGACACATTTGCAACAGCTTTTTATAAGATAAACATTTTCGGAGAAAAAAGCTGTTTTTTGTAAATATATTCAAACCTCAGGCTTTTGTTTAAACACTAGGCCACCATTCTGAATCTTATTCAGTAAAGAAAATGTCAATAGAGGGATCAAGGGTTTATTTGCAGGCAGCTAGCCCATGTTATTCAGACAAACACAAAGAGCTACACGACTCTTCTGCTTCAAAGCATTGCAGGAATGCAAGACGGAGTATGAACGCTACAACATAACATCTAACAGAGGAATTGTTGAACACTGTAAAATAACTGTTTCAGTGAAGCTGGGTTTTGTTTTACTGTAATTATACAAAAGCAGTAACTGAATGCGGTTGAAATGCATGTAAAGGCTCTGGGAGTGTAACGTGAGCTCAAGCTCTTTTTTTGCTCTGCGCACCACAATGAGTGCTTACTGAGTAAATGCCATGAGTATAAAAAACCCAGACATTAGAAAAGACCAGCGTAGTTATAAAAACTCTGCCTTTCGGTGAGGCACAAAAGAACTGTCACTCAGCTGCCAAAGACACAAAGATTTACAGCTGTTGAAGGTATTTCACAAATAGTTAAACAAGCACATAAAATCTTCTCCTGGTGGTCTTTCGTGGTTGCAACACAGGGACAGAGCTAATTTCACTTCATATTATATGATGATCCATATAATAATAGTTATAATAATAGCAGGGCCTCCCAGCATTATAGCAGTTCTACATAATGTGCACTGTTGGGAACTCAAATATATTTTAAGAATTGACCAGCACCCTGTAGTTTGTTCCTGCTTTCTTTTCAAAACCACAAAAGGGAACCATAAATACTTGTTTGAGTCTGACTGGCTTTATTATTCTCACTTGCAAAGAACAACAATGGTAAAATAATGTTTTTAGACATACAATGGCTATACAGTAGTTTTCAGTAAAAAAAATAATTTAGAGATTATAATCTCATTATAATTATTCTTTACCATTGTACATATAAAAGACAAATTTGGTAAATGGAAGGGGCAAAAAAAGCATAATTTATTTGTAAAACAATTTATTCAAACAATTTTTATGAACAATAATTAATGAATTTACTAATTAATTAATAGTGTCCTTGCTGGATTAAAGCCTGAATTATAAGGGTTTTCTAACTGGTGTAATATATTATAATTATTCATAATGTGTGTTGTAATACATGTAATACATTGGTTATAGTTATATACATAACTATAACCAAATTTAAAATGCATAGTGTAACAATAATCGATAAGTGTTGTTATGCATTAAAGGGCTCATGTGATGTTGCTAAAAAGAATATTATTTTGTGTATTTGGTGTAATGCAATGTGTTTATGCATATTATTAGACTTCTTAATGGATGGAAAGTAATGTCTGTTTAAGCTGTGTGTATTGTATGAGTTAAAATTTTCTTTTTTGGCACCCAGCGTGCAAGGGTGTGTTCACTGTTTAACTTTAGCCATGCCCTGAAGCGACTGAAACTATTCTGTTACTCAAAATGTAATTTAATTCATCTTTTGTTTTGTCTTCTCCCCAGATTCCTTTTTACACCGAAATGTGTAAGACGCTGAATGCGGGGGATAACTGCAGTACTCTCGTGGGCTATTCTGCCGTGTATAAAGTCTGTTTCGGCATGGCCTGCTTTTTCTTCTTTTTCTCTGTGTTCACCATTCGTGTGAGAACCAGCACAGGATGCCGGGCAGCTGTTCACAATGGGTAAGCGGACGACCCAGACACTTTTGAAGTGGTATTTACACTGGAAACAGTGCTTGTTCCTCCTCTGCTTTGCTCCGTGGCCCCTCTGGGCCCAGGTTCACAGGACCACAGCGTATTGTTTGGCCTGCTGCCTCTATCTGTACGCCCCTCCTAATTCTCCATTATGCACCCACAGCTAAAGCCCTGAATAGAGGTATTACTTTAAAGCTCTGTCCAGAGGAAATGGCGCTTGGAGACAAGCCTCACCCCTACGAATGGGATGGTTTAGCCCCACATGAGAGCACTTCATGTCACAATAATTGGATCTTTGTGTTGTATGCAAATGCAGGATAAGGAAGTATATGACTGAACTCAGTGTTGTATTCAGCTCTGTCCTGCTCTGAACATTCATACAAGCCTTCAGAAAAAAACAAGCCCAAAACCATTAATCAAGACCTCATTTAGATGTTCCTGAAACTACCCTGTGATAACATACTAATGTGGGTAAACAGGAAATCCTATACTAGATAGCATGCAATTAAAATCTCAGAATGACATACTGTAGGAAAAGTGTCATGGTCAATATTTGGGGTGGTAGGATTTTTTAGGCTGTATTTATTTGAAATATTTGATGAAACAACAAATGAAATATTTATTTGAAAATACACTAAAACAGTAATATTGTAGTACTGTTGATAAACAAATTTCGGGAGGAGCGCGTACGCATGATTAGGCGCGGCTGGAACCGCATTTTCTAATTAATCTAATTCCATCTCATCCAATCAAAACCATAAGGCTTCCCCTAAATATGCCCGTTTTCCTTCCCTTCCACATCTCGTTACGCATCCCTCCTCCACCCCTTCTGCGCCTCATTCCGCATCTTCCTACCGGGGGGCAAGTGGAGTTTGAGTCTGACGCCGAACTCAGCCCTCGCTGGGGTTCAAACAATTAGGGCTCGTGTTCGCCGACCTCCCGGCCCGCCCCCTGGACAGCACGCCAAACACGCTTAAATTGTTTATCATAAGGAAGTGTGAACTCGTGAAATATTATTACATACAATTTTTTCATGTCGATTCAAACATAATGTATTCTTGTTGGGGCAAAGTTGAATTTTCAGCAGCCGCTATTTATATTTCTAATTTGCTGCTCAAGAAACATTTCTTATTGTTATCGGTGTTGAAACCAGTTGTGCTGTTTAATATATGATGCTATGAATAAAAAGTCTTAAAGAACACTGCATTTGAAATAGAAATCTTTATCTAACATTATAAGTCAATTCACTGATCAATTTAAGGCATCCTTACTCAATAAAATTAATAATTCCTTTAATTATTATTATTTTTTTTAAATCTTACTGGCCAAAAGTATTGATTCTCTAATTCAATTTTTAAACAGGTTCTGTATAGAGGGTGGAAAAAGTGTATAAATTAGGGCTGCAAAATGTTTAATCATGATTAATTAATATATTGAAAATATATTTTATGTTTAGTTACTATGTGTGTGTGTGCGCTATTTATCATGTATACATAAATATACTTACATGTATATATTAAGGAAAATATGTTAGATTTATATATAAAATATTTAGAATTATATTTATATAAATTATATACAAGTGTGTGTGTCTATATATGCGTGTGTATTTATATATACATAATAAATATACACACTGCACACACACACACACATATATATATATATATATTAGTGTGTAAACGTAAACTTATATTTTGAATTGCGATTAATCACGATTAATAATTTTGCAGCCCTAGCATAGACTCAAACAAAATTGACATGGATCAATATCTGTGAAAATAAGAAAATTGATGTACTGCTTTATTAATAATTATTAAATCAATATTACTACCCAGACCATTTTAACAATTTCTTGTAAACTTTAAACTGTGATTTAATTTTTAAGCATACTGTACTCACTTGCTGCTGTTTTCAAACAGTTTGGAAACCCATGTGTTATAATGTGAAGTCAGACTGCCAGTTTAAGAAATGCTCCCTTATTCATTATGTCTTAAATCAATGGTTTCTTCTGTTTTGTTGCAGGTTTTGGTTCTTTAAGTTTGTGGCTTTGCTGGCCTGCTGTGCAGGCGGATTTTTTCTCCCAAATCAAGAAACGTTTCTAGAAGGTTTTGTATGCTCAATTTTCATATGCTTCTTCTCTTTTTATGACATTTGTTGCTGCTGTTTTCATGCACTCTAGTGAGGCTTGTAAAATGTCTTTAAAACCTTTTGTTGAGAAGTATTGAGACATTCCTGGAAGGTTTTATTATTTCTACTTTGAGCCTGCAGTGGTGTTGAGATATCTCCCCTTAAATGTCCAAGAGCAACAGAGTTGATCTACAGTGAGCATCTCTGTGGTTCACCAACTTCCGCTGCCTGTATCAATAACCTCACGACTACACATATATTTAGAGGAACGTTGCAAAGATCCTGAGTGATAGAGAGGATGTCGGCCTCTTAGAGTTGACCTTAAATTAGCACGCTTTTAAAGGAAATATCTCAACTTTTTTCATAAACGCGGTTCCATAGTAAAGTATGCCGTGTTATTTTACTATTATTTAGATACTAATATTAATAGTTTTCATTAATATTGTGAATTCGTTTTATTCATTATTTTCATTTTTGTTTAAAAGTTTTAGTTATATATATATATATATATATATATATATTTTTTTTTTATATATATATATATATATATATATATATATAGTTTTTATTGATTGTCATGCCAGTTTGAATTATTTTGGTACATCAAGCTGAACTAAATGAAATTGAGTTTTTCTTCAGCAACTGCCTGAAATACTATGTTTTTTGTTTATATACTCTATTTTATTTCAGTTAACAATTATTATATATATATGGTTTTAGTTCTAGTTAACTATAACCTCTTATATTAATTTTATACCAGATGAGTTTGATTTAAAATGTAACATAATTAAATATAGTATTCATTTCATGCATTATTTGTCATTACCTCAGACTTCTCAAGATGAATGGTACTGTGATGGTTCCATGTCTGAGTTTGTTGTCATATAAAAAGTATTTAATTAATTCATGTACACATTTATATTAGGTCCAAACGCTTCTCGCTCTTTGGTGTCTTATAAATGATGTGTGCTTCCTGATCTGTTCTCAGTTCCTGGCTTTTAGCAGAGAGCAGTGTTTGTGCTGTCACCCAGTATCAGCCAGAGGAAAAGACCTTTGACTCATCTCTCTTTCTCTTTTTCAGTCTGGCGTTATGTTGGGGCTGCTGGAGGGTTTCTCTTCATCATCATCCAGTTGATGCTTCTCGTTCAGTTTGCCCACAGATGGAATCAAAACTGGTGAGCTGAAGTTTAGCCCGGTCCAAATAAATCAGTTTTTTTCCTTTTCATTCAAGTGGAAAACGTATTTGCCTCTTGGAGAAGTTTCCTAGTACTTTCCATCGTTGTATCCAACTGTTGCTTGGTATGAAACTTCAATCCCCGCAACTGGAAATCATTAGGTCTGGGAAAGAAGTCTATAGTGTAATCTGGCGGCATTTAATTTCCACTGTCAGTTAGGTTGCATGGTTGCCAGCCGGGGTGGTCTGCTATAGCTGAAGGGCACTTTTTTTTAAAACTGGGTTGAAAGTTTTGGGGAAGTTTTAGAATGCTTGGTATTTATTTTAGTCACTGGTACTGTGACGGACAAGGTGTGAGGTACAGTGGATAGTGAGAGCTTTTTCATAGCAGTACCAGTGAAATCATTTTTCTAAGAACTAGAGTGTTGCGTTTCAGTGGGAGTTTTCAATACATGAAAGATTTCAACTGTAAGGCAGTCACACTGAAACAGAAAACTAAAGCACAGAAGTCTATTTTTTTCTCAGGGGTGTGTTCATAGATAATGTGTGTTGTGGCGGTAGAGTATGGCTTTGTGTTGTGCTGTTGATATTATAGGGAGGAAAAAGAGAAAAGTAAGAGGTTCTTGGCTGCTCTCCAATTTGTGGACAGGAAACCCATGGCAGAGCTCAACGTGCATCATAGTTTCCTCTCTGCTTTCTGTCAACAAATGGAAACCTCAGTATAAAAAGCAGAAACATCCAAGACTGTCACTGGGAATTTTATAGTACAGGAACTATTGGGGACAAAACAATCCTAAGAAGTAACCTGAATTTGACTTCCCTTCATGGACACTTTTGATTTATAAAAACGCTAATTTAAATAAAATTATAGTTTATTTTTTATTTATTTGTTTACTCTAGGGGAAATATATATTACATAAATATAATTATTTGTGTCTAAAATAGATTTAGGAGCTTAACACTTTTGTGTAAACTGATATATTTCTTTAATAGAAAGTTTAAAAGTATTTTTTGCTAAATAGAAATTTATATTAAATTATACATTTCTTTACTGTAACTTTAGATCAGTTTATTGCATTCTTGCTCAATAAAAGTATTCATTTTGTAAAAAAAGATAGCAAACACAGTACAAATACAGTATGTCCTCACTGAAATGAAGCAGACACTGGAGGACTGCCCAGCAGATGGAAGTCACTGCTGTCAGCGCTTCTCATGTGCATTACTGTAGCATTCCCTCACCCCACGCCTTCACAACTCTTCACTGCTCACTCAGTCATGCGAATCATGCACTGATATGGTGCATTTATGATAAGAGCAATCTACCACTGAGACTAACTTGACTTCTAACAGAAGCTCTTTTTTCCAAGTGGGTTACAGTTGATTAATTGCTGTGACAGACTATCTGGGTTAAACGTCCTGTAAGCAGGCTGAGGAACACCACAGTAATAGGCCTTTAATTACAACGTCAGGATGTCTATTTGGTCACTGATCACTCCAAACACTCCTACTAACTCCCCCCACAGACCACCTGCTTAAATGATTTGCTAAATGAAAGTACTTTTTGTTCAAGATACCTAGTACACGATAGCATTCAGAAGTTTGGGCTCAAAAATACTTTTTCTTAGTAATTATTAATTTTATCAGCAAGGATGCATCAATTTGATCAAAAGTAACATTTCTAATTTTACAAAAAGTTTCTATTTAAAAAAAAAATACTAAAAAAAATAATTCAAGTGTCATGTGACACTGCAGATTGGAGTAATAGCTGTTGATAATTCAACTTATTTGTGTTATATAATATATCATAGATTGTTTTTAAAATATTTCACAATTTTACTATTTTTACAGTATATTTAAGAGACTTATTTCTAAAATATTTTAAGCATATACATTTTTGAGCACATCTGTATATTGCTGTGTGGTCTTGGTATTAACTGATTTCGGATTTACCCTACCCTAAAAGAAAGTTTGTGGTTGTTTGTTTAGCTGTTTGCTCAAAGGCTGGGTTGGGTTGTAGACCAGACCTTACGTTGATAGTCAAAACACTCTAAGACTATCACTACCAAGATTTGAGATCAGAAAGATTGTCTGAAAGCTTTTGTCTCATGAAAGGAATGTACTGGATTGATTACAAGGCTAACTCAACAGTTAACGCAATAGTTTTAAAATAAATAAATAAATAAATAAATAAATAAAATTCACACAATTTTAGCTTCACTATCACAGGAATAAATACCATTTCCATTTACCATACTATACTATTTCACAGTATTGCCATTTTACTTTTTGTAATAGGGTATATTATGAACAAAGATAAATTAACAATGAACAATAATATATTTTTTAACAAATATGAACCATTAATCAGTGCCATGAAAATAATTGTTCTATGTTAGTTGGTGATAGTTATTGTGCTAACGAATGGTAACAAACTGGAAAGTGAAAGTCTACCAATAAGTTATGCATATAAACTTTTATTGAATATTTTAAGAGGTTATTATTAGACATTAAGCAGCCTAAATTTTGTAGGTGGATGAACTGGTTGTGATTTTGAGCAGGAGTTTTCTTGTCTTTCACAGATAGTTATGTCACGTCAAGGTCTCTATGGAGTCCTTGCATGTATCATGAAAGTTGATTTTATTCTTTTTTTATTAGGTTTATATTATTGTGAACGTAAAGTTCATATAACTAAGTCAACTGTCTCCTTGAGTGTTTAAGTGTTTCTTGCGGCTTCATTTTTGAATGGACAGAGGGATGAAGTTATTTTCTGTGGTGACTGGGTTCAATACAGCTTCAGCTTTTGTGGTATAATGACAGAGCATTCCTTTAAACCGTCTCCACTTTGTCCCTCCACAGGAGCTCAGGAGTCAAGTATAATAAAATCTGGTATGCAGCGCTGGCTCTGGTCACTCTGGTGCTGTTTTCTGTGGCAGTGGGAGCCTTGGTGTTTATGATCAAGTTCTACACGGACCCAGAGGCCTGCTTCCTAAACAAGCTCTTCCTGGGTGTCAACGGGGGCCTGTGCTTCGTCGTGTCTCTGCTCGCTATCTCGCCCTGCATTCAGACCTGTGAGTTTACCAAGGCTTCACTGACCTACATTTTATACTCCCAAACAGATGTTTGCTTGATGTCAGGCAAACAAATTTATTCATAGTGTCTGGAGCTTTTCCCATGTGTGAGCAAGCCGGAGAGCTGAGGAGAAGAGTTTTTATCATGAATTACCACTAAACAGATTGTTTTAGCAAGTCATTTAGAGGAATAATTCACCCAAGAAAAAAACAAATTTACTCTCCGTCGAGTAGTTTCAAATCTGTATGAATGTTTTTTGCTCTGCTGGACACAAAGGAAGATATTTTGAAGAAGGTTTGTAACCAGGCTGTTTTTGGGCACCATTGACTTCCATAGTAGGAAAAAAACTACTGGTGACAGCCTGGTTACAAACTTTCTTCAAAATATCTTCCTTTGTGTTCGGCAATTGTTAATAAAACCCACAATGTTGCTGTTTTTACTGTATTTTTGAGCAAACAAATGGTGCTTTAGAGACTCTCTTCAAAAGAATCATACTGACCTCAAATTTTTTATGTTGATGTACATGGTCATTTAATAAAGAAGCATAAACTTTCAAACAAACATGATCATATCATTAAAAAACATCTGTTGTTCTGCTCTGTTCTCCACAGTCCAGCCCACCTCAGGCCTGCTGCAGTCCGCGGTCATCTCCGTCTACGTCATGTATCTCACCTTCTCCGCACTCGCCAGCAAGCCCATTGAAAGTGAGTATGTCTGTCACTTTTACACACAAACTCTGTCTCAATCACTCTCAGCTGTCCTGGGTGTGCCTCTCTCTCAGTGTGGTCTGTGGTTTCCTCAGTGTCTCCTACTGTAGCTTGTGTGTGGATAGAGCTGTAAACTATATAATGCATTTCAATCCACCGGACTTGTGTAGTTATTTCCCACACCATTTATTCAAATCCATCCTGTGCTCTTTCTCTTTCAGTGGTGGAGCGAAATGGAATAAATGTCACTGTCTGCACCTTTCCCTACAAATCAGGACTGCAGAGCGACATGAACATAGTGACAGGAGTCGGAGCGGCCATACTCTTTGGCTGTATTCTCTATTCTTGGTATGAGCAATGCAAATCTTTTCTTCTTTTTTTTCTTTTTTTTTTGAAGGATCAATCAATACTG
Organism: Enteromius radiatus; assembly: GCA_032357445.1. Classification (NCBI taxonomy): domain Eukaryota; kingdom Metazoa; phylum Chordata; class Actinopteri; order Cypriniformes; family Cyprinidae; genus Enteromius; species Enteromius radiatus. Next base: position 16,355,295 of record JAUCMS010000095.1, on the reverse strand, counting down.
CTTTATAAAAAGCACCATGATAGAATCATGAAAGTTATTATTGTTCATATGACTTGTGCATTATTAAGATAAGATTTTCCAAGTCATACAATAGTTTTATGTGAAAAACAGAACAAAATTTAAAGGAATTGTTTACCCAAAAATAAAAACAGTTGAAACTTGAATTATCTTTAGGCCATTAAAAATGTAGTTGTGTTTGTTTCTCTATCAAAAAAAGTTTGTAAACATTAGGCATGAAAAAACTTGCTTTCCAGTGAATTAATTGCAGTAAATGGGTGCCGTCAGAATGAGAGTTTATACATCTGATTAAAAACATCACTATATCCCACAAGTAATCCACACAAAGCTCAAATCTGCACATCCATAATTCTTCCTGTGGAAAAAAACACCCATTACCCTCTCAAATCAAAATTTTTTGAACAGTTTAGAACTTTTTTGCTTTTAAGTGTCGCTTAATCTATGCATATTTCTCTCCTGATTCCTGAAGGCAACTTAAGCAATATTATGGATAGAGGATTCATATTTTAAAGTAAAAAACATCCTAATATTGGATTTATTTCGTACCAACATGCAGTTTTTCACTTTACTTGTGTATTATTGTGATGTTTCTTGAACTCTCATTCTGATGGCACCCTAATATTTAATGTTAATTGATTTCATATTTTTAATTTTTAGGTGAGCTTTTTTTAAACTGTAATTTCTGGAAATCATCCAGAAAAAAAAAACATTTTGAAAATATTGTTCACTTGTTTAAGTAAGCCATTTATTTTAATCCACTAAAACATGATTTTTGTGTGAACTATCTCTTTAAATAAGCAGGGATATTCTTGGCCTGGATGCAAGTCTCCATAACATATTATTTAAATAGGTGATCCCAAAAACGATCATGGGAGGAGTGGAAACATGTAATTATCTGGTTATGACAAGATGTTCATTTAGATTTAAAAGCAGGTATTTGGGTAGGAAGGGAGTGAAGATTAGAAGCTCTCATACTGTGAAGACATGAACTCACATGTGTTTCTCATTAACTGCAGACATGTCTGCTGAAGCTCTCTCTTTAGAGCCGCTCCTCTCCACCTAAACTGTATTTACACACGTATGTGTTAGACCGGTGATTCATTGTTTTGTCTCTCATCGAAATGCTTTTGCCGTATTTTTTTGCCATATGCAAAAACAAAGCTTTGAAGCAGAAAAAGTGACTTATTTATTCCTCTGGTGGCGTTTTGAAGGTTTTTAGGGAATGCTCTGCTTTTACATTTGATGGTTAAAAAAAGAACACTGCCCCCATGTGTCTGATGCCTTTTGAGTTAATATTAAAAAAATACTCTCCCTTCAGTTTGATCTCTACCACCAAGAGGAGCTCAACGGCATTGCAGGTGTACAGGAACGATATGCCTGAAAATGAGGTGAACATTTGGTGTGTTCTTTCTTTGTTGTGTTTAACATTACATCAGACTATATGATGAATCACACTACTTCTTTCTTTTCAGAGAGCACGCTGCTGCTTCTGCTGTGCTGACGATACAGGTAAGACACCACATCAAACAATGCATCTAATATTTTAGGACAACATGTGAAGATTTCAAACTTAAATGCTGGAGGAATAATACATTTATTCCATTAATTTGGATTCATTTAGACACTTGAAAAAGGTATATAGAGCCTCCTGGTGGTCAAGAAGAAGTACTACAGTTTCTTAAAATGGGTGTTTTTCTTTAAAATATTTTCCAGAGGACTATGATGATGAGAAGACTATTGGAGGGCAGAATGTGAAATATGATGAGAGGGACGGCACAATCTACAGCTACTGCTATTTCCATTTTGTTTTCTTTCTCGGCTCCCTCTACGTCATGATGACTGTAACAAACTGGTTTCAGTAAGTATATAACAAGCACAATATGCCTCAATACAAACCTTTTGTATTTTCAAACGTATTTTTGATGAAATCTGAGAGCTTTCTGATCCTGCATAGACAGTAACACAACTGACATGTTCAAGGGACTTTATTAAAACAGTTCATGCATCATGGTTCAACCATAATGTTTTGAAGCTTTAAAAATACTTTTTGAGCTCAAAAAAAAGAATTTGACATGGACTATTTAAACAGTGTCCTTTACTACCTTTCTGGGCCTTGAACATTCCAGTTGAATTGCTGTCTATGGAGGGTATGGTTGGATTTGATCAAAAATATCTTAATTTGTGTTCTGAAGATGAATGAAGGTCTTGCAGGTTTGGAACGACATGAGGGTGAGTAATTAATGACAGAAGTTTCATTTTGCACAGTAATGTATAAAGCATATGATCTTGTCTCTCTGCAGTTATGAGACCGCAAAGATCGAGAGGCTGCTGGACGGAAACTGGTCAGTGTTCTGGATCAAGATGGCATCCTGTTGGGTCTGTTTATTCCTGTACATGTGGACCCTGGTGGTCCCTATGCTATTTCCAAAGAGATTCCAAGCCTAGAAACTCTTCACACAGGATCCAGTATCACCACTGTCCAGTTCAAACTACTGTGTTTGTGTGATTGTGTGAGAGACTGTTTTTGTTTGTTTTAATAGTTTTAGTTTGACATTATTAAATGGCTTTTGTCTTTAAATATGTTTTCATGGAAATTTGTTACAGAAATCATGTTATATTTACTCCCATGCTGATGTAGGGCTCTTGATTTCCTCATAACATGAAAGTAAACAAACGAAGCATTGCTCAGGCTCACACGTCACCTGTAAGTGTCTTGCTTGTTACGCTTTTATTTTGGTAGCTGAAGAATTCTATGCAAATCAACAAACCATCTGTTAATTTTTTTTTTTTTTTCCCACTCATTCGTCTGCTGCCTTAAAAGGTCTTCAAACATGTTTTATAGTAGTATTCCACTTCACGGGTGTTTCACTAAGGTAACAAGACTTCCTATTTGAGTAAATGTACATATTTATTTGAGATATCTCTTCTCTTTAGTTAGGAAAGTGCTGCCTTGCAAAACCAGAACACTATACCCACCAGTTGCACTCATGGACACAAAACCAGCTGATAAACGACTGTGCAAGATTATCCCTGTACATATATGTGAATAAATGTACTCACGTGAGAGGTCACGTTACTGCATTTATTGAAGCACCCTAATAACTTCCTTTAAAACCGCACCAAAACAATATTTCCAAATAAGTTTCCATCTGAAATCTCAGGTAGTGATGAATTCCACATGCTGTTTTCCAGTGAATCCACCATTTTAAGGAAAGCATGTGACTGCCATTCCCAGTAAATGTTTTTATGATTATTTGGAGTGGACTGGCAAAGCCAAGGCCACATTGTTATACCCCCAAAAACCCAAACTGCCACACAGATTGTTATATGGCCAACAGCAACACTGAAGCTATAGATATTACTTTCCTAATTTTCAATTTTTGTTACAATTTAAATGGTGCTTTAAACCATGGTTGTCCTATAATATTTTATTCCAGCTCATGCACTAGACTTGCAAGCATGTCATTTGTCAAAGAATGAGTTTGTACGATCTTTTATACTTAAAACACATTGTTACAGCTATTCTATTTAATCTTTAAGAGGTTTTCGTTGCTATAAGTGCATGTCTGTATTTCTTGTTTGTGGTGTTCAGTATAAGTTTACAGGAGCTGCCTGTATTAGATATAATGCTGCACTTCTGATGCTCCCTGGTAGAAAAAAAATAAAGCAAAGTTAAAGTGTTGTCGATGAAGGAAATCTAGATCTCTAGAACTGGAATTATTTGACATTTTATGGTTATTCCTGTGTAGCAGTTAGCTGTCCTACATGTTTTGACAAACCAAAATCTCTTTCATTAGAATTAGAACTGGCATGTCTTTATATTCCTGGTGATGATGTTTTTGGCCTTTGTAAAAATCTAAATATAGATAACTATTGCCTTAAACACTACATGCTACAACTGCATTAAGCTATAAGCATACTGTTTATGAAAAATGTGATGCTTAGTATTTGGTTTAAAAATGTTTGTCTGCATTAAACATTATGTTTTGCTTTATTTACAAATATGAAAGTGACATTTGATTGCAATATGTGCTTTATGTAAATAGTCCATTGTAAAGATGACCACTAGATGTACTCATAATATTGCAAAAAACGTAATCTTGCGCTTTGTTGTTTTCACTAATTTTGCATGAAGATATAATCCAAAAATATGTACTGTAAGTTTACAAACAACTCTTGTCCTCATTTATATGCATTGGTTTTTCTTTATTATTGTTATTTACTTTCTCCCAACATTTCAATATGTTTCATGAAAGGAAGTCTTATGAGTTTAACTGCTGCAGGATCAATATTCTTTTTAGTGTTTTTATTGATATTGCCAGTTCTTTCAATAAAAAAGACAAATGAATAAAATGGTGTACTCTATTACTTTACTTAATGTTTTAATACATGGAAGTTTTGTAATTTGTAGTTGTGCATAGAAAGGAAATAGCTAACACATATGCATATTCTCTGTACATTAATATCTGTGAAGCAAGTCTCTTATGCTCACCAAGGAATTAATTTGATCAGAATTAAATTAACTTTTATTTTTGAATATATTTTAAAATGTAATTTATTACTCTGATAGGAGTGCATTCTCAGCAGCTCAAGAAACATTTATCAATGTTGAAAACAAAATTTTATATTATTAAAACTTGATTTGTCTTGATTGCAAAAGTCAGTAAATAGTCCATGTTTTACTGGAAATAAAAGTACACATCAATAGTAGTGCTCTCCAGTTTGATCTCATCTTAGTTTCATTACTGCTGGGTTTGTTCTGTATAGTCTTCTGGGATTGTGTCTGTAAATGTCATAAAATGCATGTTAAGATACACGCTGAAATTTCAAAAAATGCATTGTTGTTCTAATATTGTTCCAGCACGGCACTCACCATTACAGCGGTATCTCAGATTGGACCAGATGATGTTTTCCTGTGAAAAGCAGAACACTCCAAGACGGCCTCCTCTCATACTGGTGTCGATAACAACGCCAGAGTCTGCAACCAAGTCGGTGCCTTCATAGAACTTTACACTGAGCCAAAACAGAAACAGCACAAACATGTTGCTTTGCTTTACTGCACCATTTCTCACATCCAAATCCAGGAAGGTCTGAGTTCTCTATTTATGGTGTCTGACCTGATGTATCCCACTTGGGGTCTGTGTTTCAGGTTCCAGCGGTAGGATATCTTGTCTTTCCAGCCCACGTTACGAGGGTCTTTCCACAGCAAGCGCACTTGATCGTTTGTGTCTCCAGTGTGCCACAGAGAATTCCTCAGGAACTCCCCTGGCCCAGTTTTAGACTTCACTGCCTAGAAATGCAAATCTATTGATTCATGTCTGCGTGTTTGTTATTTAACATTAATGATCAAATCTAATTGGAATATGCTTGAAGTCCAAAATAACTATTTGGCTACAGCTTTAACATGGGTTAAGTGTTTTTGCATGCTTCAGAGTTTAGCCAAAGCCACTTTTCTAGATTTGCAGAGGGCTTCGTGGAGCAGCAGTAATGATAAAAGCATGCTTTGCGTTTAGAGTGTAATAGAGATGATGAAGATCTCTGGGACCTTAAGCTGAATGCCAGGCTCAGCCACGGCTCGGAAGGGCACTGCCTGCCAGTACGTCTGCTCCGTCTGCTTCCACATCACTACATAGAAGCTGGAGGAATCCTGGTAGCCGAAGATGAAGCCTGCGTAGTCGTCGTCGGTCACTGTATTCACGTGGAAGGTGCCCTCAAAGTCCACACCACTGAATGCTGTGTACCCTGTTTGTGGTGGCAAGATTGAGCAAATACTAAAGCACATGTTTCAACCAACCATGATTTATACAAAACTAATACAAAAATTATAGTTTATACTAGTTAAAGAGATACTTCAATAAAATTCTCTCTCATTTATTATACGGCTCTCTGGAATGCTTGATTCTGATTGGTCAGTTGAGACATTTGCAGGTTTGTTATTTTTGAATAATAACCGCTCCAAAGTAATAACGCATAGCCGGTACTACTTGTATGTTTAATATCCCTCTGCGACA
>JAUCMS010000095.1:16334679-16349166 GCA_032357445.1 Enteromius radiatus | reverse complement strand
TGTAGCCGGTAGTTATCGCAAAATAAGCCCCTTCAGCGTGATACAAGATCTGATCGCACTCTCAGGGCTTATTTTGCGATAACTACCGGCTACACGTGTATTATCCCTTACTTATCCACTCTCATGCCATCCTAGACGTACTCTATATGACTTTGTCTTATGCAAGAAAATTAAGATTTAAAAAAAAAAAATAAATAATAAATCTGAAAGAGTCCAAATATGTAAACGAATTTTTTGGGCACAAAAAGTATTTCTGTACCTTCATAAAATTAAGGTTGAACCACTGATGTCACGTGGACTATTTTAATAATGTCCTTACTACCTTTCTGGGCCATGAACATGGTAGTTGCATTGATATCTACGGAGAGCCAGATTTCATCAAATTTATCTTAAATTGTATTCCAAATATGAAGAAAGGTCTTACAGTTTTGGAAAGACATGATGCAATTGAGCAATTGATGATTTTCATTATAGTGTGAACTATGCCTTTAAGAGAAAACAACATAGCTTTATTTAAAAGGCCAGTATGAATTTCCAGACTGCTCTATGCTGGATTGGTGCTGGTCTTTTCACCATGGAAATACTCAATATTATTTGAACGGTGTGGGTCATATAAACATACCAACAGCTAGTCCAGGGTCGCTGTTCATGGTTTGGACAATCTCCATTCCCTGATTAAGAACAACCCAGTTGGGGTCGATCTGAGCCTCTCCCTCTGGATCCAGAACCACGGTCTGATAGGCTCTGAAGTCAGTCAAAGTGACCTCGGCATTCTCAGGGCAGGTGTCGATTCTGTCTATCACATGATCTTTGTCAAAATCTCCAGCGCAGTCATCGCCCACCCCATCGTCTGATAAAGAAAAGCACATTGTGATGCAATATTTGGAAACTTAAGTAACATTTAAAAACACAAATGTGCTTGTATTAGCATTTAAAAAAAAAACATTAAATGAACATTAATCGAACAACTTATCCTAACTTATCTTAACATCCTACTAAACAAATGTAGTTGTGCATACTGTTTTCATCCTTTTGGTTTGGGTTTGCTACCAGTCTGCAATTATCTGTATCATCCAAGATGCCATCATTATCATCGTCATCATCACACTCGTCTCCAAGCCCATCCTTATCAGTGTCCAGCTGTGCACTGTTGATGATGTTGGGGCAGTTGTCTTTGGTGTTCTGATGACCATCTCCATCACTGAAACAAAAGACCTAAGTTATAAACTTGTTTTATATTCACGGCCAAAAAGAGAGGTAAAAAAAACCTCTACCTGTCAATGTTTGTGTCGCAAGTGTCTCCAACAAGATCATCGTCAACATCAGACTGGTTGAAAGAAAGACAGGTTAGAAAAGTAATATACATACTGAAAACAACATACATACAAAAGTACACATTATACAGCAATTTGTTTTTAATCTGGACAAGAGGCCTTAAAAGAGTGTTGTTTGTATAGGTTTCTTTGTTTGTTTTCACTCAAAAATGCTGATTCTCTGTGTTGCTCAGAGTCACGAGAGGACGTTTTTGTTTCGATTTTTACATTTTTTTTTTTTGCTTATGTACAATGAAAGAGTGACAGCAGTATGATTAGATGCTGTTTTGTCTAAATAAATCTCATTAAAAACTCTAATCAATGTTGTGATTCTATGAGTATGAAAGTACTTTTTATATTCTTAATTTTCATATTTATAGAATAGAATAGAATAGAATAGAATAGAATAGAATAGAATAGAGAAACGGGAAGTAATGAAGTTGTTTGGCACCTGGTTGGGGTTTGGCACGTCAGGGCAGCTGTCACATGCATCGCCAACACCATCATTATCTTTGTCGTTCTGGTCAGGGTTGGGAACCCTCTGACAGTTATCCAGGATGTTCTTCAAACCTATCAGAAATACAGAACGTCCACGGATACATTCAGTGATTCATCACTAGAGTCAGAGCCAGAGCACCAGTGGTATAAATGAATGTATTATACAGAGGTATTCTGTCTAAAATGTCACTGAACGGAGCAAACTCTATCAGGAGAAATGAACTGCGGTGTTATAGAGTATACAGTGATGTCTTTGTGTGCAGTTTGTGGGGTTATGTCACAAGGTGGCGGTGTTTCGGAAAGATATCTGTGGAATAGTTTCCACGCGTCAGCAGCTCTTGGCGCAGGTTCTTGGTGGAAATGTGGTTGCTCAAAGGAGACATGACCAAGCTCTAAAGTATCAAGTCAAGTGTCTGGATTTCTGCCTTGATGAACAGACCGTAAATGTCAAGCGCTGCCTGGACTCTATTTTACACTTTTCAGACTGGAACAAATAATTGTAAATTTGAAAGAAAATGATCAGTGTGGTGCCGTAGAAGCTGTTAATATCCCTACAGGTCACTTCAGTTTTACATGACCCGTGCAAACTAAAGAGCGCTTTAATTTGAGCTTTAAAAACACCGAAGCTTCTGTTTTTCCTCATAAAATGACCTAAGCAGAGGAAAATCCTGATAAAAAACAGGCCCAAAAGGTGAAAAGGATATTTAAAACATAACACCCCATTTGTGAATAAAATACACAGCAGTCGCATGGCAGTTGAAATGCTAGCAGAGATTGGAAAAATGTGAGCAAAAAGTGCAAAGTTGATTTTTGATAAAACAAGACTTGATTGACATTACCATCACCGTCCATGTCATCATCACAGGCATTTCCCAGTCCATCTTTATCTGTGTCTCGCTGGTCAGGGTTCTCCACGTTGACGCAATTATCACAAGCATCACCATGGAGATCTTTATCACTGTTCTTCTGGTCTATGTTAGGAACCAACCAACAGTTGTCCTGTAGGAATACAGTCATGCAAGCACTGACATTGAAGAGAGCTTCTGAATCCATCAAATCATGATCTAATGTTGATTTTTCTGTACCTGATCGTTGAATATGCCATCACTGTCTGCATCCTCATCACAGGCATCTCCCTTCCCATCTCTGTCTGCATCTTCTTGGCCCGAATTTGGTACAAACATGCAGTTATCCTGAAAATTAAAATGACAATAATCCAGTAACTACAATAAGATTCAGTTTTTAAACATCACTTAATACAGCAGCAAAAATAACAGATCATGTGAATATCACCTTCTTGCAGGTTCCATCTCTGCACTGAAGTTTAATATCTGGATAAGCGTCAATGTCTGTGTCCTTTCCACACACGTAGCCGTTTCCTGCCCAGCCAATTTTGCACTAAAAGCAACACAGATGTCAGCTGAGAAACTTGTGTCCTGCCTCAAAAGAACGGCATACGAAATCACAGACACAAACTGTGACACGATATGAGTTTTCTTGAAATGCATAAGCAGACAAAACATCTGTGTGATTGCTTGACATCGCACCAAACAGCTGACGCTCCCGTCTCTCTCCACAACACACTCTGCGTTGGTGTCACATGGATTTGGCTGGCCGTTCCCACACAGTCTTTCAGTTAGAGGAGCAGGGCCCAGGCCAGTACTTATGCAGCCTATATTTTGGTCACCCGTGAATCCAGTCTTGCACGTTCCACAGTGAAGTGCACCCTACCAGAAAGAGAGTTTCCAACACAGTCTCATGACCAATTTGTACGTATTTGTACGAGGTGCCAAAATTTGTGCTAATTCATACTAATTCGACCTCACTCATGTTGTATGATTTGTCTAAAACCCCGTGACGAGTAGGTTTAGGGGCGGGGTTAGGTTTAGGTCATTCATACAAATTCATAGGAATTGGCAACTCGTAAAAATGTAGAAGAAATCGTATGAATTTGTACGAGTGAGGTCGTATGAATTTGTACAAATTAGCCACCATGCAAAATATGTATGAATTGTCATCATGAGATCAGGTTGGAGTTTCACATAAAAACTACATTTAATGTATCTGCCTCTGGCCACATTAGTACAGTGGGTAATCTTACCACTGTGTTATGGCAGTATGAATTGGGTGTGCAGCCACCGTTATCGACCTGGCACTCGTCAATATCATTGCATATCTGATAAAAAAAAAAGATAAACATGTTGTTAATCACATTATGGTAGCAAAATCACAAACAATACCATTTTTACTATGTGTATCGGGGTAATACTATTTTGGGACTTGAAGTTGTAATTGCAGTACGGTACACAATCATTATTACTGTAATCATTCTGTATCATGGCATACATTAGAGTGCTTCAAAATGTCTTATTATATAATATCTTCAAAAAATGGGGTTCAGTAAAAATGTTTAATGCTTTCGAAAAAAGTCTCTTATGCTCACCAATGCAGCATTAATTTGATCTGAAGTTTCAACAATCATAATTTAAATTTTCAGTGTCACATTATCCTTAAGAAATCATTCTAATAAGTTGATTTCGATATACATTTCTTATTTTTATTGTTAAAAGCAGTTTACATTTTATAATAACATTTTCAGGATTCTTTGATGAATATAAAGTTCAAAAGAACAGCATTTATCTTAGATATAAAACTTTCCTAGCCGTATACATTTTTGATTAACTTAATGCATGACATTTGATAAATTTAATGCATCCATGCTTAACAAAAGTATCAATTCCATTGAAAAGAAATCTTACTGACCCTAAGTTTTTGAATGGTAGCGCGCACACACACACATACATTAACATTCCAAATACATACTTGTTTGTTTGTCTGAGCATAATGAACGCCCACACCCTGGATCTCTGGACCAGCGAAACCTTGTGGACACTTCTCACATCTGAAGCCTGGTGCAGTGTTAATACACCGAACACCAGAAAAACATGGGTTGAACTGGCACTAAAATGGAAAAGTTTATAAGGTTAGCTAGATTTATGATGTTCAACAATGCTCTGTATTATAGGGAAGATTAAGTCACACGATCACACTGCGATCTGTGAAAAGTTAGGGTATATATAAAAACCATTGGTAAATTATCTTAGAGCCTACCTAACAGTTTAAACAATTATTAGTCTAATAAAACCCCTACTGAAACATGATGATATGTTAATAAATCATTATGTGTTCCTAACTGAGTTTTATTCTTCATCATTAAGTAGATGTGATGAACAGTCTAAGCTATTGAGATACTGCAGTGAGTAATGGAAATAAACAAATAAAATAAAACAAGTCTTCATGAATCATGAGTCATCTTAGGAGAGAATTAAACAAATAAGTGGCTAGGTGAACATCATAAACAGCAAAACATAATATTAACCACAGACAGAAGAACAGTATTATGATGAACAAAAAAAAGTCAATGACTTCAATCTAACCTCATCTACATCATCACATTGGACACCATCTCCAGTGTAGCCCTCAGGACAGGGTGCACATTCCACACCTTCAGCTGTTTCAATACACATGTCCGGCCTAAAACAGACCCCTGGCCTGCACTTGGACGGTTTTTTATCCTGTTTGTCCCATCCAACAGTACCTAAATTGTAACAGAACACTTGAAACGACACGAACAACAGAAAACGTAATTTTTGAATTTATCTGATGTGAGACTTATTTTAAAAGACGTGCATAGAAGCTATTGACCCTTCTGTCAAATGCAGATTAAGTAAAGACTGTCTGAGAAAAACGCGCTGTCCTAAGTTACGATTCAGTGTCTGCGCTCCGATGAGATGCTGACAGGTTTAATGTCAGTGTCATTATTCTGTTGTTATTTTGTATTTCACCTCAGAACAGGGACGGATTATAGGTCGGGTGGGCCCCTGGGCAAAGCATTTGCATGGGCCCCTTGGGCTACACTAAGTTCGCAAAACGTTTGCGTTGCCCCCTGACCGACACCTCCACACAACGTTTCCGCAACATTTGCGTCAAACCCTTTGTGGCCCCTGACAGAGCGCCCCTGCACGCCTAGGGCCCCTGGGCAGCGGCCCCACTGGCCCGGCCGGTAATCTGTCCCTGCCTCAGAAAATTTAACTATCCTGTATATCATGTTCGAAACGCACGCTCGCGCGAACGCCCCACCCCACTCTATATCACTTCACTAAAGCGCAGAATCAACAAGCACGCAACGCGTGAAACAAAAGCAGCAATATTAAAATATCAATAAGCAGCATGTTTCATTAACTGTTCATGTATCCCATCCATAGTAACGTTTGTTTCCATAAACCAAAAATATAATTGTATTTACTTCGATTACTTTAAATGTGTGATTTTGTATGTATTTTCAACAGCTCAATTTGACCAAAGACATTTGTATATATAGAAATGCTATCTGAAGCGAATTTTTAGGTGTTTATTTGAATAAATATTTTAACCTCTTTAGCTCTTTGGTATATTTTGGCCTGAATTTAAAATAGTTCCATAATCAAACACATTGGAGTAAATTGATAAAAATGGTCTCATTTGACAGTAAATACCCTAAACGTTAACACATAGGTGGAATAATTAATTTTTTTATTGTATTTTTTTCACAATTTTGTAATAAACACAAAACGAAAACCTAAATTTTGAATCTATATTTTACTACGCTTTTATTGAACCTTTAATTTAAAATCTGTCACGTCCCTGCAGAAAGTTTCCTTTGATTTCATTAGGTGCCACTTAACTTGGGAAAAAATTATTTTCTTTGTATCATTTTTATTTTTAAAGTTAATATATAGCATGTCCTCTAGAGGTCTCCAATCTGCCAGTTCAGACAAACCTAAATTTGAAACAGTCGCAGTAGGCTACTATATTTAAAAAGCTAATTGGATAAAAACACAAAACACCTAAAAGTTTAACACATGGATGGAATAATACATAATTATTTTGTATTTGTTCATAATCCATAGTTTTCCCACTCCGTATTGAACTCGCTGATATCACACTAGGCGGCGGTCCTGGAATCGCCCCTGTACAGTACTTAGCAAATTAAAAAAGCCTATAATTGACTATAATATGTTTGATTACTTCGAGTGGCAGTCCCACGTGAAATCCCATTAGAGCAAAATTCCACTCCACATGGATTTATTGGTTAGCTGTTATTGTATTGTTTTATGTATTGCTCTCTTGCCAGGGTTGTCACAGTTGACAGATGTTGTTCCGGGTGGAGTTCTGGTTCCCACTTTCTCCTGTCCTTTACTGTCCACGCACCAGCAGTGACCTGTGGACCCGTGGCACTGCTGAGGCCTGTACTGACCCTCCTCATCACACTGAGGGATGAAGGCTCCTATCAGACCAACATCACAATCTCTGCGCCGCTCACACTGGGTCTTGGGACGCACTTGGGATAGAAAAGAGTTTGTTATTCTCCCATCACACACCCCTCAGTAGAAAAATCTCAGCCATAAAGTTAATGCAGTAATGTTACATAGTTTTTGATAATGTTGCTGGTGGTTCTGACAACATTCAGCCTCCTCTAAAATAAAATAAAAAAAATCAAGTGAAATCAAATGTGCGTTTGGCAAACTTTGGCAAGAACATATGAATTTCTTAACAGCATAATTTTGTCTTAATAAGAGTGGAAAATTAAAATGCCCACATCTTTCCTAATAAAGATAATAGTATACATCATTAGGTACTGTAGTTTTATTTGTGTGCTCTCACAATATCAACAAAACCTTTTCTAAAAAAAGAAAAAAAACAGGGTGGCTTTCTGCAGTCTCAATCTTGAGCAGAAACTGTACCGAACTAAAACTATTTTTCCATTACACTGTGATTGGTGGTCCAGCTGTGAACACAGAATGGGAGACTAATTTTAAATGACAGGAAAACTGACCTATCATTTTGTCCCTTTGAATGGGCGGGCTCTGTTATTACTAACTTTATGACAAGTTCTGCCTCTGTGAGTATTCCCACGGTCTAGTCTACAGGGAAACATACCAGCTAAAGAAATGCTTAGGTAATATTAGTGTCATCAAAAAGTACAGTAGGATGTAATTTGATAATTAAATCAAAATAAAATTAAGTTAAAATTAAAATCTAATAGGCCAGCATGGCATATTATTTTATTCTGTTTACATGGACCATGCACTGTTTTGTAGTTCTGAATAAGCTTTATTTGAGAATAGTTTGATGGGATAGAAGGCCTAGGTTTCAGAGTCACAGTTCACTACATATAAACACACAACATAAGATTGGTATTAGTTGTGGGCCCTCTTGTGACCCCAGATGAAAAAATCCTAAAATCGCCCCTGCCTGTCAACCACCATCAACATCCTCATTATTTGACTGAGCACAGACAAGAAAAACTGCTAAATGTTTTCTCATTATAGCCGTTTTGTAACTTTTAACTTAAGTCTTACCATTGCATTGAACACACTCTGTGATAGTCTTTCTCAAGTCAGCCGTTTCTTTAGTCTGTTATAAAAAACAGATTGTTATTATGCTGAAGTTCTGAAGAAACTGGGGTAGTTCACCCAAAAATGGAAAGTCTGACATAATTTACTCGTATCACATTATTACAAACCTGAATGCCTTTTGTGGAATATTTTTAAGAAATATTATAAAATTCTATATTATATATGATAGAATATATAAAACAACATTTTAATCAAAATAGTAGCTTCTTTAGCTTTCTGTGATTATCTGTTCCCCTAAGAACTCAAAAGAACTGTGCTTTTTGTGTGAACTATCCCTTTAAGGAACTGTTTTCCCACTCAATTTCAAGTTACCTGCTGATCAACCTTCTGTTTCAACTCTTGGATCATTCGCATGAGCTCAAACATTGGGCCAGCTTCCATTTTTGAAGTTGTTCCTGCATAAATGTAACAATGATATTATCTGTATTAGAAAAAAAAGCAAATAACCAATCCTTAACAAAACTAAGCTGAGAAAGACACAGATGACAGAGCAACAATAGCCGCACCTAGTAGTTGCAGAGTTTCCTTCTGTTCACCCTGCTCTGGATCACTGCAGTCCTGAAGCTCCACCACGTTAGCAATAGACTCATCAAGCACGAGTTTGAGGTCTGTCAACTTGTCCTGTAACATAGGCACATATTCACACACTGTGAAAAACACTGTTAAATGCTACAGTAAACATTTGAGTGTAAGTTACCATGGTGTAAAACTGTTAATAGTAACACCAGATTATAGTAAAATACAGTCAAATGTCATGACATGATTGGATATGACTAGTTCATAACCTTAGCTTGGTTCATAACAAGATCACTGATTATGATTCACTGGTTATCTTGTGTTTGTGTGCATTATATCTAAGTAAACAACTTAAATATAACCACTTTGTAACATCAAAATAAGATTCAGTAAATTTAATAAATCAGCTTAGTAAAATTTAAAGTAAATTTCTGTGTCTGTGACCAATATTTACCAAGCTTTGATGACCGAAGATTCAAAAATAATGTTAATTGCTTACTGCCTTGCATTATTTTGAAATAAATGTAAAATGCTTAAAAGCACTAATCTGATGTAGCTTTAATAAACAGAATATTGATTACATTGTAGAAACACACTTTTTTTTCCTTTTTATGAAGGAAGTAATATATATTTAACCAAGCAAATGTGACTGGATTATGAATTTACATTTGATAAAAAACACTTTGAAGACTTTGCCTCCTCATTTCACAACTCCACCGCACACCACTAGTTATCAGTATATTTTAAGAAAAGAAGGCAGGTATTGGTAGTAAAGTAGGTATATTAATATTGCGTCACTCAATTAATTTTGTTACAGTTTGTAAAATATACAAGTATCCTGCAAAACCTCTAGCACTTTTTTACCTGGGATGATGTTGGCAGGGTCTTGAGCGTGACTCGTTTCGGGCCCTGCGGTAGTGATTTGAAGGCCAGCGGCACGTCCTGCACTCTCTCCACCAGTCTGCAGTCCACATAGAGGGCTGTGGTGGGGGTGCCCTGCTGAAGCCCGCTGAAGTGGAGCAGTATATGGTGTTTTTGACCATCTGTCAATGGCACTTTACCGAAATTGGTTGTTCCAACCTTTCCATTGCTTTTCAGATATTTCAGAACGACTGTGAACAGAAAAGGTATTTAGTGTACCAAGAACCTATTAAGCCACTGGCTATATAGCACATTAGTGAGCTCTGATCACACAAACCTTTGTTGAGTTTCCCTTGAACAGTGAAATCAAAATAATCAGTGTTGTCCAGGGCATTAAAGATGCGGAATAACCGAGTGGGAGCTTTGTTTTGCAGCTGAAGGCTTGCGAGGATAAAAACATTGTCCATGTTCTTTGCCTTTATTCCTCCTTGCAGAAGGTCAGGTAAGCAATCCGGTGACACCAGAAGATCATAGACTACAAAATTATCATTTTTGTCAACAGATTTGCATTGGATACAGATGGCTTTTGATGCATTTGTATAATACATGTTATTCATATAAACATATATGCTATTTTGTCCAGGACACATTACAACCACAATAAGATCATTGACAACTTTTTCAATGCTAATGGCCATTCCATGTTCAGTTCCACATTTATTAATCCCACTGCATGCTTGGGGATTTCCAGATCACTTATGACACTTATGATATTATGTCAACTCCAAAAAAAAAAAAAAAAGTAAATTTTTTGCTAATATTGATATGATATTTTATCAGACATGAGCTGTTTTTCATTTATTTCACATTTTTAGAAAATTAAGGTATACAAATATAATTATAGGTATAAACAGCTTTCTAAATATATGCAAATAATAAAAAAAAGCAAGACTTAAACCATTGATTTTAATTTTAATATTAAACTATTTTATAAGGTTTAAGGACTTACCAATTCCTTGTGTTTTCACTGTATCAAAGAGTTGCAAAATTAACTGTAAACTGAATATTATTCTTATCCAAGTACCCATGTCACAAAATCCAGTTAAAGTGTTCCACCCTTATTCTTGGAAAAATAGTTTCTGCTCTGAGCCCTGATTCAGTCTTGATCAGTAGCCGTCAAAACAGAACTGCCTGTTCCCTGTAGCCCTGCAGATTTACGCTTTTCAGATGTCTCTATATATAAGGTGTGACCAAGCACCTCCTCCAGAATGCTTCTGTGCTTTTACCAGTCACATATTGCCATGAGCAGCTCAGATTAAACCCTTCAAAAGGGCTCTTTGTTAATAATGGTAAATGATGGGAGGATATGCTGTGGTTTTTGGTCAGAACCTGTGCCAGCTAGTTAAAGGTTGCAATGAATATTCTGGTTTAAATTATCTAGTTAAACAGATGCTTTTGAAAGCAAACAAAAAAATAACACAAAGTTTGTTCTTATTTTTATTTAATTTTCATTTAAACTGTACTTAAAAGTTGCAACTGATGATTTTTATAATAATGGTTTAACAATTCGACTGTACTAAACCAAACCAAACAAACCAAACCAAAAAAGAAAGAAAGAAAAAGAAAGAGCACACTTACAGGAATGATCTGGCGTGACATGTCCATGCTGAGTCTTGCCAGTTTGAGTGTTACAACAGATGAGTTATGGAAAATCAATTACACTTTTAGCTTCATATGAGTGAGTTTACCACATTAACTCTACAACTGCCTGTGTATTGTATCCTGCAGATTCTCATATAAAGAAAACAGATCTTCTTTACTTGAATTAAGATTATAATAATTTAATTTTAAAGTTCACACCACAAAATCAGAATTACCACCTCTATTTAACCTCAGTGTTCGTTGTGAGATTTTTTGTTTGTTTGTTTTTTTACACATTTAAAGTAATAACAAGATAAAGCTATTAAACTGATTACAGTTACATTTATTTTGTAATTAAATCACGTAACTCTGCTACTTGTAACTAGTTACTCTTACCCCAACACTTTGTTTATTTATTTATTTGCTGAATTTGACACAATTATTTCTACGTTTTTTATTTTATTTTTTTCAACTAAAAAGTAAGATTTCTGGTTCTTGTCTCCATTTCTGTATTTTTACATTTGCTGGGTGCAGGTTCTCTCCTGGCTCTCTCACTGGGATGCTGGACTGTGTCTCAGTCGTGCACACCAACATGGCGGAACCCATGGAGCTGCTCTGCTGGGGAGGCGACTGGGATCTGCCATCCGTGCACACAGACTCTCTCATCGTGCTGGTAACTACACGGCTTATTTTAACGCTTGTGCTGTATGCATATTCACAGTGTAAAAATGTTTAGTCGCGAACGTCGATGCATTTTTGGAGAGACGTGTCCTGAGCTCCGGATAGCTGTATCCGAGTCACTTTAAGTGTCTTTGTACACTATTTATGCGCCAGTTCAGGTGTCAACCGATGCTTCATGTCATGCAAAAGCAGCTCGACTGAATTGCATTGCGTTGCTTTGACTGGTTGATAATATGAAGCTTAGTGTCGCACAGCTTTTGGTTTTATTTCTTGAAGGTCAGAGGAATAATGCTGATAGAATCTGAAGTGTATGGGCTCCTTTTAAACGCTTTCACCTAGATTATAGATTATAAACACGTGCATGTCCTTAGTGCTGAAAGATTTTTTTTTTATTATTAGAATTTTTTTTTTTTTTGCAGCTGCCTGAAAATGCGTTCTGATAACCTTTTGCAAAAATGCAAAATAAAAGTCCTAGTTACAGTATAGCGCTTTAGTGATGATTATTCATATTTACATTACTTTTTAATCGGTAATCTGTTCACCTTCACATGTTTTTAATGTTTTCTTTCAGGCTTATGCAAAATTTTCAGGTGCAAAGCTTGCAGTAAAGTCTATTGACTGGACATGGAGGACTATCACAGGTCAGAATCTTGTTTTTAATAGCACTGTGGTGTTAGGGCTTGTTAAATTAAGCGAAAATCTTGGATGTAGCCACAAGCATCAGTGTCATCTTCCAAATGTAACATTGTGAATACCAAACATTGCTGAAGTGCATGAGAAGGGATAAGGAGTTCATTGATGGTTAAGCTGCAGCTGTCATGTTTCTCCCTCACAGCATCTGTGCCACAAATACACTACGAGGGATCCACAGTCACAGAACCAACACAAATTCTAAATTTCCTACGAAAACAGGTAGAAATTCAGATTTCAGATTTTTTACATTTTTTGTGTAAAGAAGAATCCTGAGGAGTATATTAACCAGCTGACTATATATTATCCCACATATTACATGACTTTACAAAAAAATTACAGTAACAACATATGATGTGCTTGAGGAAGAGCATGCTCCCTGTATTGTATATTAAAATGTCAATAATACATGTTTTTTAATCCACACAGAGATTCAATGCAGACTATGAGTTGACAGCTAAGCAAGGAGCAGATACAATGGCTTATATCGCCCTCCTGGAAGAAAAGCTGCGGCCAGCACTGGTGGGTCCATCTGCACTTACTGATTTAAGTCATGTAATTGGTCCTCATAATGATTATCTTATAAATTAAGCGTACATGTGTGCTGTTAATTTGTAGCTGCACACATTCTGGGTGGACGCAGAGAACTATGCTAACCTGACCCGACCCTGGTTTACGTCACATTCCCCGTTCCCCCTTAACTTCTTTGTACCGGGTCGACAGGCCAGCTTGGCCCTGTCCCGCATCTTACTGACCAAAGCAGAGTCGCCATTGCTGAACATCACAGAAGTAGAGGGAAAGGTATGAGAAAACCGATCCACGGTCATGTACATCATAACATTATGTCCTAGAAATTAACCGTTTTGCATTGCCTTGAATTCATCTATTCTTTTTCAATGCCATGGGGAAATGGAAATGTCTGCGGTTCTGCATTGTGAGATGGAAAACAGTTTATCTGAGGAAAATTGTCTGTCCTCATGAGCAAATCTGCCTGAGGTGGATTGTAGAAACCAGAGGATCATGAAATATGTTACACAACAAATGTGCTATTGTAGTTATGCCATTCCTCATAATAATGAATATATCAATTGTATGGTTAGTAATAGAATTTCTTTCAGATTTACAGTGAAGCCAAAGAGTGCCTAAATTTGCTCTCCCACAGACTTGGGAACTTTCATTTCTTCTTTGGAGACACGTGAGTTTTTCCAATTCTTTTATTGGATAATATTTATCAGCTCTTTAAAGAGACAGTTAACCCCAAAATTCACTCTCAAGCCGTTCCAAACTTGTATGACTTTCTTTTTTGCTTTCGTGGAACACAAAAAATAGATTTGGTGAAAATTGTTAGTGTTTTTTGTCTATAGATTCAGCAGCTCCTCAATGCAGGACAAAAGGTCCAGGGGCGTGGAGATGGGTAGGTTTAGGTATATGTAAGATGGGATTCAAAATAGAATTTTTTTTTTCTACATTTGTAATAATATTTTAAAATATTTTTGTTGTATTTTGTGGATGCACAAAAAATCTATGGAAGTCAATGGCTACTGTTAACTATTTTCTTCATGATGTATTCTTTTATGTTGAGCAGAAGAAAGAGAGTCATACAGGTTGAAATGAAATTTAGGGTGAATTAATGATGGTAGAATTTTCATTCTCGGGGTAAACTGTTCCTTTAAAGGTGCCATAGAATGCATTGAGAGAATATTTTAAATTGTTGTCTGATATGTACATATACACATACATATGTGTTATATGTAGAAGGTATGTAGCTTAGGTAAGGGGAAAAAATGCCCAGAAACGGTTTTACAGGTCCATTTACAACCCTAGAATTT
>JAUCMS010000095.1:16315427-16334579 GCA_032357445.1 Enteromius radiatus | reverse complement strand
ATAAGAAGTAGGAAACGATGGTGTTTGAGACTCACAGTATGTTATGTCCATGTACTGAACTGTTATTATTCAACCATACCAAGGTCAATTCAGTTTTCCATTCTATGGCACCTTTAAATATAATAATCTTTGTGTTTTGGCCTAAGGTTCACCATGTTTTCTCTGACAGGCCTACAAGCCTGGACGCCTTTGTTTTTGGCCATATCGCCCCTCTAATTAAAGCCCCTCTGCCCAGTGGACAGCTTCAGAAGCACCTGAACCAACTTGACAACCTCTGCCAGTTCTGCAACACCATCCTTAAAAACTACTTTACCGATGTCTCTGCTGAGAAGAGAATGGACTGTAAGTAGCAAGACCTCTGTCGTAGCCTCATCATATTAATAAAACCATGGTCATGCTCTGCTCTCTTTCTTCTTTTTATTAATTTATCTCAACCTCCATTTGTTTGATGCTGAATCACAGAAATAACTCGGCATTCATGATTTATTACCTTTCCATTGCTCTCAACCGTAGACATTTGGCTTATAACAGATGCTAAAAGACAGTTTAATAACAGCACGGTCTTAGGCCTTGTGGCTATTTTAAGTGATTTGCTGTCTCGTTGGCTGCACGCTGTATCTGCTCTAACCTTTCTCCCATGTGCGGGAAAACGCCTGCTTTTCTTCACAGTCAGTCAGTGTCCTGTCGTCTTTTCTTTTCTGTCTATGCCCTCTCGCTAGGCTCACCGACGGCTACCCATGATCCTGTTGATGCAAATCTCCAGAAACTGACACAACTTGTTAACAAAGAGTCCAACCTTATTGAAAAGGTCTTGGCAAGATTCACTTGCGCATTCACTTCTGAATTACTATTATGTTGGTTAAAAAGTATGTGGACACTGTTTTTTTCACTGTGTAATGAAGCAAGCATTTGCTCCTATTCGGAATTAAACAGCAGCTTCAGTGAGGTCAGACAGACACAGATAATGGGGATCTGATGGATTCTGGTTAACACTTGTTCTCCCAAGTCGTCAGAGGCATGAAAGAGTCCAACCAGACTTAGTAAACAGTTTATTTTTCTGGTAAAGAACGTCTTGGAGTATAAGATTATTTGTATTAAGGAGATGGTATATCTAAAAAAACTAACAGTTTTAATAATTTTGATAGTAAAAGACAGTAAAAATGCTATGGAAAAATTACAGTAAAATCTTGTTAAATATAATGTTATTTCCAGAATTCTTAGGGACAGCAAACATTTGATGGTTGTTCATTTAAATAATTTAAGAGATGCTGCACCTCAAAATGAAAATTTTGTCATTGATCACTTACCCCCATATTGTTCCAAACCCATAAAAGCTTAATTTGTCTTCGGGACACAATTGAAATATATTTAGTTGCAAACTGGGAGGCTTGTGACTGTCTCATTGACTGCCAAATAAAATACACTGTCAAGGTCCAGAAAAGTATGAAAGACATTGTCAGAATAGTCCATCTGCCATTAGTGGTTCAATCTGAATGTTATAAAGTGACGAGAATAAAAAAGTAACTTTATTTCACAATTTGTCTCCTATTCTGACAATGTGTTTCATACTTTTTTTGGACCCTGACAGTATATTTTACTTGGCAGTTGATAGGACAGAAGACAAAGAGATCTTTTACTGGTTTGGAATGACATGGGGGTAAGTGATTAAGCCATGGAGTTAAAAATTCTTGTAATTCTGAGTTTATATCTCACAAGTCTTGTCCACATGCTTTTGGCCATGTAGTGTCTGTACTCGCACATCTTTTGGAATGAACACTTGTCCTGTGGATCTTACCATCTTGTATGTATTTGTCCCAGATGGATGACAATCTTCGCAGCAGTCCACAGCACAGACCGCACAGACATGAGACCAAACCCTTGTCCCTGGCCGGCGAGAGCAACTCAACCCCTCCCTGATAAATTCCTTCTATCCAAGCACTGACTTTACCATAAATAATTTATTTTCCACTTAATGGAAATATATGAAATATTTCCAAATGATATTTATAATATAAAATATGTGCGCTTTCATAAGAAATGAATAGTAGCTTTCCATGATGAAGTTGTTGAAATGTGTTACTCAAACCAACAACAACATAAAGGGCTTGTTAAATGGGCATACTTCATCTGTTTTATTTACATGTGGCAACTACATATAAAAAGGAAAATACTTTTTAGCAGCCTAATATAAACATTGAACTGACAGTTGATGACTTGAAATGCTATAGTTAAAAAGAGAAGCAAGTGGCATCATTGGCTTTCCAAAAACAGTTGTATATAGAACTTTTAATGCACTAGCTGGCTTTCCAATTGCAAAGGGTTTTGTTTGTTCCATGTTTTAATTTATTTTATCAATCCCCCCCCCCCCCCGCACAATTACAGGTAAGCTAAAAGCTTTCTAGTTTATATACAAGGTGTTCAGCTTTTATTTCATGGTTTCGTCATAGAGTTGTTTAGAATGATTAAATTAGGATTTTAAATTTCTACATCTTTATGGGCCATAATAGTTTAATTTTAGTGCACATAGCAGGTTAATGATCACATACTTTAGTAAGCATGTAGAGTATGCAGTGCCTCATTACAGCATACTTCTCTCTTATTTGATTTGATCTTTCCATTGATCTCACTTTTAATTTTTTGACTTTTGAAGGGATCTTGACATCTGTGTACTGTGTATACATTTATTGTTCTTCATATTCTTCTGGAGGTTTTATACATCCAAGGAATGCCTTAAAAGTCAAGTGTCGTGCCACGCCATCACATCTTACTGTATTTTTAATGTAACAAGTCATTCGTTGTTTCAAGAAATTGTATATTTCACAATATATCAATGTATAGCAATGTTCAAATATATGTACATATATGCAATAAAGGGAAGTTATTTGACTTATCTCAGATAAATGTGTAAGAAAACAAGTTTAACATGTCTAACTTATATGTATTAGTTGTTTACGCCAAAAACAACTGCTTCATTGTTTTATTTTTACAGTGGAAAGTAATGTAGCTAAATCGTGACAGAATTTATTTAGGCTCTTTAAATGAACAATACTAACATATTGCACAACTTTCCATTCATTCATCATTTAACTGTGTCAGTAAGAGTGAGACAGCTGTAGGGCTGCTGTTTGGATGTCACATGGAAGCTATTACAACTCTCCACTCCCCAAATATTCACATTCCCTAAACAAAATGGACAAAGGACAGGAGATTTTTTTTTCCTCCTTTGTTTTGCTGGTTATTTTCCCCTGCTCTTTACCTCTGTCTTTGATGAATTATGAAATTATGGCTACAAGGAAGAAGGGTTAATAACACTCCAATAAATAAATAAAATATTTAGGGTCAGTAAGGTTTTATACAAATAAATGCTTTTATAATCCATCTCAGAATAAAAAAATATAGTATGGTTCGTACAAAAATTTGCAGCACAACTGTTTTTAACATTAATGAAAATTGAAAAATGATGAGCAACAAATCATACTACTATGATGTCAGAAGGATCATGTGTCACTGAAGACTGGAGTAAGGGCTACTGAAAATTCAGGTTTGCATCACAGGAATAAAATGCATTTTAAAAATACATTTAAGTACTGAGCTGTTATTTGAAATAGTAATAATATTTTATTATGAAATAATAAAAGTAATTAAATATTCATTAATATAAAGTTTTTGTGCCTAAACATTCAAAATCTCACTGACCCAAAAGTTTTTAAAATCTGAATTCATATATGAGATTGATTAATTGTTTATTAAAACCTCTCTGACAGAAAAACATCTAACTGACACTAAAATATTCAGAAGCATTGTTAACATTTTAATTCAGTCCAGTTGTTGTTTCCAGAAATACAAATAAATATACAAGTAGACTAATTCATAACACTACTAAACAATTAGACAACAGAAACATTTAAAAGAATAATTTTAGAAAAACAGACACCAATCTACTTGAAAATGAAGCACTATCCATACAGTGTGTGGCCATTAGACAATAAATAGAATTTAAATGTGTTTTCTATTATGGCGATGATTGTAACTGATTTTGACTCATCCAGTGAAGCTTTCATAGCGTATATATATATATACACATACATAGATATATATATAGATATACAGTATATATGTGTATGGGACACTGGTGATCCATTGGAAGTGAAAACTAAAATTTCGTAAGTTTTTGATTAAGTGAGATCCAGACCACCAACAATTTTAAATGAAACCCGGTGAAATAACCTTTTCCTACCAAATCATGTAAATACAATAAACCACAGAAAAATAAATATTTTCATCACTCATTTGTAAAGTCTTGCCCATCATCTCAAAACACGTGTCTCCATTTATAGCTATATAAGCATTATTAGCAGTGTCAACGTCTGTTTTATTCAAACAACCTGGAAGCATGTAGCTTCCAAAATAAATACACTGTCTCTGAACGTGAAGGTCATCCAGGGGATCGTCACATACTGTATGATAAGCAGCAACTCTGGTCGCATGCACTTTCTGTTTCATATATACAAAAACAACGCAAAAAAACAACAACAAAAAACCCTAGTTTCTGGAGGGATTCAAAAGCACAGCTTCAAAAACAATCCTTCCTTTCACAAAACTAAATTAGGGTGACCATATGTCCTTTTTCCTGAACGTGTCCTGGCCAGGATTTTTAAATTGCCTTAAATGTCTGGGTTTTGGCTTTGCTTTCCTTTGGATGAGTTCCTCTGTGGTCTTCATACATTGCTTTGACCCTTCCCCGTAGATCTCATCATCAAGCACACCATGATTGGTCGATTATGTACATTGCCTGCACGCTATTGGTCATTAACTTCAGTGAGTATGAAAACAATAGAAAAAAAAAGCTCAGACCAAAACATTTATGGTAATTTAGAAATTCTAGCCAGGATGTGTCCAGGAAGAGGAGGATGCATGATCACCCTGTCTAAATATTCCTCATAATCTCTTCAGTCACACCATACAACTGAGCAATTCTGCTGGTGACAGCACAATATGGTTTCATTTTATTACTATTAAGAAAGAATCACTTGATTCATACCAAGCAAGCCCAGAGTTTTGAGACTTCAGTCATGTAAACTAGCAGTGCTTGACAAACTCCGGCACCTCCATGGTAATTTTTAGTTCTAGATTACCCGGCTGCTCCAAAACGAACACAGGGTGGCAAGGCTGAGTGAAGGTGTGCCGAAAAGTGCCCAAGAGCTGGCCGTTTTGAGCATTGAAGAAGAACAGCCGACCTTGACTGTAGTCCAACAGAGTGCCGATCCGCACAGGTATGTCCATGACAAAGATGTCAGACTCCACACGGTCATGAAGCAGCTCAAATCTGCAGCTGGAGAGAGGAAGGGTTAATACAGCATGATAAGTATATCAAATAGTATACATATAATACATATCACACAGTACAACACAATAAACGTCAAATTTATATATATATATATATATATATATATATATATATATAAACATCTCACTGGATTATTACAATTAATGGCAAAAGCAATGTTTGGAAATGTAAACTGATATTTCACAATACAGCAAAAGTCAGAAATAACCAACTTAAAACCATTTGTTTTATTGGTGAAAATACTAGTGGACTAAGTTTTTGTTTATATATGCGCACGTATTGTATTATGTAAACAAAAAAAAATATTATGGATGTAATTAATCGTGATTAATAGCACTACTGTGTATTAACAAATAAATGCAGTTTTGAGAGACTCAAAACTATAAACAATTTTACTAACCCCAAACTTTTAAACGGTAGTATAAATGTAACTCACTGATTCCCTTTTCTTACATTTTGTTGCAGACACAATCATAAAATTGTTCTTTCCCTTGGCAAGGACCCTAGCTGCTAATTTGAACACAGTAAACAGTACTTAAAAAAAAAAAAAATTATGAGAAAAAAGATTAAATGAGAGAAAACTTTTTTTTTTTTAAATGATTTATTCCAATGTGCCATTTATATTATTTTAAGGCACCAGTTAACTTACCTCCCCATCTGCCAAAGAGCCTTAATTACACTGTGTTTCCACAGTATCCCAGTAATAAGCAATAATTAAACACTTTTCTGGCTAAACAAAGTTTTAAAAGTTGCTGGTCCAGAAAAAACAAAACATCCATGAACTTTACATCTAATGGATATCCTCTTTGGGATAATGATACGCATGCACAAATACATGCAAGGGCATGACATGAATGGGATACCTTAAAGATGTAGGTACACAGTGCAGACACCAGGAGGCGCTGTTCTCCCCCAGTGTGCTGGTTTGTGACGCATTCGGATATGCAATGCCAATGCGGTAGGCTTTGCACTTTGACACCTCCGTCTCCCAGTAGTAATGTCCAAGAGAAGGTAAAAGCTCAGCCATAACAGCTGGACATCTGGGAACAAGTTCATTAAAATACATAAGCATTTGCTGTAAATCAAGATATTTGTGCATCACTAAAAACAGCATGTGTCAGGCAGTATCTAAGGTTAGTTTGTAAATGTAAAAACAACTGTTTAAGATGCTTACTCTATGACAGAAGACATTTTATTGTAGACGTCTTGTGGGTACTCTACTGAGTTCCTATCCTCTGAAACCTTCAGCACTGAGTTGGCCATTTCGCTGAGGAAGTGTAACCTTGTACCTTAACATACAAAACATTCACCAATTAACCTGATTTCGATAAGTGAGAGTTTAGTGATGCTGTAAAAAACTGTCACTCTCTTATTTTTATTACTGGATTTTGTCCATGGAACTTTATAAAGCAACAGGTGGATGTGACTGCACTTTAATAGGAATAATACAACATGAGAATCTTAGACTGATGTTGTGAGAGCAGTGAATCTGACCTCTGGTGGAGATAAGGGCCGCCTCGCTCTGCTCACTGGCCCCTCCGGCATTCACTGATTTGATGTAGAAGAGGTAATTTTCATTGGGCTGCAGGAGGACCTTCTGTTCATAGCCTTTTATCCCAGATATGGATCTGTGAAAGGAGAGACTGTTTTCAATAAGCGCAGATTTAACCTCTCTTTACCCTGCTCGGACGGAGGAATCATGGGAAACCTCATCTGAGTGTTCAGTGGATTTGAGTATACCAGCTCTTAGTGAAATATGCTACAAGAACTATTTATAGCAAGTGCTACTGATATCAATAAATAAGCCATCAAAAAGTATATTTGATGCTACATGAAAAAAATGTAAAAATATACACTTCATCTATAGTCAGCATAAAACAGTTTTTAGGTAAGATTTAACTATTTGTAGTCAAAGCAATATTTTTTAATTTTCCTTTAACTTCATGGACTACTGTAAATAAAATAAAATAAAAATGCATATAAACTACACTGACTCCTAAAACAAATTAAATTACAATTACAAAAAAAATAAATAAAAAAAATATTTTATTTAAACAATAAATAATTTGAATTACTAAAAGGTATCATAACACTATTAACCAAATATATATATATATATATATATATATATATATATATAAACTATGGTGTCATATTTGGCTGTTTTGCTCTTTACCCCTAGTTCTGTTTATGTTTGTACAGAGAGCTGATAAGACTGGTTAACTGTACCTCAGTCCCTCTCTCTCACAAGCGTATTGGCGGCAGTACTCCAGTGTGAAGCTGTCCACAGAGCTGGGCTGAACGGCACTCCAACGCAGAGTGGCCGTGTCCCACAGCACTGTGCACTGCTCTGTCTGGATCACCGGGACAGAAGGAGCTGAGGAAGCACAGTGAAATAAGTTCCCAATCAAAAACAGACTAACTGCTACTCCCAGGTTTGTTTTGCTAAATGTGAACACTACATATTTAATCTGGATTAAAAACGCTTACATTTTGCATTCACATTCAGTGTTAGTGATCTCGTAAAGAGGCTCCACATGGTCATCTCGTTATAAATTGATATATTATGACATAGATACATATGGCAGCATGACCTCTTGCTCTTAAAAACATCAGGCGAGTCAGAGGGGATTTACACGATGAGCAACTGACCAGTTCTGAAGGGTAGTCTCTCACTCGGCATGCTGCAGCCTGTGTAGTTCACTGCCATCACCCACACTTTATAACACTTATCCGGTTCCAGCTCTTCTAGATTACAGTAGCTCTCCTTCACAGTCACCCTGTATTCCTCTGAGATCGCTGCAGATTCAATTACATTTAACACACTTTAACTGAAGCACACGGCTGTTCTGAGCATCCCACTGACATCATTTTACATACTAATTAGTTTTTACTACTCAGATTGGCATGTTTTTATGCCAGTGGAAAATTGATGTTTTATGCCTAAGTTTCATATTTTGAAAAATGTTTTAACATTTTTATGCAATACAATGAAAGTTAGCGTGGTCTAAAACAACACTGGAGCCCACTGACTTTTTACATATACATGTGACCATGGACCACAAAAGCAGTTTTACATAATTGAGTTTTATTAATAAAACTGAATAAATAAGCTTTGCATTAATGTATGGTTTGTTAGGATTAAACAATATTTGGCCGAGATACAACTATTTGAAAATCTAGTATTTGAGGGTGCAAAAAAAAATTAAATACTAAGAATATAGCCTTTAAAGTTGTCCAAATGAAGCTCTTAGCAATGCATAGGCTACTACTAATAAAAATTAGGTTTTATATATTTACAGTAGGACATTTACAAAATATCTTCACATATCACATAGGATATTTAACATCCTAATGATGGCTGATATAAAAGAAAAATCATAATTTTGACACATACAATGTATTTTTGGCTGTAAATATTGCTATAAATATTACCCCAGGGACTTATATATATGAATAGTAGTGTATTTTTTTTCTTAGTGTGGTTGGAAAAATCCCGTTCTCCCTTTAGTCTAACCTCCTTGTGGCTCTTCCATGCAGTAGACTTGAAAGCAGTCGATAATGTCATCCTCATTGACTTTCCAATACACAGTAACAGAAGTGCTGGTTGCAGAATTGGCCTGTTGAGGCTGAAGATGTGGTTTTTGAGGCACTAAAAATGAGTGATAATTCAGGTCAGTAAAAAGTGAAGGGTGTTTATTTGCAGTGGAAATCTTTGCTAAGGCGCACCTGGAATAGCTTGTCTGTTTTTCTTCCCATTGCCTGATTTACCCTTGGCATAATCCTCAAAAACCAGCAGCCCTCGTGGACCAAGTTCAAGTGACATGGTGGATTCCAAAGCTGTATTCATCCTATTTAAAAAAAAAAAAAAAAAAGGAATAGAAGGATCACTGGAAGCAGAAACACTAAGAAGAAATCAGTTTATCACTATATTCTCATTGCGTGTCAATACCCCATGAAGTAAATAATTCAAATTTATATTCATTTAATGGCTATAAACACTTGAATCAAACAATGTTTTGAACACACCAAACTCAACAAGACAATTACAGCAAGCTTCTGTTTTGATTCATTTAATATGCAGATCATTTCTGAATTATTGTACTTAGCATTCAATGTTAGCAAGCCACTAATGCAACATAAATTCATGCCACATTCAGTTACCTCATATTGATATCTTTTGACGACTGAGAAGGGGTGAATAAAAAATGGTTTGATTAGACTAACAGTTGTAGTGCATCAACAGTTCATCGTCTCAAATCTTAGCTAAGCATTTTAAAATGCTTTCATTGCAACTATGGCTTTAAAATCAATTCATAAAATGTGACCTACTTTAAGCGAGTAACTAACACACAACTAAGATAAGCCTCACAGAAAGAAACTTAAGTGGGTCTGTCTCTTCCTCCTCCTTAGCTGTCATCTCCATAGTCTCCTTGGCCTTGTCGATATTCTCCTGGAACGAAACAATCTGGTCGTACAGCTGCTCCAGTTTGGCCTTTTTCTCCTCCTCCATGGCCTGAGACATCTCATTATACTGATCCATCAACAGCTTCCCCACCTCCTCATTGTGCTCTTTTATGATCTTCTCACAATCATTAAAGTTCTCCTGTGGGAACAGCACAATAAAGATGCACAAAAGTTCTCAGTAACCTTTCTCGACTTAATAGCATCCCCAAGCTGACAGTGCACTAATGTAAGAACTACAAAACCCTCACCTCAGATTTCTGTGAGAGCATAAGTCACCTCCGCAATGCCGTGGGAGCACCCTTACAAGGGCAGTGCTCTCTTAATCTTTTTGACCTTTTTGTCAATAATTATACAGTGGGTGTCTATGATATTTTGCTTACTAGCTATGATTTGTTTAATATTCCCATAATTGAAAACCACAAATGGTACAAGATATGTTGCATATGTTTAAATGAACACATTTTGATGTAAATACCTCCACTGTGTTGTAAGCCAACTCAAGCTCAGACACAAAGTCTTCAATGTTCTCTGATCTTGCTTGTAAAACTGATATCAGTTCACCCAGCTGATTCTGAAAACATTATCACACGGGAAATTAATCAGACACGCAACATTAAACATTCTGAGGTGCAGAACACAATGTACGGCTAAATATTCAGCATTTATTTTGAATGATTGGGCAACTTCTATTCCTTTAATATTATAAATATAATTTCTCTTTTGCATTGTTCATACTTGCAAATGTCAAATCACGCTGGTGCAGTCTTTTATAAACTACAGATGAATCATGGAAACAGCTGTCAGTTTTCAGAGAGGGACATTCAGGGCTTATTATGAGTCAGTCGGTTTTGGCTCATCTGCTATGAATGTAGTCAAAGGCCAAAAAAAGTAAGCAATCTTTCTCTGTCTACCTGATGTATACTTAAACATTCTTGTAATTGACAGCATATTTTATTTTTCTCTACAGTCGATTATGTGTTTTCATCATTCGTTAATATTAAACTAATACTGGAAGATTCCTTTTGTATTAAACACTTGAGCAGTGAGTGACTTCATAATGTAAGCTCTCCAGACAGACCAGCTGAGAAAGATCAGATGTCAAGCGGATGTCAGGAAATCGTGTCTTTGAACTCTTTCAAAGTACATGGGAACTTAGCTTACCTTGATACTGTCAAAAGCCTGATCCAAAGAGGCCGTCTCGTGGTTTTGATGCTCAGCCTCACTCAACAGTACTGGGCAACGACAAACAAGGCAGAATGCATCCATTGGTTGAATTTCCTCTTGTTCGTATTCTGCCATCTGAGCACTGTCTAAACCCTCAACAAATTCAAAGCTGGTTTCCAGGGTTTGATCTAACAGTCCAACTTTTTCACGATGTCCATCCTCAGTTACAGCTTGTTCAGATTGTCTTGCCTCTTGTTCAGTGACCATCTCAAAATCAAGCTCCTCCGCAATTTCCTGCTGCAAATCGCAGCTCAAGGCTGACAGGTCCTCCTGAGGGGTAAAACTACGCAATTGTGAGAAGACACCTTTATTCCTACTTAGGCTTCTTCCTCTTTGTATATCTTCATAAACGTTCACACTATCCTTTGGCTCTAAAGGTGAGACTCTCATTGCTAAGGTGTCGTCCTCCTCAACTGGAGGAGGAGGTGAAATGGGTTCTGGAAGGTCTGTTATATCTTCAATCAATGAATCATTAATTTGGGTTTTCTTTCCTTCCTCTGAAGTTTCTGTTGAGGTTAGAGGTAACGTCTTGCTCTCAATATCTGTCCTACCAAGGGATGATTCTATCACTGGGATCTCTTTGGTTAATATGGCCAT
The DNA here is from genome assembly GCA_032357445.1 of Enteromius radiatus. NCBI lineage: Eukaryota > Metazoa > Chordata > Actinopteri > Cypriniformes > Cyprinidae > Enteromius > Enteromius radiatus. The sequence goes on along the minus strand of JAUCMS010000095.1, from coordinate 16,322,944 downwards.
GTTATTTATTTCAGTATGTTCTTCTACCTGTACCTCTTTTGTTGGTACAACAGGGGACAGTCTTACTTTTGAGTCCACTTCATCTTCTGTTACTCTCCTTTGCTCTATGCTTTCTTGAGCAGATGCCTTCATGTCATTAGTTAATAATGAGCTACATTCTTGGCTTGAATCAATTGTTTCTTTAATCTCAGTTGGCACACTCTTCTCAGCAGGTATCTCATTCCGAACTGGCTCTTCTGTGGTGCCGACTGAGATTGCCTTCTCTGTAACATCTACCTTAATTTCCTCAGCTTTCCTGCGTTTTTCTGCAAGCTCAGGTTCAATCTCAGGTATGTTAATATGTCCCTTTTGCTTTTCCAACTTTTGTTTTAGCACTGGTGCATCGACTTTGGCTTTATCATTTTTTGCAATGAATTTATCTTGTAATTCTGGATATATTTTCTCCTCGTTTGTAGTCTCAGGTTTAGTCTGAAGCTCAATGTTTGCTGTATCTGTTTCACACGAATGTGATTTTTCTGAAGCTTTCTGAACTGGTGTAACTTCAGACTCTGGCTTCATTTCAAGATCTGTTAACACTCCAGCTGTACCGACATGGGCCTCAACCTCTTGTGCTGCACCAATTCTGTCAAGTACTTGCTTTTGTTCCTCCTTCTTGGGTATTAATCCTTCACTCTCTTTATCCTTAACTACAGGAAGTATTCCTCCATTCTCACAGACGTGAGAGTCAATTTCTAAGGCTTCAGTTGCAGAATGTTTGGGTTTAGTAGCATCTGTTGTGCTTGTTTCAGTCTCTTCCGAAGGCTTGACCTCTGCTTTCAAAGGTTCATCAGTTTTAGGAGATTCTGTTTTATCTAACAGAGATTCTTTGACACTGATAATTTCCCGAGAAACTATTTCTGGTGCTTCTTGTTTTACTATGTCTTTATCAATCTTTTGAGTAATATCTGGCTCTAAAATGTTGCCTTGTGTCTTGAATTTATTAGGCTTTCCTTTGTCATTTTTAGCAACAATACTTGTTTCCTGAACGTCAGCAACAACATCAGCTGCTTTGTGATGTTTATCCACACTGCTCTTAGAAATACTAATGTTTTCAACTGGATGTGGTACATCAGCCTGGATTTTCTCTGAGCTCTTGGTTTCAGGCAGAACTTCAAATTCATCTTTAGCTTTAATATCATCTTCATGCGCTAAACCCCCAGGCACTTGAATATGAGTATTCTGACTTATTTGTTTATGTACACTGTGTTCTTCTTTATTGGTGGTTTTCATTTCTGGCTTAAGGATTTGAACCACCTCATGAGGTCGTATGTCTTCAGGGTCACTTTTTGTTGCGATACTGTCCTTGATAACGACAGTGACATCGCATTGCTTATCTGTCCTACTATGCTTCGCAACCAAGTCGTCTGATGTGACCTTACTTCTATTGATCTTTTCCACTTCTGGTTGGATTCTCGGAGCACAATGGCCCTCTGAACAACACCCTGTAGACTTACACTGCACTTCACTTTCATTTTTATCCTGTGCACATGGTTGTTCTGCAGTTATTTCATCATTTTCTTGTGCTTTTTCTAAACATCCAGTGAGTTCGAATTTACTTTGTGACCATGCAAATTTCCCCCCATCATCCCTCTCTTTTGCTTCAGGTGCATTAGCAACCACTGGTGTTTCATCCTTCAATGTGAATTTCTCCAGATAACCATCTCCTTCATCAGAATCAGAGTAACGCCTTTTAAAAGACCTTTCGGAAACAACACTCTCCGTATCTGAGAATTCGTCTTCTTTCTTTCTGTCTCCTAACGCGTCCTCATAAAGGTCTGAGTAATGAAAGGACATAGCTCGTGGCTCCTCTAGAAGAATTTGATCTATGATCTTTGGTGGTCCTGTAGGGAGATATACAGGTGTGAGGATACATTCCTGACTTCCAAATAAGACCGATCCACTCTCTTTCAGAGTTTTAGAGGTCTCTTTTGCTCTATTTCGATCATCACACTCACTGGGAACCACAGGCTCTGCATTGAACTCATTTCCATAGAACACTTCATCAAGATGTTCACCTGCAATTTCAACATCACTGATAATTACAAAGGAATCCTCATCAACAGCTTCATCAGCATCTTTCTGAGTCACCTGAGGTTCCTCTGGCTGGACAGTAGCTTCTAGTAGAAGTTTTTCTGTCGGTGTAGTGCTTTCATTAGGTGCCTGTTCATCTACCAGTGTGAATTTTTCAAGATAGTCCATATGAGTTTCCTCCTTCTTTGGTTGCTTATCAGCAGAGATCTGGGACGATTCCTTCAAGCTTTCATTTTGTATAATTTCCTCAATGCCTGCGTTCCCGGAACAACTGTTTGTAGCAACAGGCTCATACTTATGTTTGGATTTTATCTTTGGGGTATCATTCAAGTAGGCCAAATTCTCTGCCAGTTCACCGCTAACTTCCTCATCTACTGTAGCGAGCTTTGAAGGTACAACAATATTGAGTATTTCGAAACCTTCTGATATCAAACTAAAAAGATTTTGATCCTTGCTTACAGCAGACTGACCATCCTCATTGTTTTCAGATCTGATATTGGGCAGAGACACCTCAATCATTGCTGGTCTTTCCTCACCGATCCGACTTTTTGGTAGTCTGGTGCTCGACTTTTTAAATCGATCACCCAGCTTGCCTCTGCTACTTGTCTTTTTCCTTTTAATTCTGTCCTCATCCATTATGATGACAATATTGCCCTGTGTTCCAGAGCTTTCCAGGCTGTACTGTTCAGATGGCGAGCTTCCCTCTGAAGCCCATGGAGTTGAGCATCTACTTGAAGCAGTCTCCCATACGATCCCACTGTCCTCACTCTGTACCGTCACCATGGAGAACGACGGGTCCACCATCAAGCACTGGAGTTTAGGCTTCACTGATGGATCTTGCACAGCTTCCTTTAAACTAACCAAAAAGAGTTCAGAAATGTTTCAACATAGATAAGTGGTGTAGAATATTCTAGAGGTATCATTTAGCAAATATCATGTTTAAGGCTTAATGACGTTTAGATTCTAATTATAAAACTTTAAAAAGTAGAAAAACAGTAAGCAGAAGCAGATCAGTACAATATCTGCTTGTTACAGATTTGAAAGTGCATTTATTAACATCTATTAGTACTGAATATAAAGATATTTTTAAAATACTTATTTATAAAACAAATTAATAAAATAGAACAATTGAATTTTCAATGGATGACTCTATAAAAACTGCTTTTTGACAGTAAGACAAATAGCCTATAGTGTAATGTCTATAACTCAGTGTTGCCAAGATTTAGTAACTTTTCAGACTACCCCAATAACTTAGAAAAAAACTAAAACACCTGGCAACAAATTTACTACACAAAAAGAGCATTACACACATGACATGTGAATTAAGTTGCTAGTTGTACTCATTCAAAAATAGTCTTTTTAATCTTTCTATCTATCATCACCATGCATTGTGTAATTTAAAACAGGTCAAATGCTGGTGAAAAATAATAGAAAAAGACTCCCTCATAATTAACAGTACACTGTAGTGTAGTGTTGTGTAGCATTTAGCTTACTACAATACACTGCTTAATAATGTGTAGTTTTACTAATTATTTAGAAAATACATAAAATGTATTTGTTCAAAAAATGTTGTATTTAAAAATAAAATGATGTAGGCTAATGCAAATGTCTTTATAGGCTATGAGTTTAAAAAAAAAAGTTAAATGTTTATTTTTTGCACAAATAAATCTAAACGAATATACTTAAAATTATATTTCTTGCCAAGATTGGAGTCAGTCTGTATTCTACTCAGTGATGCAGTTTTGCGTCAGGGTTACATAATGGCATCATCATCCAGTGATGTCACAACGTCATTTAGCAACAAAACAACCAGCCTTTAGCACCTTTACCTGACAATAAGTTGGCAACACTGACAAAACTGTTGCTATGGCTACCTCAGACTTCTGTTCGCGGGCATTTGCAAACTTTTCTTGGTTACAAAAATTTTGGAAAATGTATTTAAAAATGCTATAACATAAATAGACATAAAATACATGACCATATACATATATTTCCTGAACATATTTCAAGCCCCACATTCATATTTAAAAAGACCTAGGTGAAATTACAATTTATGAAAAAAACTTTAACTACAAAGCACCCGTGGGAAAATACCTTTTATGAAGTTCCTCAATCTCCGCTTCGTCGTCGACATCCATTATTCCTGACCCCACGTCCTGCATTTCCTCCATCTCTGGCTCTGCCCCCTCACGTTCCCCTTTCAAAGCACGATCCATTTCGATAATCAAAATATAGTAGTGTTATTTTAAAATAAAAAGCAGTCTTGGAGAGCGCAGCTTCGCGTTGGGATCATGTCTCGTTGAGCGCAGTTTGCCTTACTCAGCGGCTGCTGTAAATAGATTTCAAATATTCTTGAGCTCAAGGCTGCGTAGTTGGGAAAGAATCACAGGTGTCCCCGGTTTTCGTAAGCCCAGTTAAGTATACTGTCCCATATATTTGATTTGCTCCGTCAACTTTTAAACAATAGCACATCGTTAAGAATGTCCCTAACAGTAAAGCTTGCATGAATCTGCGGCGGTGTCCCCTGTAACATGAGACGCAGAGAGCACACGCCATGTCCATGAGAGACGAGGACTCAGGACACCGTAGTGTCAGTTTTCTTTGGCTGAGCTAATTTTACTCTCTAACCCTTCCAGACAGCCATATTAACACTCCCCAAACTCACATTATGCTATGAATCGAGAATAACAACACATTAATTGATGCCGTACCAAAACATAAATCACATTAACCAGTAGCTGAAAGAGTTACTGCCATACAGAAATATATCCAATTCTTAATTTACATGAAAGCAATCTCTGAAAGTATTAAACATGTATTTGATAAGAATTTCCTCTTCAAACATAAGAAATGTACAAGTTTTACAACTTCCACAAAAGATTGCTTTCTTGTTGTATTTGCATTTAAAACAAATAAGTGACAAAAGGCAAATTATAATTTCAGTGACATTTTAATCAGATAAATAAACATTTAAAAGACTGTACAACTTATACAAAACATGACAGAATATAAGAACCCAACAGAAGTGTTTTTGCTGAATTATCAGGTAAAAGTAGTCAGTTGCCAGAAAAAGCAGTTTTTTTACAGTTTGGGAAAAAAATCAAAAGATCACTGAAAAGTTGTCAGGATATTATACTGTTTTGCTTTGATTTCAGTGAGCTAGAAAAAGATTATATTGGCTAATACACCCAAAAATGCTCAGAGAAAAAATGTTTTTGCAACAGCCAATTCCTTATCTGAAAGCAGACCGAGTACCATATGGGCAAAAGATATTGCTCAGTGTCTGATGTTTCATGTACAACTCAAACATAGACACTGATGTTCCTAACCAGGGACTAGATAACATCCTAGTCACTAGTCAGCTCAATGGATTTGGCTCAACACGTTGCAAAAAGTCCAGTGCACCCAAAAACCCTCTGTAGAGAAGTAAAACATTTCTTCTGACAATGTATGATTGAAGACTCCAGGTTTAATCTAATCTGTATGTTTATTATGATCTGGGGTCATGTTATCTTTTTGGTTTTGTATTTTTGAGAGGCAGGATGAAGTTGAGATCTTTTTTCAGCTGCAGAACCTGGTAGGACTGTAAATGAACAATGAAAGCTCATTACCAAACAAAAAACTGTTCAAAAATAAGGTCAGTATTTTGCAAATATAACTACACATTCCCAGTTGTTCTGTAGACCTTATTTCCCCATTCCTCATATCTTTAACCACCTTAAAATTAGATCTGTGAATAACTTACATAACCGAGCGTAAATGCAGAGATATTGCATTAAAAAACAATTTACTCTGTACTGCAACCATGAAATGATCTATACGCACCTTCTTATATTCTGACAATATTTTTTTTTTATGATTTCACATGAACTACATCCTTATCATAACACAAGTTAATAAAAAAAAGTTTTAACATTAATTAAACATTATTTATTTAATTTTAATTTGATTTAAGGAGGCTTACCTCTGTAAATTGTGCTTTAATGGCTTCGAACTTAACCTTTTCCTGAACAGCTCTGGCTGTGTTTGTGTGATCAAATGGTTCTAAAAAAATTTAAATGTAATTTAATTGAATAAAACAATAAGACAAACATCTGTTATTCTTATAAACTCTTTCAGTACTTGATGTACAAAGATTTTTGAACTGTTTACCTTCTACACAAATGAACTTATTTCTCCATTCTCTCCAGCTAGTCCTGGGGAGAGTTCTAGCCTGGCGCACAGAGATCACACACTCATCCCATCTGTGGAAATACAAAAAAACAATTAACTGTAAAGACATGCTTTTCAGTGCAATCAGACTTGTTTATTCTCAGATGCGTATGCACATATCCAGAGTGTTATGAGCATTAGAGCAGGCCATCTGGGCCAGGGCCACATGCAAAGCCAGAATTTCACCTGCTGTTGTCAGTCAAGCAAAGTGACATGAAACAGGATCTTTGCAGGTGGCTTAGATTTAGGTTAGTTTCTGTTAGCAACACTGGCCCCATCTATTGCAAATAAATCTAATCTGCTGTGTAAACTGGGATACAAACACTACAAATTTAATTGACAATTATTTACCCTTGTGCTGTGCCATTCAGAGTCAAAAATTGCTTGCAAATCTCTCATTATGCCAAATTATCACCCATCATAAATCTTGGATTCAGTCTTTTTGTCAGCTTGTTTTCTTTCAATTAGCACAGGTAAGTGTTTCCCACAGATTTACACTATTTGTGGCACTGCCCCTGAGGGAGTTTACTGGAATTTATAACTTCAATACAAATAAAATACTGATCTAGCATTTGCAAAAAATGTTAGATTTTTGTTGACAGATAAATAAAGATTACAAAGTCAGAACATGACAATCAGGCATATTTTTACAATATTGAAAACTTCGTTAACTGGTAAATCATGTGAGAAAAACGCATGTATTTGCACCAGTTTACTAAATTTCTTCAGAGAGAAGTATTCATTTTACTGTTTTTACCCGAAAACATGGTGGTGTGAGCATTAGTGAGTACACTCATATAATGTATATATCCTTCATACTGGAGGCCAGAGGACAAGAGAACGTTCCGGGAAATCGCTATTAATTTAAGCAAATTTGGCGTGCTGTCCGGGGAGCGAGCCGGGAGCTCGGTGGACCCCACGGTCCCGTTCGCCCCCCCTTGAAGGTGCGAAGGAAAAGGCGGAGAGGAGTGAGACGATGGTATTTATGCCGAGGCGGATAAATGAAATTAGGAGTAATTAATAGGCTAGTGGGCGATAATATTAATGTGCTTCAATGGTTACCAGGTGTGCCGACATTCAGCGTGCTCTTCCCGAAACTATGTTAAAACATCCTTTATAATGTAATGGTAATTGACATCAGATCACAAAATGTTATTTAAAACACTATGGGCCGGTTTCCCGGATAGGAATTAGATTAAGCCAGGACTAGACCTTTGCTAATTTAGGACATTTAA
>JAUCMS010000095.1:16297025-16315327 GCA_032357445.1 Enteromius radiatus | reverse complement strand
CAAGCCTTTTCCAGTTTAGACAGCTCTTAACATTTATTTTAATCTAGGACTAGTCTTAATCCCTGTACGGGAAACTGCCCCTATATAACTACACTCAAGATATACATAACATTTAATAAAATATGTTATTACATTATTCATGTTTTTTTTTATTTTTGGACAACATTTATAAATGCTCTTCTTGCAGTGGCTTTTTCTTTTTAAACTTTTTGCCTCCTGTTCGGTCAAAAACAAACATTCTTAAACGCATCTTACAATCAGTTCCAAAAAGAAAAACTAAATATGTGCGAAATAAAAATAAAACAGGTTAGTAAAAACACTGAATGCAATATTTAGTAATAATATATATATATATATATATATATATATATATATATATAGTATAATGTTATAATGTTAACTATCATTAACTTTTGACCTCAGGGGGTTTGTGTGTTATAGAACTACAAATTCTGAAATAGCAAGGTGACCTAGAACCTGGAATTAAAATTTTCTGAATGTTTTGGTTTTGCCTAAAATATAAGTTTGATAAATGCTAATGATTTTTGCCATAAATCCGTTACGTTACTTACTTGAAAACAGTGGCATAGTACTTCAGGAAGCCCAAGAACAAGCCTCCCAGGGATGACTGGTTTTTAGACACAAAAGCCGGAATATTGCTTGGTCCACTGGGCACAAGATGAATGTCCATCTTACAGTTGAAGCACTCCTGAAAGCAATGGTTGCAGCATGAAGTGAACTCTTTAAAAAAAGCTTCTTTTTTTTTATTTGTTAGACAGTTGCTTACTGGATAATCCTTTTGAAGGCATGGTATGACAGGTTCAGGAAGAGCTATAACAAAAGCAGAAAAGCAGAAGAGCGCTTCAAAGCTTGCATATTTTTTAAGACTCGCTGCACTCTCAGTCCAAACACTGCTAATTACAAATGTTCTGCGTGTTAAACCTTAGTCCAAAACATTAGAAAAATGACTTGCTCTGAAGGTAATGCAGGACCATGAGAACCAGGGTGTAGCTGCTCAGTGTTCCTCGGCTGGCATCATTGATGCGGTGGTAACTGGCCCATTTCTTTATTGCAAGGATGATAGGACGAACGCGTTTTTCAACTGAAATGAATAAAAAAATATTAATAAATAACATTTACATAAAAATTTAAATTAGGTACACAATTCTGAAAATTTCTGATTGTACCATAGGCATATGTCCGCAGCAAGAAGGTGTTTCTGATACCAACAGTGTTGTTAAAGTTCAAGTCAAACTCCACACCACTGGCAAGTAAAAGAATTTCAGAAAAAACTGGTTAGCTGATATATTGATCTTTGATTTTCAGACGACTTTAATGCTTGTTACATTCACACTTCCAGTGCTTAAGTATAATTCACCATAGTTCAAAAGTTTCTGTTAGGAATAAAATATTATACCTACCAGGGGTATCAAAATTTATTGTTTTCTATTATTTGATCAAAAATAAAAATGCTAATACTGTTAAAAATTACTATGATTAAATGATTTACATATTATAATGTAAATCATTTATGTAATTGAATGCAATTTATTCCTATGATGGCAAAATTTTAAGCAGCTATTACTCCAATCTTACGTGTTGCATAATCCTTCAGAAATGATTCTAATATGCTGATTTTCTGCTCAACAAACATTTCATATTTAAATGCTGAAACATTTCCTGCTTATTTTTATGGACACTGTGATACAGTTTTTCTGGATTATAATACGTATATTATGAATATAAAGTTAAAAATTATAGCATATGAAATGGAAATCTTTTATAAAATCTTATTTTTTAGTATACAAAAAGCCTGTCACTTTTGACCAATTTAATACAGCCTTTCTAAATAAAAGTATTAATTATTATTATTATTTTTTTTTTAATTGAACAGTAGTGTAGGCACATCAACTTCTGACTGCTAATACAACACAAAAACTGAAAGACCTACCTGACTCTGTCCCTGAATTTCAGAATGGGCACTTTAGCTCTGATGAGCCTAGGACTCTCAATGTAAGCTGTGAAACAGCAGTAATTGCATTAGTGGATGAATAGGGAAACATCTGTATGATTAATGATGTATGTATAACAAATCACTTACACAATTTGTAAAGCAATTTTTGCACAAGACTAAGAACATACACAGCATCTTTTTTGTGTACCTACAAAGGAGCATGTGTTATACGCAAGTCAGCAAAGCCTGAACAATTATTGTAGAAATTATTTGGACAGAACTAAATAAAGCATCTTTGTTTACCGCTCCCTCTTCAGTGACAAGACAAAGATCTGCATCACTGCTCCGACTACCAAAGCCATTTAAAGATGACCCGGTCAAGAAGACTTGTGCACCTTGACCAAAATAGAGCAAAGTTTGAAATAAGTTCATGAAGATGAAGAAGTAAACGGGTGCTGTTAGAATAAGAGCCTAAACATCTGATAAAAACAACACAATAACTAACAAATAATCCACATGACTCCAGTCCATCAATTAATGTCTTGTGAAAAGTTGCACGTTTAGAATAAATCTCCATAATACTGCGTTCTCCAATTAAAAGGTACTTTTTTTTTGGCTTGCTCAGATGTTAATTGATGGACAGATGATCCAGTGGTGAGCATATGACGTAACACTAAATAGCTCCAAATCGGTTTCAATTAACATTCTCAGAAAATGTTCATTCTTGAAACTATTCTTTTAAACAATGGCTAGAGAAGATCCCAGTCATAATATCTGTAAATATGAGTGTAACGTACATGGGAAGATTTTCTGGATGTCCCTCTGCAGTGCTGCTCGGCAACGCTCCTTCTTCTCCAGATCTTCATTCTGTTGCTCACAAGCAAGAAACAGGTCGAGAATCTGCTGACTTAGCTGTGGGCAGAAGAACAAAAATATATAATACTGTAAAATATTTGCTTCTCTGTTAACGTGTGTATCAAATAAAGGTCTTGTGGCTAAATTGGCCAGCAGTCCTGCTTTTAATTTGTGTGTTCACCTTATCGATGACTGATGATGGATGTAAGGCGCTCTGCTGGGATCCCTCTCTCAAAGATGGCACACAGCCTCCAGTCTTTGAGGTGGCAGATGAACATGTGGGGACGCTGGAATAAGAATTACCCATTTCTCTGTTTGACACTGGTCCAGTCACCGGTTTGGAGGTAAAGTTGGCATTTCTCGAAGGCTGGTTGGGAGGAGCTGGAGAACCGAAACGCTGTCTCTTCAAGTCATTCTGACTGTGTTTAGGTCTCCTTCTCCTGGCACAATAAATGACATTTCTTTTGAGGCAAAGAACTAACACACCCCATTGACTGAAAAACAGAATAGTGACACAAATTCCAGCCGTTTGTGATCATGTTTTCAAGATGCCAGAGTGCTGCTCACTTTCGGTTGCTTCCTTTTACACCATTTGGACTGAAAGGAATATCAGGTGGTTCCACTGGTGTCCACTGATAAGTTGGAATCAAACAATGAACATAAATTGGTGGACCAATGAAGCTATGGAGACAGAAATGAAGAAATCAAAAAAATTTACAAAAGATAATGAACAGTTTTTAAAAGCACAATATACACTTACTTTGTTGCATTCCGATGGGCTTCAGTCATCCGTTGCTGGGACACAGTGTGTGGTAAATGTTCAGATTGCCCATCTTTATGGGAAAAGACGTAACCTTTAGGGAACATCCTCCTCCTCAGCCAGAGCAAACATCTACTGCCTTCAGCTTTACAAACAAAACAGTCAGTTGGAGTTTTTTTGTGATTTTTAATGTAAGATTAAATGCAGAATAAAACAATTAACAATTTTCACAAATCCCAAACGAAACTAAAACAAGCAGCTCATTGGCTGAAGCGCGCTAGAATATAATATCAGTTTAACGTTACTAGCTCACAGTACAACAACCGTTTACAACCAAATATAAAAAGTCTGTAATAATTGCCTTCGATTGTTCGAAAAAAAAGGACTCACGAGTGGGTCTGGCAGGTTTGCTAAGTGAGAGAGTGCACCAACGTGTGATAAAATAACAAAACACCACTACTTCCGGGTTATTGCGCCGTCTCTGATTTTAAAACAAAAGTCCCCTGCTTCAGATCATGGTATTGTAGAAAAATTAGCCGCACTTTAATAGTACACTGAAAAACATTCAATCGTTTATATTTAAAACAGAATATAGATGGCCAGTTGTCATTGGTCACTTTTTGTTAATTCCTACGTATTTTGTTGTTGTTGTTTCTCAAACTATGAGTAAAAATGGGCCTGTAGTAGTAAACATTAGGCTACTGTCATGTCTCAAACGTTCACTTTTTCTTTCTTTCTTTCTTTCTTTCTTTCAGCTTGTTAAGGTTTATAAGATTTTGCTTTATAACAACTACAGTTTTTGTTGTTGTTAAATTAAATATGCTTTTCCAGTCTGTGTTTCTTGATGGCACACAAAGCTTTAGCTTTAGTATTACCTCTGGTTCATGAAAATGTTGGGTAACACTTTATTTCACTGTGTCCTTGTTAAACATTAAACTTATTATAATATAAATTGCATAATTAAATGCTTAAATTCTATCCTGAATTAAAAACACAATCCTAAACCTATAGTAAGTAGCCTACATGTAGCTAATTAATATTTACTCAGTAGCCTACTTAAATGTATAATTACACTTTAACATTGAAGTGAAGTGTCACCCGTCCCCTCCTAGTCCCCTATATGTGATCCTGGACCACAAAACAAGTCATAATTAGCAACGGTATATTTGTAGCAGTAGCTAGTAAAAATGACCCAAAAAAATGACCCAAAAAAATGACCCCCATGATTGTTTTCTTTGGTCCTGGGTGACATATTACAAATAAAGCCTAATTATGGCAAACTATATATTGTTGGAAAGGCTAAGACTCTTAAATAAGTATTTTACCACAGTTTTTGGTTAGAAATTATGTACAACAGTGATAGATTGATTTATAACAAGAGCGCACCTAAAAATTCTACATAACATAAAAAAATGGTTGCCTTTTCCCTATATCATGCTTTAGAAATGATCAAAAATTATATATAATATTAAGGCTTTAAAACTCTAATATTAGCCCTGCAAAAAAAAAAAAAAAATTAAATAAAAAATTGAAATTGAAATTGCACATTGAAACTTGAGATTAACTTTACAAAATGCGTTCTGAATTATTATATTATGTATTTTACTAAATGTATTATGAATTATAGTATTATGAATGCAGTCAAGCTGTGGTAATTCACTGCAACAGCTTATTAGCTCCTATTTAAATGGTAAAAAAATAAAAATAATATATATATATATATACACACACACACACACAATTATACACAATTTAAAAGGTATAAATAACCTTGTTACATTTGGAGTAAACATTAAGTGTTGGAAATGAAAGGTTAACTCTTAATAATTTGAATACACTGAAGAGATTGACAGTGTTAAACGGTTTAATTTACATTTTCATAAAATTATGACAATGATAAGATTGTTACTATGTGAATTATGACGATGGACTGAATACACTATGATGAAAAAGTGGCAAGTGTTTTTTAATGGGAGAAGAGCGTGCCAGGGGGCGTTGTTGTGGGATATTGTGTGGTATGTGTTATGACCATCGACTGACAGTAGATTCATCTTTAGAGCCACACGCCCACTGAGAAAGAGGCAGCGGTTCTTTATTCACTGTTACCTCGCGCTCTTCAAAATTACCATACAGGCGCATTTTCGAATCGCAGAGATGCGAGGTGAGCCCATCGTGTTCCAAATTAGCTGAAATTGGGCAGTATTAGTGGGCAATTCGCCGTGGGATTGATTCAGTGCATCTGACAGCCTACATACAGAGCGCATAATGAGAGACGCAGAATGCCGCTGCTCATAATGTGACTGACCGCGCGCACCGCATCCAAAGCCGCTACATTCAGCAGAAAGAAGAAACTCGGTCATCAACAAATCGCTTCTCGTCTCAGAAGGAAAAACAGCAACATGGGGTAAGTTGCTTGTAAATAGCGAAACGAACCGTAGGAATTGGAGAATGATCGTTTTATCACCGGTCTTATGGGGACAGCTAAGGTAGAATGTAAGGGCAGTTATCCATGCCCGTGTGCGTCTTCCTATTTAGTATGATTTTATAAATTAAAAATTACGATTTTACGATGTTTAATTATGGCATGAATGTATTATGTGCATTATGTATGAAAATATCGTACATGCCCACACTAAAATATAGGCTATAGCAAACACATACACGTACTACATGCGTATATAATATAATAGGCTATAATATAATGTAATGTAATATAAAATTATTTGTTATGTATATTATATATGGGCTATTCATTCATAATTCATTCTGATAACCATTTTGACCATTGAGACTAAAGTCTAGGCTACTGGTCAGCTGTATATGATCTATGGTGATATATTTTTTGGTTAATAATAACAAGCATGTACTCTGGATGAGAATGAACATTAGCTAATTTCACATATTGATGTGCTGCAGTGCCAAAGGCCTTTAATCTCGTCATGCTTATGTAATCTACATTTCAGCAGAGCATGGCTGAATGGCACAGCCTCATCAATACAGTTTTGGAGCCAATATTGGCAATGACATCTGATATATCTGTACATGGTATTTCCAAAGCTAGCTGGAGATTGAACTGAAATATAGATTTTAAATAAAGGTGACCCTATACATGGACATTTAAACTTGGATGCTTGAAGGGTCTTACACGTATTATTCGTTTTGCCCTGAATGACATAAGATTGAAGATTTATCCAGGCTAGTCTTTGATCTCTGTCCGAGAAGTTTTCATTATTACATAAGGATTGATCTTCTTGTGGTGGGAAAGCTTTTTTTTTTTATGAAATAAATAAATAATAATGATAATAAAAACTTTAATTGCTTGAAGGACTGTCTTCTTCATTCTTAATTAAATTATCACCATTGAAAGATTCAAGAGCTGTTCAGGGAGTGTATTACTCTGGAGGAAAGTATTCCCACTTCCTACTCAATTCAGCGACACACAATTCAATTTACTTCATGCTATAAAGTGCTTGATTGTTATGTAGTAGGCCTATGCTTGCTAGCATTACCGAACAGCCATTGTTAAGGCAATAGTGGGGGTAATAGAGTGCAGCAGTAAAAGCCTTTATTTTATCTGTAGGGAAATTGATTTTTAACAATAACATATAAACCTTTAAAGACAGACCTTGAGGTTGTTAATTGATGTACTTCTGTAGCCATCTGTTCAAATTATTATTTAAATTGTTTTTGAAAAAATATTAGGCTATTTAACAGTACAATTCATGTTGAAAACTACATTACCCATAATGCTCTGCAAACATTCCACCAATCAAAGAATCCAGAGCTCTGCCTACTCTCTTGAAGCACCACAAATGACACTTCAAGTGCTTAAATATTTTAACTACTACTTCTTTTTTATTTCAAGAAAATTTTATAAAAAAGAAAATACTTCCAGAACAAATGCCACTGAAAAAGTGGGCTGCATGAAATATGCCTTTTGTACTGGCGCTGTTGGGGCTTTTCACAGATCTGCCCCCTGCTGAATGCATTGAGAAATTGAAGAGATGGTAAACATAAGCAGTGTTTTAAAGATAAATATTGTTAAATATTTTCTAAATCAAAGATTTCTTTTAAAGATGGCAACTAAGTCAAGATTGATCATGCTACCAGCCAGGTTATGTAACAAAAAAACGTATCCATTTATGTCTACTACCTGTACATGCTATTTAACATCACTCAAGCTGGAAGTGTAGCAGAATTTAGTTTTCCTTTAAGTTACTGTATTATTTGGACAGAAAGACAGATGTTCATGTAGGGAGTGGATGATATAGACTGCTAGCTCTGGATGGTGGTGGGTTGTTGAAGGTGGGTGGTGTGAAATCGTCTCCTCTGTGTGTAGATGATAATATAGAGCTGGCTACATTTGATTCCTTATATAATTGACTTTATATCACTTACATTTAACATTGTACAGTCTTAGCTTTGACTGTTGAGTCCAGTGGATTGTATGACCAGTCTGTTTAAACCAAGCAAAGAATTGTTTGATAATTGCTTGTAACAAAATTTTAAGTGATTTTCTTTGCTCTGAGGGTTTATGTTTTCAGAGGCATTTTAAAACGAAATCTAGTATTCATTTTCCTTTTATAAATACAGGCTGTTCTGCAATCTTATTTTTTTCTGTGTGGGTGGTTGACATTTAACCATGAATTGATGAAACATGAAATGGAAAAATCTTAGCAAACAAGATATGAAGATCATGTTGGTTATACTGTTGGTTACTTAAAAAATACATTATTACTTGTGTAGTTTGTTAGTTAAAATTAGTTAACCTAATTTTAGTATATTTTCTGTGCTAATGAATGAATATGTTGTATGTGCCATTCTGTTGGTCAAATATATATATATATATATTTCTCTTTGCTCTTGGCATTTGTATATTTAGTTATAAGTCTGTTTTACTCAAGTAAAAACAGAGTAAAGCATTTATACAAATGATTATACATTTTTAGTTATACATTTTAAATGGTTATGACCCTCTGGACAAAAAAGCATGTGATGTCATGTGAACCACCCATGTGTGGTGACTGCAACTGAATTTTAATCAAATTTAAATGCTAATTATGCAACAAGCCTTTGATGCTCTTCAGAGATCTTCCGCCTCCACGGTGCAACGTAAGCACTTCTCCATACTCTGCTGCGCTCTCTCTTCTCCTCCTCAACTAAGCTATCCCTGCTTCTCTTCTTTCGTCTTCCTTGCCTTTTCCTCTCATTCCTGCACATCAGCCCAGAAGCAGCTGATTAGAAGCACGCTAATGTAATTGAATATGGTGATTAATTATCCTGGGAATAGAAGCAACAAACCGTCTGTATCTGTGCTTGGGATATCACCCCTTCCCTCATTCTGTACTTCCCACTTCTGATCCTATCTTTTAATAAGCAGGACAGAATATATTGGGATTGATTGGGATTTGAAGGGTGTTATGTGGAATTGGGTCAGAGGAGTGTAGGTTGTGGGAATGGTATGGAAAAGCTCTATCTGCTGGTGTCTGAGTATACAGGAGTCCAGACAGATGCCCTTTGACATTGATTTGAGGCCAGTTGCTTTAGAGTATTGGGAAAGGGCCAATGAGAAGGCTATACTGGGATTCCCTTAGTGATTGGGTTTGCTTTTACATGCAAACCTTCTGTGTAACTTTATACAGTCTTAAAAATAAAGGTTCCAAAATGTTTTCCCCCTAAAGAACGTTTTTTAAAAAAAACATTTTTACTGTGAGGAACCTTCTGTGGTATAGTAGTGCTAACACTTTTGCAATTTACTGGAGGGATCCATGATTATGACAAAAATCATAATGCTTGATTATCAGCCATTCCTCCAACAAAAACGACTCTATAGGTCGTTTTGTAAGTACCTCTATCCCCTGGGTTCCAACCCACAATCACATGATTAGGTCTCGTCTTATAACACATCGCTCTACAACCTGAGCTACACCAACCCTGAACCACACAGCCAATAAAATACTACAATACAGTAATATGCAAATGTTCTGTGGCCGATAGGGGCGTAATTGTTGTATACGCTCTGATGGGTCACTGCTATTGTAGAAACGACCTATACGATCGTATTAGTTGCAGGACATGTTGTTGATTATTTCCTTGAATTTGTAATTGCGATTATTAATTATGATTACCATAATTTATACTGAATGATGTTTATGTGTTTATAGAGTTGTTTGAAGCAACAGCATGCAGCAAGCTGAAAATACTTGAACTGCAAAACCTTTATTGCTTGTATTAAGCAGTGTTGTTGGGGAAAGTTACTTTTAAAAGTAATGCATTACAAAATTGCGTTACTCCCTAAAAAGTAACTAACTTAGTTACTTTTTCAGTAAATAAGAAAGCAAAGTAACCGGCATTACTTTTTGGAAAAAGTACTCTGATATGTTCTTGTTACTTTACTAGTAACTTGGAAAAAGTAATCTTGTTACGTAACTTCCATACTTGTAATGCGTTACCCCCAACACTGGTATTAAGCCTCAAACATTAATTATACATTGGATTGGTTTATTCTTTAAATAAAAAAACATACAAAACTGTAAATGTCATTATAATGTTATACTAAATCTAAAATTAAAACAATGGAAAAACCCTTAAGATAACCTGTAGAAAGCAAGCAAAAGAACATAAGTGGACTTTAAATGATTAATTGCCACTTTGAACGATTATATAATTGTGGCATTCATAATTGTAATTGCGATTAGAAAATTGTGCTTCGCAACTGAATGAAGTAAGCCTGAAATCTTCATTGTCAACTTTACCCTAAAGATTTTCTGTAGTGCATCTTTCATTTAAATTAAGAAATGCTGTAGAAATCATTCATTGTTGGTTTATTATACCTCATGCATTAACCAATGTTAACAAGTTACTAACCTTACTGAGAAGAGTCACCGTTCCGCTTTGGCTGCATGAATGCTAATTGCTCATGAATTGCTGATGACATGTATGTATCACTTGGAATGAGGATAAATGTGTCATTGTGTTGAGAAGAATGAGAAAAGTTCAGAGTGAGACAGCTCATCTGACTGGGGCTCCGGTGTTCTTTTGTTCTCCTCCGCGATGACTGCCTATTATTCTAGAGAGTGATTATTCCATTCTGCCTGTGGTCCACATGATCGTCTTCTTCTACTTTTTTTTGTTGTGGTTGCCCGAGGCAAAGAAAACTTTTACAAAAAGCAGACCTTCATTTTTTAACTGTGGATGACCTCCAAGATGGCTAATTTCTTAAAGGAATAATTAGCAAAAATGGAAATTTTATTATAACTGAGCCATTATTTCAAACCTGTATGAATTTATTTCCTCTGCTGAACACAAAAGAAGATATACTGAGAAATGTCTGGCTGAGAAATGAAAGTAAATGGCATCCAGTGTTGTCCAGACTTTCCATTGGCTTTCAAAACCAGTTAAAATATCTTCTTTGTGTTATTTAGAAGAAATAATGTCATACCCGGCGAGAGTGAGTAAATTAAACAAAAAATATTTTTCCATAAACTGTTCCCATGAATGGTGTATTGATGACTTTTGCATTGTTAACACAACCTTGAAACCTTTTTCCTGGGGTGTTTATTAAATTTCACTCATCCTCTTAGACTAAAAGAATTAATGCACATTAGTTTATCTCGTATTTATGTTACCTTCGTCTGTGTGCGATTATCAGCACTAGGCCGCCTGGGAAAAGAGCCCTGATATGCTCTTAGTGTGGTCCAACGTGTGCAAACATACTTCCAACAGCAAAGATCAGGTCAACAGGGGTGGGACTGCACAGATTGCTGCGTCCCTGACTATATTTAGTGTCCATCCCACACGGCCCCAGCCAAACAGCTGGCATTTCCATATCAGCAGGGCGTTGAATGGTCGCCTTGCACTGGTAGCAGGGCACCAATGTGTCTGGCTGCTTAGGACAGGCCCAGGTTTCCACCTGGATTCAAACAGCGGTGAAGATGGAGGCAGAAGAAATGGTCATCCGTCTGCCGGGACGTTGCAGCGCTCCTGGTGGAATCGGAGAGACAACGGTGCTCAGGCACAAAGAGGTTCACCACTTTTTCTTCCTACCTTTCAGGGAGCAGCCCATCTACAGCACGCGGGCACACGTCTTCCAGATAGACCCCAGCACTAAGAAGAACTGGATGCCCACCAGCAAGCATGCGGTCACTGTATCTTACTTCTATGACAGTACCAGGAACGTGTACAGGATCATCAGCCTGGACGGATCAAAGGTAATGTGGTTTTATTTTCATTCATGTTTACACTCTTAAAAATGTAGTCTATTCTTCCATGGAACCCTCTCAAGTTCTCTAAAGGTTGAACCCAAAAATGGTTCTTCTGCGAAACCCCCTTTTGCACCATTTATTTTTTAAGACAGTATAGGACTACAAAGAGAAATGGAGGAAAGGAACGGAGCAGTCTTATAATATGTTCAGTGGAGATTAAAGGATTGTCTTTGGTCCAAGGAAAGCTTCTGATAGTGCTTTCCAAATCTCAAAAATATAATGAGTTCGATGCATCGGTTGAATTTTCAGCACCCTTTTGTGCACAAGAGATCTGACTGTGCGAAGGTCCGACCTGCTAGAGATTGCTATCAAACATATTCCTTTGGATAGAAGTGGATTAGTTCACTCTCCCTGCGGAGAGCAGCATGCACTTGAATTGGTCACTGCTGTGCAGTCTTATACAGTGGATGTGATGGTCCAATAATCCAGGAAACATCAATAGACAGTAGCAGTGACTCTACATCCACTAGAGTAAGTCCATCCATCTTACCATAGGTTGTTTACTTGAAGGCATCCGTAGTTTTAGCTCTTTTATTTTCATGTAGTTTGTGTAATTGTCCACAATACTTGGAATCAGACTACTGCATGCCATGTACCTCCACTATCTTCCACAAAAAAACGCACTGTTAAGATCATGTTTTTTTATGCCAGATCACAAACCCTCCGACCTAACCTTAGCGCATAATTCACAAACATTGCTCCTGCAGGAGAAGACACACTATTGCTTTCAACCACTCCACCAAAATCTCAGCAGTCACATGGAGTGTTTCATGTGCAGTCTTAACCATATCCCTACGGTTCCTAAGCTTTAGCTGAGCAGGATTTAAAATAGCTCCCGCAGTATGCCTGAATGTGCTTGTGAGTTGGGATGCTCAACCCTCCCCTTAGCTTTTGGTTTCAGTGACAGAAATAACACGTGAACCAGTGCACTTTGCACTGTGACTGTTGACACCTGCACAAGCAAGCACACGCTGTTTATCAGCAGTTGATCCTGTTGAATTTTGTGTAGACCTTAAACATACCATAGGGTTAACGATTCACATTAACGTGCAAATTATAGATGAAATGTCTTGAATACCCATCTTCTGTGATAAGCATGTTATTAATTTTACATTGCACAAAAATCCAAAAAAAAAAAAAAAAAAACTTGATAAAAGAATGGAATTAATTGGACCCCTGCAGACAGTAAGTCTCTTAAAATATCATGTAGCCATGTTCATGCAATTCAATTATAAAATGTCATATTGTAAGTTAAACAGGTAAACATGCTTTTAATATATACATTATTTTAAAAGTCTATGTGAAAAGTAATAATTTAATGATACATATTACAATATTGTGTCCACTCACACATATTAGGAAATTATGCTTTTTCACAGGTGATGGCACATGTTAATGTTTGATTTTATATATATATATATATATATATGGATTATATGGTATCATCTGTAATACTTTGCCGTATCATCAAAATACCAAGGTCTATAAATATGATAACCATTTAGTTATAATGGCATTAATGTTACTGTTCCTTCTGAGACTGGGGCAGGGAATGAGGTCAGTGCAGCAGCTGTAATTAGAGTCTGATCTTAAGTCAAGTCTGAGCCCTGAAGGGAATTTCAGTCACGGCTCACAGTGGCTAAAGGTATTAGCAGGATGCTACATTGATTGAAGAGCTCATGCAAAGCCTGACATGATATTTAAGCTCTGTTTTCTCCCTCTACCCCTATGCATTTTATTCTGCCCTCAATTTTGCATAGCACAGCTGATTGTGGTCCTGTCACTCTGAATGACAGGGACTTGTCACTAAAGCCTTGTCCTTATCTGAACCACTATTGACTTATAATAGGCAGTAGCACAGCCAGCAGAATAAGGTCTCTATCCGCTGAGTGCTATTCACATTATCTTGAATATAACTTCACTTGACAGTATTTGATCAAATGGAGTTTCAGTTTATTTTATTTAATTTTTCTTTGAGGACTTTTCCCTTTCACATTTGTTTTCCCCTATTTTATTTAGAGACAATATCTAGTAATAACTACAAAACAATACTAGTACAGGACAAAAAATTTCCATAACATGCTACTACACAGCTTCCTCATTTTTAAAACAGTGAAACTTTTTCAGTTATATGCAGTAGTAGTGTAGCATGATCACTTTTCACAATTCATCATGCATTCTTATTTTAGTGGAACGGTTTGTTGAATGCTTTATATATATATTAAGTCCCTGTGTGATGTTATTGCTTCATCTGCATATTTGTGATTCTTGTACACCACAATTTATGTAGATTAGTGTGCGTATAAGTGAGATTTAAAGCAATAGTTCACCCAAAAATGAAAATTAGATTTTTATCTGCTTACCCCCAGGGTCTCCACGATGTTTCTTCAGGAGAACACAAAGATTTTTAACTCAAACCATTGTAGTCTGTCAGTCATCTAATTGAAGTCAATGGCAACCAAATGTTTCAGAGCACTGAGATTAAAAAAAAAACATACATACACAAAACCAAATTAAATCTTATGGCTTGTTACGATACATTGAGATGCAAAAAAAGAACAGTATTTATATAATTTTTTACCTCTTATACACCACAATCTCCTTCTCTCCTGACTTAATTCACAACATCTGATGCTTGACACAGTCACATAGATATCTATACATAGATAAAAGAGGTATAAGTGGTAAAAAAATATATAAACTTTTTGATTTTTGGCAAAAACATTTTTTTGTCTTAACATCTTAATTTTTCAATTCTGTCATTTTTTTTGTTTGCAGCTTAAGAAGTAGTTTCACAAGAAAATATTATTTCAGTCTTTCTATTTTTTTATTTTTACATTTTATTCCACATTGTTATTTGCCATTTTTTGTAGTTAAAGAAAATTATTAGTTATTATATTATATTAGTTATTTCATACCTGTGTTGCTAACTGCTTGGTTACAGTTGAGACACTCTGGCCTATTTTAACCTCTGGCAGATTGCAAAAGTGGCATGAAATTGGCAACTTCTTCCAACAACAGAGACGTTAGTCTTAGCACTATTCTTTGCTGCTGTCCACCCACTGTACAGCTTTCAGCTGTTCTCATGCAATTACAAGCCTGAAGTGAGTGATTATACAGCAGGCTGTGTGGACTCTGATTAGAGCTCTCACCGAGCCGTCTGCATCTGAAAATAAAGACAAATACCAGCTTCAACGTACATAGCATTCAGCTAGCTGAGCAGCACATAAACCAGAGTATGGAAACGACTCAAACTGTGAAGTTCCTGAGCTGGACTAGCACACATACACATGCTCATCGCTTCATTAGGTTTAACACACTTAATGTGTACATTAGGCACAGCGCAAACATCAGTCATGCTGATGCAGAAACACTAACATGGATTTGTGGGAAAACCTTCAGTATCTTAACAATTTAATTATGTTATTTGCACATTTTTTGAAGAAAGTAACAAGCTGCTTGCTCGTTTAAAGCTTGCTATTGTGTTGTGTTTGGATGTTTTTCCATTACTGGTATGTTATTGTTTGTTATGCTTAAATGCTAGGTACTGTAATATTTGAAAGTGCTGTTTTATTTCTTTACATTTTTTGCTTTATGTATGACAAAAGGTGAGTTTCGCATTGTGTACCTTGAAAGATCCAGTTGGATGGAGGTGCCTTCATAGAGCTTGTCTGAAAGCTTGTCCTATTCATTTTCTCCATAGGCAATTAAAAAAAAAAACATCCTGAAAAAACTGTTCTTGGAGGAAACCCACCAGCTTTAATGTCAGTCAAAATACATTAATTGTTCCTAAGCAAAAACCTATTTTAAAAGATAAAAATAACTTATTTATTTATATAAAAAATTTAATGTATTTATTTTTATTTTTTAAATAAGGGAAGGAATGGCAACACTTTAGTATAGGGACCAAATCTCACTATTAACTAGTTGCTTATTATCATGCCTTTTATTAACATACTGGCTGTTTATTATATAAGCAAAAATTCTGTATGACCTTATTCTACATCACTAATACATAAACAGCTACCTTGCTAAATATTACTAAGCAGCAAATTAGGAGTTTATTAAAGGAATATTTAACCCAACAATTACAATTCTGTAATTATTGACCCAAAACAGCCTGGTTACAAAAACTTTTTTCAAAATATTTTCAAAATATCTTCCTTTGTGTTCAGCAGAACAAAGAAATTTATACAGGTTTGGAACTACTTGAGGGTGAGTAAATGATTTTCATTTTTGGGTGAACTATTCCTATAAGGCAAAAGTCCAGTTAATGGTTTGTTATTAGCGAGAATTAGATTATTAAAATAAAGTGTCCGAAGGAACTCCTAATTTTATTGAAAGTATAATGAACAAATTCCTCATATGTGTAAACATATCTGGCAATAACTCATTCTCATTGAGTATTAATTTAAAAATACTACTCGTCAAAAGTTGTTTACATTTAAAATGCAATTTAACCAGTTTTCAGTGTCTTCAGAAATCATTATAATGTGCTTATAATTTATTCATGTGATAATAATTTAATCCAAGTCTGAATTGTCATCTCTACATGGAGGATTGATCCGAAAGTATATATTTTTCAACCACTACAGTTTTACAGTTTATGAGGCATTCAACTATTTGCCTGAAAGGAGGCTTGTTTCAGAGCACTGAGAACTAAAATTAACTATGGACATGTGGACTATCACTTTTGAGCTTTGCTGTTACTGCGATTCCCATTACTATGGTAACAGCAACTTCATGATTGGTGGATCTCTCTCTTTAGGATTATGTGGTATTCACCAGATATCCATTGCTTCAAAACGATATGAAATTGAAATCACAATGATTTCTGCTTTCCACAGAAGCATAAACCATCACTTAACAACCTCGGTGCTCGTAGCACATTTGTTTTAAAATATGTACAGTATGTGTAAAGTATTTTTACTTCCAGAACCATATTATTGTGCTCTGTAGGTTAATCTGTAATATCTGTGCTAATGCTAAATGCTGGAAGTAAAGAACAGAGGGAACAGCATTCATGCTCTCTGAGGGAATGATTGTATAACATGTGTAACACACACACACACAGAGGAAGCTGACAGTGGTAGCCCACTGTCAATTTTCTCGCTTGAAATTACACGTTTGTGTGTGGCCAATTGGCCTTGTTCTGGAACTGCGTGGGAGTATGAGAATGCTCAAGGCCTTTTTATCCACGCAGTCTTCATGGATCAGAATGCTTTGTGCATCCATCTATTCCATGTTTTACATTCCCCATTTTGAAGATGTGTGCTGCAAAAAATAGATGAATATATGATGCTGCTGCTTAAAACTAGTAAGAATAAAACTTAAAGCTAGATAAACACCATGACATGAAGTCTTACTATCCATTGCAGGATAATACACATTTGGAAGACTGTTTAGACATTTCTGCTGGAAAACTCATACTGATTAAAGATAGGATGTTTTGCTGTGAAGATGCCTGAGTATGTAGATGCTCAAATTATGATTATGAGAGCTCCACATATCATGTGCAACATTCACAGTGCACCTCTTTCCTCTTTCTCCTTCTCCTTCTCGCTCTTTCCTCCCTCCTTATTTGCTCTCGGTTTCACACCCACACAAACACATTCACTGGCAGAGACTGTCGTCATTTCATCAATAACATTTCACAGGCTTATAACGCAAGAAATATCTTGAGATGTACTGAAGGCAGTTAAGTGTTTGTGAGCAGACATTTCTGGCCAGGTCCTGACCGTATCACTTAAACATTTTTAAGACAGACTTTGCACTGTACAGATACAAATAATCTATTTAATTATTCCATAATTGGTAACTGATTAAATGCCATCCTGGAACATCTAACGATCCACTCAGAATGCATGGCCAAAGATTAAACACGCGTCATTCACAGTGTTCCACAAATTATATTGGTTAATTAGAGCCTATTTTAGAGATAGTTCACCCAAAAATGAAAATTATCCTATGATTTACTCACCCTCAAGCCATCCTAGGTGTATATAAATTTACTTTTTTTTAGACTATTAAAATCAGAATTATAATAAAAAATGTCTATAAAAAAAATTGATTTATGATGGCAGTGAGTGGTGGTCGTGATTTTGAAGTATAAATCGGGCTAATTTTCTTTTTTTTTTATTTCAGTTTTAATTTGAGTAATTTTAGAATTTTAACTTTAAGTTTTTCATATAATATTTATATTTTGTTACATTTTATTTCAGCTTTATTTTAATTAAAGGTGCCATAGAATGCGTTGAGAGAATTTTTTTAATTGTTGTCTGATGTGTACATAGAAGGTATGTAGCTTAGGTAAGGGGACAAAATGTCCAGAAATGGTTTTACAGGTCCATTTACAACCCTAGAATTTGACCCTAGAATCTCAGTCTGCCTTTTTTGGAAGGTTCATGAATAGTAATGAGGAGGTCTGCTCTGATTGGCTGTTTCTCAGCGTTGCTCATTTCAGTAGCAC
>JAUCMS010000095.1:16269451-16296925 GCA_032357445.1 Enteromius radiatus | reverse complement strand
ATATGCAAATGTGGTGAGCGTAACTATTACGCCTCTAGACTGTTATGAAACAGTCTGTGTTGTGTTGGAATTTGACCCTTTTTCAGTCGAAACCGGGCTTGAGACTGTCCCATTGACTGCCAAGTAAATTATACTGCAGGTCCAGCAAAGTATGATAAACATCATCAGAATAGCCCATCTGTGATCATTGGTTCAATCTGAATGTTATGAGGCAACAAAAATACATTTTGTATGCAAAGAAAATAAAAGTATTGTCTTCGCTTCATAAAATACTGATTGAACCACTGATGGCAGATGGACTATTTTGACGATGTGTTTCATACTTTTCTGGACCTTGACGTTAAGTGTTAATTCTTTGGCAGTCAACGGGACAGTCACAAGCCTCACGGTTTTCATCTAAAATATGTTTCGAAGACAAAGCTTTATGGGTTTGGATGACATGGGGGTATTAATTATCAATGACAACATTTTCATTATGGGGTGCAGTAAGGCCAAAGGCCAAATCTCAGAAAACAGATCTGCATGAATATGCTGATACACTAACAGATCACTGGATTTTATTGGATTTTGACTCATTATGTCAGTCAGTCCATGTTATGGACCCTATTTTGCCTATTATTTGTTCTCTCAAAAAAAGCTTTGATCTTAAACCCTTCACGGCCAGATTGTTGATTGTAGTGCATATTTTTCACAGGCTTTTCTGAGAAGTATTTTTTTTTTCATCTCACAGGCAATAATAAACAGCACTATCACCCCGAACATGACCTTCACAAAGACGTCTCACAAGTTTGGGCAGTGGGCAGATAGCCGTGCCAACACAGTGTATGGGCTGGGTTTCTCCTCTGAGCATCATCTGGCCAAGGTGGGTGGAATTCTTTCTCTCTCCTTTTTTCTCTCTCCCTCTTTCCGGTCTTGCTATCTTTCATTTTCTTCCCTGTGTCTCTGGAGGGCTTGTTCACCCTTTCTTTCGTTCTCTTCCACCCCCTGTGTTTCTGCTGGGGAACACCTACACACTGTGCCCTAATGAGAAGCTGTACAGTCATCTGTGCGTGGGAGGCTTCTTCAGTGCAGTGCTTTCCTCTCTTTCGCTCCCTCTATCTCTCGCTCCTCTGCATTATGATGATGCACTGTCAGGAGCTGGGGGTAGAAAACCTCACCAACACTTATCGTCTTCCTCCTCTCTCCTTCTTTTTTGTTCACTTTCACTCTCCTCTATCTCCTGTAGTAATTTAATTTAACCTTACATTAATGTAAAAGAGCTGCCTAATAATTTTTACAGTATAATTAACTTACTTAAGATTTTTTTAAGTACAATCCTTCTCTCTCTGACATATGTTCACTCCATCTTTGTTCTAAACTTATTTTTGTTAGTTGCGAAGGAAAAACGTTTTTTGTGTCACTGATATTTTATTTAAATTTAGTAAAAAATAACAACAAGGGAAAGATCAATGGTCATACCTGAATTTTTTAAACATCTCCAATAACAGATCTGTATGAGTATGATGATACAATAATGAATCACTCTCTTTTTTTATACACTACTTCTTGCTATTGACACAATATCGACTGTTGACCTGTTTTCTGCTTTTTCTAAAAAGCCAGTAATGCACTTTCTTTTGCTTATGTGTATTCACTTGAGATCTGATGTTTAAACATTGTTAATGGAACACAATGGCCCTGAACCTAAAGTGTACAGCAGTCTCCCCGCTGGATACGCTGCAGTCCTTGTAGAGCTCTGGAAGCTTGAACAGGAGCAGTCTATATTGGGAACTGTGACCATTGCTCCTTTTTTAGCAGAGATACCGCATATCTACTCTAAAATAGTTCATCCATTTTAACACATAAACCTGATATCCTTTTTTCTGCTTCAACATACAATATTAAAAATACAAGAATTAATAGGCACAAGCATTTTGTATGCATCGGGCTTTATTTAGCTAACGTGGCCATCATGACTTTCTTGGTCGAATAAGCTCCAGCAGAAAGATCTTGCTGGTTGTGAAGCCAGCACCAAACTAGCACTAACTGGCTACTAAAACTCCACTTAATGTGTTTATTAAAACCCATTTGTCTTCTCAGTTTGCAGATAAATTTGCAGAGTACAAGGAAGCAGCCAGGATGGCCAAAGAGAAATCTCTAGAAAAGATGGAGCTGGCAAGTTCGCCTTCTCAGGTAATGTCTGGAGGATGGTCCTGTTGAACTTTTAAAACTGAGAATGTATACAGTAATTTTAAAAATCTTTATGCATAATAGTTTTTTTTGCAATTAGTATATTTTCCATTTACAATTAATTCTTATCACTATAGTCTAACCAGTATGAAACAATGACATCCATGAAGACTATTCACAACATTTCAGTCTTTAAGGAAAATCTTATGCCCCTTAAAAAATTTTGTTTTCCTAAATCCCACCATTGTAATTAGCAGCCTAATGGTGATTAGATTATGTTATTAGTATGTGAGGGTTCAACAAATAACCCACTAATGTGTTTTTCCACAGGAATCGCCTGCTGACATTCATTCCCCCCTGACTCCACCCGTCACTGCAGACCTCTGCAGAATCAACGGTACCGGTGATGATGTCACCCTGTCTGACGTGTCACCGAATTCTGTGCTCCAGTCAGACCTTTCCCCGACCACGCCCACCCTTGCACACAGGTAACTGGGGATTAATGTAAAATTTGTTACAATTATTTGTTCAATTTCGGCTTACAAACCTTGCGTTTGTTTTTAGCTGATATTAGATATATTCACTCAAGGAATGATTGATATTTGAAATAAGATGTTGATCATTTGTTTCTTTATTGGAACAGATTTGGAGAAATGTAACTTTACATCACTTACACACTAATGGATGTTCTGCAGTGAATAGGTGCCATCAAAATGAGAGTCTAAATAAAAACCTCACATTAATCCACAAGACTTTAGTCTATCAGTTATTGTCTTGTGAATTGAAAAGCATCATGTTTGTATGAAACAAATCCATTTGTCCTCTCAAAATCAACCAACATATTTGTTTAGGACTGTTTTTGCTCATAAGTGCTGCTTGATCAGTGCATACGCTTCAGAGAGGGACATTACAAATGCCTAAATGGATTTGATATATTAACAGACATGCATCTTTTCACTTCACAAGACATTAATTGATGGACTGAAGTATTAAAATGTTTTTATCAGCTGTTTGAACTCTCATTCTGATGGCACGCATTCACTGCAGAGAATACAATTGGTGAGCAAATTATATAAAGCTTAATATCCCAAATCTGTTTCTATTAGGAAACAAACTTCTAAGAGAGCCTGTGGGTCGTTGTTGGGTGTAACTAATTGCTGAGTTACTGTAGTTGAATTACTTTTGTCTTACTGTTTTAATAATTTAATTACAGTAACTTCTTATGTTATAGCACATAATACTGTGTATAGCCTGTAGACCATGTTATACACAATACAATAGTGGATTTAACATCAAAATTTAAAGTCTAACCTTTAAAATGCCAGCATTTTATGTAGCCTTTATACTGTATAGAATATTAGTGTTCGATTCTCACTGTTAACTTGTTGGTTATTAGCATATATAGCATCTTACTGCGATATTGGCTTTTTATTATTACTTGAAAATGACATATTAATGTATTATTCTGTAAGACCTGTAAGTATACTGAGGTAAAATCATAGTTAATAATTAATTAATATTGAGAATTGGACCCTAATCTAAAGCGTGACTAGAATAATTTATGTAGTTAATTAATGGTTAATTACCATTTCATGTCTATCCTTGTATCATTAACTTGTTAATATAGACATATTGGTATAGTAATCTAAATACACTGTTGAAGATGTAATTACTTATTTAGAGTAACTTACCCAACACTGCTGCGAGTGAATACATTTTCAGCTTATTTTTATTGTTTTAGCACTCCTTCAAATCAGTGGTTTTTAATTTCAGTCCTAGCCAAATGCTTATTTTGTATTTTTCTCTGTCATATTTGACCGTAAGTGCCCTGTGAAGTGGACATCACAGTATATTTGCCATGATTCCAGTTCAAAGTGAGCATAAATGTTCCATTCAAAGGGCTTTAACGTGTGTGAGATGTGAATTTATATTGTATTTATTTACGGATGTATATTATATGTCACAATTCACACTCCTGTAGTAAGTTTCATCTGTGTGTGAAAATGCTGCAAGCTGTGGTGTAGTACAAATCCGTGAATGAATGTTCTAATTGGATTTTCCGTGCTCAGGGAGTAGGGAGCAATGACCACTTTGTAGGGATCATGTCAATCGGAACACAGTTCATGGAGATTTCTTCTAACAAGCTAATAATCCGAATCACGTGTGATAAATAAGACAAACATGCACAAGGATTGGAATTAAAAACCGCTTTAAATCTTTATCAAGTTTAACTCAAAATGAACATGGAACTTCATACATTATAATGTTGTGATGCCTTAATTCAATTGTATCATTTTAAAAGATTAGTTTTAGATTTTAGTGTTTAACTTTTTTTGTAGTTGTTGTTGTTAATATCAATGCATCCCTAGTTTACATTTAATCATTTAGCAGATGCTTTTATCCAAAGCGACTTGAGTTTAATAGACGTTGTACCGAAAGCCTCAAGTTAAAGTGGTGTTAAAGTTAGCACTAACAGACGCAAGTTCATTGTGCTTTTCTCTCGACCATTTTTAAATTATTTACAGTATGTGCATTCACACACTTGTTCACATGAGTATGTACTCATACTTTTTTTTTTTAGTCTGACTGCAAAGGCAATGTTTAGAGCCCATTTCGCCAAATCTCTAGATGCTTGAATTTTAATTAGTTGAGCAATCCTATGCTGCAGGTTCAAAAATAGCATCCCACCATTTCTTACATAATCTCAGGTTAACGTTTCACTCTCACCTGCCACTTGAAAAATACTAACCGATTATTGGATGCAAATGCACAGTGGCCCAAACCGCATTCAACACCCACACTGCAGCACTCTTCCAGACAGCTACATGTTTTGTCAGAGTTTTAGAAGCATGCATCAATAACTATATATGTATTGCACCGTAATAATATGTCCAAACAAGTCAGAATTATATAATACAGTGGCATGTTTTCAGCCTAGAGCAAATGTGACTTATGAAGATGGAGGCGGCGTCATCTGTTTCTGAGCCTTTGCAAAATGAGTCAGAAAACCCGCTGTTAAGTCAAAACAACATTTTTGCTTACAATGTGACCTTAAACAGGACTGTGTTTTGTCCACGTGAATTCATATTTTTGTGAACAAATTCATATGGTCTTTCTTTTGTGTGTGTGTGTGTTTTTTTTTTTCAGACACGTGCTAAAAACTTGCCAAGTCTGCTCCTACTGATATTCACAGCTGTTTGACTACAATGTTTTCACTGAATACATTCTTATGCAACAATGACTGTAGATGCAACAAAATCTGAATTCTATCTGAATTTCTGTTATTATTTTCAGAAAGATATGCATACTAATGTCAGCAGAACTCTCGTGATGTTGTGTTTTATTAGTTTGTGTTTTGAAATCCTTTGTAGAGAAATAATTTTCTGATCTTTCCTGCAACTTTTTGGGAGAATCTTTGCATTCCTTTCTGATTTTGTTTCATGGTATATATATATATATAATTTTTGTATGGAATTGTGATTTTAAGGTGGATATTTGTAAATCTGAGAAACCGTTTAATACATTTATTAAATGTCATTACACTTCAATTTCTCAGTTTGCTGACGTTTTCCAATTTGAATTATAACAAAGAAAACTGGTTGATGTGTGTAAGTGATCTTAGTGAAGCGAAGTCCTTTCAGACTGATCCATACCAATTTCAAATGACAAAAAAATAAGCAATTAGCGATCACTTTGATTTTGAAGTAAATAATGCCATGTGTTTCTTCAAAAATGACCTTACTTCAAAATTCCCCTTAACAAATACTGTTCCTGTTGCTTGGTGAATATATAAATGTGTATATGGGCAATAGATTAGCCTGTAGAGTAGTATTTGTTCTGCTTTGGCTTTTATTACATGGTGAGTGATTTGAAGGCATTTCTTCAAACAGTAATTCTTTCACCCACAGTCTTGTGCAGTACATTAAAGTGAGTGTTGAGGGGCTGGTTGGGCAGTTGCCACAGTGTAGTGAATCACATTTACAATGTGGCTTAATATGAGACGTACACCAAAATGTGTGGTACACCAATCAATAGTCTTAAAACTTCATTAAGGATTGCTCTTTACGTGGCATATGGAAAAGCAATCCATTTTATCGGTGATCTAAAATGTATAAATTCAACAAAGAGGCACCGTGAGCGCTTTGAAATGATATGCTGTTGGAGTTCTGAATAGAGGGACGATCAGATAGAGATTGTTTATTGATTCATATTCAGCAGGCCTGAAGGACAGCCACACACTGACATTATGCTTATGCCTTTCTTTGTGGTTATGTAAGGCTGACAGCCATATGCTTCTGTGCACCTGCTTGCATACAATGACCCTTTAAAATAACGGCACAATGTCTAACGCAATAATAAGACATGCTATAAAATGTAGCATAAAAGTCTAAATATATTTTTTATACGTGAAATGAGAGACTTCAAGACTTGAATTTCAAATTGAAATCATTTATTACACGAAAACACATAATACACATAATATAAAATACAATTTGAAAATTGGAAATGAAATAACATGCACTCTTTTTTTTTGACTGTACTGAAAGTCAGACTCAACTAATTCTAACGTGTGAAATTAGCTTTATTTTTTGCCTTTAAAATAACGCTTGTTAAATCTCAAAGTCTATATTTAATTAAAAAGACTGAACAAACATTTAAACAGATTATAGTATACAACATTTGCTGACTTACCAGGCTGAAGTCCCTGTTTCTCTTAGCTGAAGCTGAAGGACTTGACTCTCGTCTTCTCTCTTCTCTTTTCTCCTGCAGAGGAACACTTCTGCTCCTCGTGTGCGGTGTTTTATAGCCATGTGTGTCTCCAGCCCGCCGTGTCCCAGCTTCAGTAGGAGTTGGAGAGTGTGGGTTGAGGTGTTGTCTGTCAGAGCGGGGGTCGGGGGAGGAGGCGATCACGTCAGCCACAGCAGAGGTGGCAGCTCTGGGGGAGATGAAAGGGAATTGGCGTCGCTCTGTGGTGTAGGCGACAACGCTGAGGACTCTGTGCTGGTTCTCTACTGCACGTGTCTTGGTTGCATGGTTAAGCTGCGGTGGAGTGCGTGGCGGGAGGTGGAGAAGTGGGATTTTTGATGAGTTGTTAGCAGGATGACAGCGGATGGGATTCTTCATAGATGTGGGTTGGTTATGTGTTCGCTGGCCCTGTGACAGCATCACCGTTTCAGCATTTGGTTTGTCAGTACATAAGGATCAGAGCACATTGTAAATTTATGCTTGATACACGAAGAGCACAGATGGACTGATGAGAGATGGTCATTGCATAAGAGAAGAATTAGCTTTTGACTTTGAGACTTTCTGTCTCTTTATAATCATTAGGTGACTTTCTGCTTTGATCTGTTTCAGCTTGTCTTTTGATTGTAATATTTATGCAAATGACAGAGCTCAGATCACAGAGTTTGTAATAATCCCTGTTAATTGCTCTTGAACTGCATCCAGGTCTTGGTAAAACATAGAAAGGTCAAATTAAAAAACTCTTGTACCCATCTGGAGCCAACTTTAATTACAGTCATAGTTAAACTGCTGTTCTTCTCACATCCACTTCAACACACAATCCTCATTATGGTCTACAGAAGGAGTTTTTAAAACTGGGGTCCAAGGACCACCAGTGAGTCACAAGTGAATGCTTTGGGGATCTGGATAATTTGAGATGGTTAATGCTTTAATGTACACTATACCATTCAAGAATTGGGGTCAGTAAGATTTTAAGATCACCTGAAAGACCATCTCAAATTCTCACCAAGGCAGTTATTTATTTGATCAATAATAATGGCAAAGTTGAATTTTCAGCAGTCATTACTTCAGTTTTTTGTCCCACATGATCCTTCACAATCATTCTAATATGCTTATTTGACACTCAGGAAACATTTATTAAAATGCCTCAACTCACTTTTGATCACTTTAATGTACGCTTGTACATATATAATTGATCCCCAAATTATTATTATATATATATATATATATATATATATATATATAGGGTATTAATAAAGTTTAAAACGAAATTTCATAACAGTACTGTTTAATGCGGCTCTTTAAGACTGGTCAGAAAAATTAAAATAAACTTTTTTTTTTACATACAGATCTAGTTTTTCTAAACATTTATACAGGTCTTTATTAGTCTATTTGATAGAAAAAATGAGATCAACTTCATATAAAGAAGTATTCTCAAGATAATATCTTAATCATTTGTGTTTGCTCCAGGAATGAGACTATGTAAAATTGTTCAGTTTTAGAGTTATATTTTTACACACGGTATATATTTATTCATGAAATACACAGCTACTAGCTCCCTCACAGTGGAATGTGGGAACAAAGTTTGAATCCCCAGTCTAAAATGAACATTAACCATCAGAGATATTATTGAAGCTTGTTTTTAACTTTTCTTTATTTTTGTTCCACAGCCCGACTACCAACAAACACTGGGAAGCAGAGCTTGCAGCACTAAAGAGCAACAATGCCAAGCTCACAGCTGCTCTGCTGGAGTCTACGGCCAATGTCAAACAATGGAAACAGCAGCT
The DNA here is from genome assembly GCA_032357445.1 of Enteromius radiatus. Classification (NCBI taxonomy): domain Eukaryota; kingdom Metazoa; phylum Chordata; class Actinopteri; order Cypriniformes; family Cyprinidae; genus Enteromius; species Enteromius radiatus. Next base: position 16,288,226 of record JAUCMS010000095.1, on the reverse strand, counting down.
AGCAGCTTATCAGGAAGAGGCTGAAAGGCTACACAGACGGGTGAGGAGGGGAGGGTTGACCTTTACTATTTGTGACTCCATATCAAGAACATAATGTCCTGGGGTTCAATAGATCTAGTCTTGTCTTGAACTAAAATGGTTGGTATAAGGAGTCTATGACAGGGCTGATTGAATGTTCACACGGAAAATGATTTCATTTAGTATCTGCATTTTTGTTAGTCGTTACTGTTACATGAAGTTCACATAAACAAAGCTTGAACTTTTTTCCATGGCCTCACCAACTGTTACAGAAAAAAAACACTTTCGTCCAATCACTCTCAGTGTTGATGCTCCTTACAGTATGTTTGAATCTTAGTAACTAAATTTGTGACAAGCGTTTTTCTTTTTTTTTTCCACAGGTTTCAGAATTGGAAAGCCAGAGTAGTCAAACCAATGTGATAAAATCCCAGAAAACAGAGCTGAACCAAACAATAGAGGAGCTGGAGTGCACATTAAAGGCAAAAGAAGAGGTACTGGTTGTTATTATGTATGGTCAAAATATATAATGCATTCCTTTAATCTTAGTTTTACTGCCAGACTGTATTTATAACATCTTTCCGGTGTGTTCTTCATAGGAAATGGTGAGATTGAAAGAAGAAGTAGAAAATGCAAAGCAGCTTCAAACTCAGAAAGATGAACTCACCAAAAAGTTAGAGGTAAGGAGTGGCCTGAAAATATATTTATTTAGTTGTCAGTAAGTAAAGACATTTATAATATTACAAGATATCTATTTCAAACTATATTTCTACATTGCAACAAATCAGCATATTAGAATGATTTCTGAAGGATCATATGACACTGAAACTGAAAAATCAGCTTTGCCTATAGCAAATAAATAACATTTTAAAATATACTAAATATAAAATATAAAAGTATTTAGATCACATGAATGCATGGTGTGTGTTACAGGATACAGATTTGCGGAATAAGGAGCTTGAGGAACAGTTGGCTGATCTGGAGCAACGTCTGGAGTCAAGTCAAGTGGATCAGGAGAACCTCCGCAAGAACCTCAAAACCCTGCTGGAGATTCTGGATGGAAAGATCTTCGAGCTGACAGAGCTGAGAGACAACCTAGCTAAGCTCATAGAAGACAGCTAGACTCCTCCAACTCTTGCCTCAAAACATGACTTTAATGTCACTTTCCTTTCCTTTTTACAAAATACACAGCGTCCGATTCAGGCCGAGAGAGTCTGATGTATTTTCGGACTCTCGTTCACTCACTCACACGGAATGATAAACATTTGGTTGCACTTGATTTTGTATTTTTTGAGGTGGGTTCATTCTTTTTAGTGCCACTGCTACCTACCGAATTTTATTGTCAACATTTATTGTCGATGTTTTCTCCAATTTTCCCCCCGAAATAGGCAGCCTGCAAAGAACATGGCTGCATATAGGCTCCTACTTTTTAAAGGTGCTGGTTTTGTGTGCCTGGCTGTTGGCGTTAATGGACGTTTCTTATGCTGCTGAGGACACTACTGAATTACACTGACTGGATCTTCAGTCGTATTTTAAGACTGGATATTCAGAGCCATATGTTGTAGCCAAATGTTATTGGCTTGCCTCTTCCCCGTCATGGAAACTGCCTCAATGTTCAATCAGTCAAAGTTTCAGGATACTCTCAACCGCTGACCTAAAAAGCTCTTGACATTTAGCAGACTTCGAGACGTAGATGTGGCGTATGCTTTAGGCCTGTAATATACACTGAGCAATATTAGTGTGAGTGTCTGTATGCCAAATTAGTGCAAGCCACTTCAGTGCATCCGTCAGGTACTCAAACAGTCGAAAGGATGGATTTATGGCCTGTTGTAGGTAACCTTTGGATTTCTCCAATGACCAGTGTAATGCTTTTGGATCGTATTGGCCTTATAATAACCCGTATCTATACATTTTTCAGGATTTTCTTGAAGACAAGGATCTTCCTTTGTTTGTTGACTTACCAAATGCAATTATGTACTCGATTCCTTTTACGATTTTCAATAACAATATTATTGTAATATTTAAAAAGTCCATCCTGCTGATGGATGTTACAATACATAGATCATGATACATAGGTCAGTATGATTGTATTTATATGTGGGAAACTTCTGTTTTAAATTTCCCAATGTTAATAAAGACTATTTAAAGATATCTCACCACATTATTCTTTGAAAATGAAGAGACAGAATGACAGCATGACTCATCGAGGTTTTATAACATTAAGATCCGCAATACTTTTTTTTCCCTCACAGACTGACTCGCGTCAAGACAGACAAAATATATTTTCATTATAAAATAGCCCCGTATTTACAATATTTTATGCATTTTATATTTATTCATTAATATTAGTTTTAAGGCTTCCTCATAAATCAACGTTTTCAAAACAGTGAGAACCCTCACTCTTAAAAATGCTGTGTAAAATATTGACAGATCCAGCAGTTTGGTTGTTTTTACCCAGCAGTGTGATTAAATGTTTAACCCAAGCTTCTGGATAGCAACCCAACAGCTGGGTTAAAACAATCCAATCGCTGGTTCTGTCAATATATTACCCAGCGTTGGGTTGTATTTAACCCAGAAATTTTTAGAGTTCTCCCTCTTCAAACCTTGTTTTGTTGGGGGTTTTTTTTAGGTTTGTTGGGCCCCACCTGGTTGGGAAATATGGCCTTTATCCTAAACTTGATTTTTTTTACACTAGGTTTGAAGGATATAGCTACGCAAAAAAGAAGCCCTTTCATTGTCATTATTGTTTAGACTGTACACAATCACATAAAGTGTTAGGTACATTAACACAGATGAGTGGTGTACAGTAAGTACCCTAAACAATCAGATTACAAGTTAGTCATCAGTTAGGTTAGAGCGACACCTTGTGGTTACAGTCAGTACTAGAAAAGAAGAAATTTAATTTAGCTGCTTATTCCCCAGAGGCAGCGATGTTCTAATGATAATGTCGAAAGTATTGTATCAAGTACACAGGAGAAACCAAAAAACATCATCCTGTTCCCGATGCCAGCTGTATCCACGTGGATTCTAGCAAGGTATTTCTACCAAATATAAAAATGCATAACTAAAATTGTTTTTGGTGGGGCTGCATAATTGAATAAAAGTTTATTTTTTATTTGTTTTATTTTTTTCTTTTTGAGGTGAGTGGTTGCACAAAAGAAATATACCTTCATTTTTAGTTTAATTTAGTACTTTTAGTTACACTGCCCTCCAAAAGTTTGGAAACGCCCTAGAAAAGTGGGGTTTTGGACAATATTGATATGAATCTTTTTTAATGTGTGAAAATTTTGCACTGATAAGGGATAACACAAACTACGAAAACATATTTTATTACATGAACAGTTTTATACATAGAAAATACCTAAATTTTCGATTGATCAAAATATCCAGCAGCTAGCTCTGTATAATCTGGTCATCTGAGCTGTCAGTTTATTCAAACAAGGCCTTGATATATTACTCCAAGCCCCCTGAAGGTTTGCCCAAAGATGATTCACACTGGTTCAACACTTCTTGGGTCAGGTGATTGGGGTAAAATTAAAAATATTATTGCTGGTCTTCAATGATACTGATATCACCCAAAACCACACTTTGCCAGAGGCGTTTCCAAACTTTTAGAGGTCAGTGTATATCAGCACAGTTTTACTAAATTCAAGTCCTACTGTAGGTTTTAAGGAAATGGAAATACCCGTTAGTGCTTGACAAAAGAGTTTTACTAGCACATCACGAATATGAAGTTACTTTTTAACACACAGCTATCTCTAAAACAAACAAAAAACATAACTATTTTAAATGTTCAACAAAGCTAAAAAAGTAAATATTAACCTGTCTTGCACTTCATGTTGGGCCCTTCAGAATTTATAAGAATTTCAAGAATTGTTTTGCATTGGATATGGATTCTTTCCTCTTCTAAACAGACTATTGTCATTGAAATGCCTTACTTTCCAGTAGAGCTGTTGTAGGTATTGACTATATGTCTAACCAGTTCAATTTGAGGACACTGATGAGCCCTTTGGCCCGTCCTAGCCTCAGTTTCCCTGAAGATTAAACTGTTTCAGTCTGCTTCATCTCAATCTAGATGTCTTTTAAAATGTTACAGCCAAGGAAGGTCACAGTCTATTTAAGAGCAAACTAGGACAGATACACAAAGAAACACAGTGAGTGAACAGTGGGCTGTCTTTATAGAGTGAAAGCTTAATTTCAATTGCAATACATTTGGTAAAATAACAATTTCTACATAAGTCATTTTAGACAAATTGAGCAATAAAATTAATTATTTCACCATCTTGAGTTAACATCACTCACTGGCAACTCAGTACAGCATTTCCCAACTTTCACACACAGGGATTACATCCAAAATCTTGAGTAGAAAAAGACAGACATGAATGACTGATGAAGGCAAGATTAGGTAAGGATGAGACAACATAGCAGTACACAGTGTTACTGTTAATGCATCAGTTTGTTTTGACTTTGATTTAGAACATTGTGTGTGTTTTTAGAACGTTTTAGAGCATTCTTTTTTACACACAATATTGCATCACACACTTTCATCTTCACTCATTTACCGTAACAGACGCAATATAGCCCTCTAGAGCTGACACATTAGTACTACAACACTAACGACCTTATCTAGAATCTTTTTACTGTCCTGGCCTCAAAATGTTCATATTTAAATTGTTTCAGACTGGCAATCTTCATGTAATATTTGCATAATAGCTCATCTGCAGCCAGGCCTCGTCTTTGGACATTATGTTACAAATCAAGGGCTAATTTGTAGTAGACTAACTGATACTTGTTTTAAGAATAAAGATCACATTACAACTGTCCAAGTATTTTATCATTCCTCCTTAAACCTTTTCACTAGCTACTTTTCAAAAATCTAATCTTCTCTTTATATTAGCCTATAGCAACTTTTCAGATTTAAACTATGTTAAACAAATACAAATATAAGTGATAATGGTATTGTTGTTTTATAAAATATTATGTCAGAAAAGACCAACATAAACCATTTCAGTATTTATTGTGTGAAAATAATATAAGTTGACCTAAATCGTTCATCAAAATCAGATAAGATGTATTTAACAAATACAGCCTAACACTTGGATTTGGTGCTACAGCTGTAAAATTTTTAATTAAACAAAAACATCAAAAAGCTGTTTAACATTAGCCAATAAGATACAAAAAGGAATGTGAACGATGTAGGCCTAAGCCTTTTTGTTCCAAAAATGTTCAAATATTTCCTCAACTGAACGTTATTAAAACCAATAACCAATTAAATGAAAACAAACAAACAAACAATCAAACAAACATAAATGACTGTCCTCTAGTGATGAATACACAGTGTTCAAAGATGTGAACAAATTAAATATTTTATACGAGTGTGTAACACAACTAGTCCACTCGTATTTAAAGAAACATCCATCCACAACCCCATATGATCTGATCGGGTAAAGACAAATGTAATCACCTTTACAAAGAAAAAGAGGGAAAATCAGAGAAAATGTGAGCTCATAGTGAGCTGTCCACCTAGACTAGCCTACATAGTAGGCGTATGGGCGCTTTCCCAGCCATTGTAACTCCGCGAGGGGCTGGAGTAAAGAAGGCGGTGAAGAAACAACGAAAAAGTAGCTGAAGTGAGCAAGAACTTATATTGCTTTGAGACTAGCACCGAACTAGGATCTGTGACCTCTAAACAAGGCCATGTTGTGTGTTTTTCCATGTATTCCAGAGCTGTGATTGTGAAGTTAAATGTTTCCAGGTTTCTGCTGTGGCTCTTCCCTTCTGGCGCGTGTCGTGTATCGTCAGAACAGAGGAGATCCGCTCAGACACATCAGGAAGTTAAACCTAATCGGCGAACAGCCCGTTAATTCAGCACCGTGAAGGTAAGAGGAATATTGGTTTTATATAAAGTTTTATATTGGCCTTTCAGACTGCGTGTTATTGTTACTCTCACTTCAATTGTGTCGAATCTGGTTTTGACATCGTCGAAAGTTGCGCTGAACAAAAGAGATCATTTTCTCTTTAGCTGTGGTGGGATGATACAACTTATTGATTGAGCATTAAAAAAGCAGAACAAGAGAGTAAAGAGAGCAGTGATCCATGGGCATTTTCTGCCTGGCTTAATTACGTAAAAATAAATAAAACTGCTTTTTGAACTTGTTCTTTTAACGTAAACATCAATAACAGGAGGCATGAGAAGTTCTTTGAAGTAACACGAGTTTAAGCCGGTAGATTACTTGAGATTTGGGTTAAGTAAACGTTTACATCATGTAGCATGGCGATACCACAGTTTTGACTGGAAGTTTATCATTAATATATTATCATATGTTTTTGATAAGGTGTACCAAGCATATGTACTTAGTTGATACCATTAATGTATGTATGGTACAATTACACAGTAAAAGTAGGATATAAGTGAGAATCTGCTAATGAAAATCTCATATTAATAAAGCATAGGAACTAATTATATGTAGTCTATAAGATAGCACTTTTGATTTTTGACCTCTTATTGATTAGTGGTTTTGTTTGACTGCTGAGCACCTTTGGACCTCTTCCAAAGTATTTAATATTGATCTTGGAAGACATTCCAGAGTTCCTAAGAATTGAATGCTTCTTGTCAGCCTTCAAACGGCTTTGGAGGCAGCATTTCAGTTGAAACCATTGAAACTCCAATTAACCAGTGAAAGTCTGTCACCGTTTCTAGGGACTTTCTGGGTCCATCTTTATTCAAAAGTAGAGAACCTCTTTATCCCTTTTCAGGACCGTGTTAATTCACCAGCAGGAGAGCCTTTTGTGTCCTCATCTCACAGCAACAGGCTCTGACATTCTTCAGGCCCCCAAGAATCCACGGCACTTTCCTTTTTGGTTTACTACCTCCTTTTTTGGGGAAATCATGTGTAATTAAATTAAGCGTGAGCTCATTCTTTGTGTTTCTTAGATCTGAAACATTCTGGCTATTCAGGTAAACAGTCTTGGGCATCTCACAAATAATTAAACAATCATTCTTGACGACTGAAAAAAGAAGGTTATTGGTAGCAACAAAAAAGCTCTAAACACGAGGCATATTGTTTGTCTGTATGCATATTTGAAGATTTCCTGGGATGTCAAGCTTTGACATAGTGCTGTGATTCACCTTTTCGGATTTAAATGATAAAACAGTCCTGGTTTGCCAAAAGAAAAGACTAACCCTAACCTGACATAATAATCTCATTCAATAAATTCATAGATCACTTGCCTTCACAGCACTGTCATTGAAAGTAGTAAGAAAATCTTTACCTGTCATCATGGACTCAGACTCAGTTTACTTAAACTGGGAACATTTTAATGTGGAATGTTATGCCTTTCTTATGTTTATGGTATGACTTTAGGAAGTACATTTTGTTTTTTCAAATTCTTTTTTTTAACACCTTGCATACCTGTACAAACAGGTATCTGCTACTTACACAATCTTGTGGTATCAAAGTAAGGACCTGTCATAACATAGACCTAGGTGAAAGTATTGTATAGCTTGCAGCACTATCCTCTGAAATGAATGAAACTTTTAGTTTAATGAATATCCTTGTCATGCTAATATGAAATATTCCAGGTATTTTCATGCCTTTTCATGTACTCAATTGTCATTTTTATGTAACCTAAGAAAAAAAAACCCAAACAAACTAATTTGTATGTTTTTGTACAAAATACATCCCACTGACGATTATGTTTAGAGATGGGCCTTCAGGCTTCTTTCTATAAATCACCTTGGAACCTTGGAAAATAGTTGAGTTTTCCTGTGCAGACCAATCATGTAACCAATCTTCTGTGAAATCCAATCAGCATCTAACTTGAATTAGTGAATGTTGCTTAAAAAATGTGTCTGCCTTGACATGGTCCCAGGAATCAATAGTTTTTCAAATAGCAAATCTTGGAATAATTGAAATAAATTTTAATTATACTGTAGTTCATGGTTCCATCATTTCTCCCACATTACAGTTTTATTACTAAACCCAGACTGGGTTGATTTTAACCCAGCATTTTTTAGAGTGTGCCATGTTACTAGGATTTTCAGAGAGGTTTATGAACTGGAAAACTTCAAAATTAAATTGGATTGTTCCTGGTACAGACGTCAGTGTGCTGATTCTGAGCTCTTGAGCAACCAAGATTTATAGCCTTGATTATAACTCTCTCAAACAAATTCTTCTCTTTTTTTCTCTATAGATTTGTTCGGTGTCAGTACATGGATACTCTTAGGCCGGACCCTAGAGAGGAGTTCATCTGTGGTGCTCTTTGAGGAGATTTGGTGCTAATTTAGCTGTGATGATAACACCACTGGACCTTCACTGACGTGCGTAAGCTGCTGCCTGAAGAAACTGCTTCCTCTCAAGTGCCGGCATAAAGGTTCTGCAGAATGTGTCACGTTATAGTCACATGTCGCTCTATGTTATGGACCTTGATGAGCATTGTGGTGGCATTTGCTGAGCTGGTGGCATTTATGAGCGCCGAATGGCTAGTGGGGTATCCAGAGGGATCTGAGTTCAACTTCACCATCACCGCTTCACACCGTAGCGACCAGCGCACCCTGGGCATTTATAACCGCTGCATCAAGGTGGCACAGCAGAAGGTGGTCCAGTGTGGGGCCTACGCCACAGACTTCATGGAAATAGCCAGTGGCTTCTGGCAGGCCACTGTTATATTTCTAGTTGTCGGAATCTTTCTCCTGTCCCTAGTGGCCATCCTTTCGGTTTTCAGCATGTGCTTCCAGAGTATCTTAAAGAAGAGCATATTCAATGTGTGTGGCCTTCTTCAGGGAATAGCAGGTAAGATGGGCAAGTCTACTTCTTTCTCAGATTCTTGGCAGTCTTTGTTGGGGCAGTTGGTGGTCATCTTTAACTTTGATCCACTGTCAACTAAACACAGAAAATTAGGGGAGTGTATTTAAGTAAGACACTGAAGCTGCCCCCAGAATGCTCTGAGCTCACGGCTTCAAGGCTTTGGCATTCCTCTGGTGACCTCAAAGACCATGCTATCTAATTATGAACTTCAACACCCTCATCATCCCATTACAGAAAAGACAGTCTAAATATTACGGCATTGAAAATGTTACTTCGGTGTCTCCAATGTTTAGAAATCCTTGCTAAGCTTGTCCTATTTCTGATTTAAATCAAAGCTTGATCTGAGCATACAGAGGTACAAGGTTTGAAAACCTTCAAACGATCAAACATAAGTGTATCTTTTGCTTACTTTCTTGATGGTGGTACACCAAGGACTGGATTCATGAAAATCTCCCTAAAAAAACAATACTTCAACACTTTCATCAGTTTAATAGCATTAACCAGAAATAGTTTGCTAATAATTTTATAATTTGACAAAACAATAATAATAATGGTTGAAACAACCAAATGAATAAATTAAACACTTTTACTTTTGGGATTTAAAACAAAGGTGAGGATATCCTAACTTCTTACAAACATCTTTTTGACACAACACGTTTTTTACAAAAAGAAGACGAAAATAGTAGTTAAATTTATTTACACTCTTATAAAGGGGCTTTATGATGCCATAGAAGAACCTTTTTCTCTAAATGGTTCCATAAAGAACTTTTAAAATCTAAAAACTCTTCTGTTTCATAAAAGGTTCCTAGTGGCAAAAGAAGGTTCTTCAGATCATAAAAAGGTAAGAAAGAGAGAGTTCTTTAAAAACCTTTTACTAAATGGTTCTTTGTGGAACCAGAAACAGTTCTTCTATGGCATCACTGTGAAGAACCTTCGAAGCACCTTTATTTTTAAGAGTGTAACACAATGGGAAATAGATACAGACAGATATGTGTTTTGAGTGTAATGGATTATTAAAAATAAATAAATAAATAAAGAATGCCCTAATAGTCAATTTTGGTGAGGCAGGGTTCAAGAAATATGGCATTCATCATTAGAGAAAAAGTTATGACCATCTGATTAAGAAAATAAGAGCAGATATATGTATAGACAAGTAATTTGCAATATATCCATTTAGAAAAAAATGATAAATTTTTATTCCATGCTGATTTGAATGCTTTGTTAAACAGACCCCTGGAATCCACACCTACTTTTGTTACCATTTCTCAAGCCAGCTCAAAGGAGCAGAGCTGTAATGTTGACTGTGGCAGGGCCGTCTGAGTCAAAATACCAGGGACTAACAGATCAGTCATGATAATGCATCTTGGTTGCAGTCATGTCTGGAAACTAGAACAATAAAGTATTGTGGTACAATACAAATATTGTGGTTCATTTTATAGAAGACCAAGACCAACATCAGGTACTACCAAACTATGTAGCTCTTGTATAATTTAATTTTCATCAGTGAAAGATTTACGACATGTTGATAGAGTCATTAGTGAATAGTGAGAGCATGACTTCAGCATGGCTTCAGAGACAGGATCTCACTTGCCTATTTAGAGTAAGAACTCCGAATAAAATAGAGGGATCATAGTGACCTGCTCTGTTTGGTATGAAGATTATATCAGCAAGAGTTCTTGCCTTGCCTTTTAAACACTACTTACAACAATTAAATCCCAGATCTAAAGACAAATATCTGTATCATATAATCACGTAGCTTCAACAAGCAAAAAATGACATATGAATCATGACTCATGGGTCATCCTGAGGTTTTGCAGGGAAACCTTTCATGTTGGAAAGAGATTTTTTTTCCCTGATGATTTTATCACACAATTCAAAAGGTGCTAGAAGCTCGTTGTCAGGAAAACAAGGATAAATCGGAGTTTCTAGATTTGAGTGTGTCTTCAAGGAAAGAGGAACTTTTAAGAGAAGAATTAAGTTGGCATTCAGTTTCGAAATAAAATCATAGGACTAAAATACCATGTAAAGACCCATTCACCAGGTGCAAATTTGAACTAAAAAATAACTTCATCACATTGCATTTCATTGTTTTGTTTCAGTTTTCATCTAATGTTATGGTTTAATGTGCAAATGAGGAATTATCTAATGAAATATGCAGTAGTTTGCTTCCAAAACAGAAATCTGAACAAATGATGTTTTCAAACAAGTTTTGGGAGGATCACGCGTGAATGATTAATTTCAGCTGCTGCCGATCTATTACCTGATTACCCTATCAGAACCTCAAAGCGTTCCTTTAAATACTCCAAACAACTTCTTCCTTCTTTCGTTCCTTGCATCCCTCCACCGCCCCTTACACCACCACGGCTCCGCCAATTGATTTAGTCTCGCATCTAAACACCCAGGAACATTCCGAACTTTCCTTTTTTACTTCCTTCTGGGGGCACACGGGAACCAGGCCGGGCTAGGTTCCCAGCCTGCTCCCCAGACAGCACGCCAAAAATGCTTAATATTTTATTGTTAATGAGGAAGTGTGAACTCGTGAATTTAGAATTTGGGCTCTTATTTCATTTTGTTAGGTATATAGTGTTAAATATTTTACAGAAAGGATTTTTTTTTATCCATAAATACAGGAAAATATTTAAGTGGTGATGTAAGTGCCACTGAAGTTTCTGATAATCTGAAGACGTGTATTTAAGCAAAATAACCAAAAATTAATTGTAATTTGATGAGAATAGGAAAGTCCACACCATGACTAACAATAACAACATAAAGGATCATTGGAATCATTTTCAGCTGATGAACAATAAAAACACAGACATACAATCAGAGTCCACACTATTTTAAAGCATTCAAGCATTTAAAAGTAGCAGAAAATGGAAATGCAGCACATACTTCTAATGTACAGAATGTGGACACTAGGCTGGTGATACACTGTGGGAAATGTTGCCGATAATGGGCAACCAGGTTAGATAGGTCACATGACTGATCTAAAATATCCAGATAGAAATTTGTTACCCATTCTCAAAAGGAAAGTGCTCAAGCAGTATTGCTTGAAAAAAGTTGTCCCATGCATCATCCGCTTAATATGGTTATCGTTATAGTTATTGTTCCTGGTGTGAACTGACCTTAAGAGTTCTTTAACAAGTTATTTTACTGTTGTTTGTTAAGTTTTAACTTGTACCACACCTTGCAATTACCCACTTTAGCAACTGTAATTCCCAATGTTTTCATTTGTTTGTTTTGAATTCCCATTTCTCTTTTGCAGGTCTATTCCTCATCCTCGGTCTGATGCTCTATCCTGCAGGCTGGGGCTCTAAGAAGGTGGTTGACTACTGTGGTCCAGATGCTTCCCCATACAAAGTGGGCCTGTGTTCTCTGGGCTGGGCTTTCTACACCGCCATCGGAGGCACTGTTCTCACTTTCATCTGTGCCATGTTTTCGGCCCAGGCTGAGATTGCCACCTCCAGCGATAAGGTGCAGGATGAGATTGAAGAGGGACGGAGTCTCATTTGTGTGCTGTGAGATGTGAACACAAACCACTCAGATGAAAAAGAATCATTTGTGTCTCATGTTTACCGATTGAAATGACTATTGCATAAATGGGAATGTATTTCAGACCTGTAGGTCTACTGATCAAGGACTTTACTAGTGTAATTGCTTATGCCTTCTTACTTGCATCTTATCCTATCGCTGCATCGCATTGCAAAGTATATGCATAACAGATTATTTTTATGAAAAACCTTTCGAGACTAACAAATGCATTTATAAGCCAATTTTATCAGTATTTTGATTTATTTGTTACTAAATTTTATATGGACTTCTTACTAATTGCTGAAACTAAGCAGTTGTTTATGGAATGGTATTCTGAAAATAAGTATATGTTACTCTGCCCTGTGATAGACCTAGTCTCTTTAAACTGTAAAATAAATAGTGATTATTGAATCAAAAGGTGTTTGAGGCACGTTCTGCCTCTCAATCACGGTGCACGTTCACTGCGAACAGCCCATATATGGGAAACTGATTGCATGATATGGTGAACTTTCAACTGTTTTTATTAGTATTTTTGATGGGTGCAGATATTTTTCATATGTCAACAATGGCTGACACAGCCAAATAAAAAAAAAGAGGACAAATAAAGTGCCTGTTGTAATACAGAATGGCTTCTTGAGAGTGTGTACGCAACAGGAAGTGCGTGCTCCAGACTGTCTCAGGTCATAAAAAAAGTTTGGTGCCCTTAATGTACACTAAATCCACTCCCATGTCAAATACCACTTTAAAGTAGTATTTGAGGCTTAGTGTATCCCATCATTCATCATATTCAGAACTCGCATGCAATTGCAAATTGTCCAGAATATAAAAGTTAAATTAGTACATATACAGTATGCTAATTTAGTAGCAACCTAGATAAAGTGTGTTTTACTGGTACAGAGGTAAGCAGGTTTACAGACAGTTTAAAGGGCAAAGTATGGACAACCAACATACTGCTATGTAAAAACACACAGTGGGTAAAGTTAGACAAACACTTGTGGTCTACACGCCTATTTAAAGACTTGGGTCAAATAAAGAAAATACGTCTTGCAAGTACACAAGTGCTCAAATGCTAAGACCTCTAGTATGGCTGTTGGGCAGGTCAAGAAACCTCAATGGGGAACACTGATAGTGTTTCATCACTGGAGGGAGCTGACAACATGAAAAATGCCGGGCTTGCTTTACGCCTGCTTCACTGCTACTTAATGGCTAAAGAAATAGGGATTTCGGCAGAAGTTCTGAAAGGGTACTACTGGTGAACAATAATTTAACAAGAGAGAGAGAGGAAGCACAGCTTTCATGCTCGCATTGAAAAATAAATATGAAAATAAAAGTGAAAAAAAAAATAGTTTTAGTGAACCCTCAGTATATTGTTATTTCATCTCTAATGAACGGGTGCGTTTTTTTTGTTCACTAAATGCATGAAAAGGGTTATGTGTTTCCAAGTGATATCGCAATTTTTAGCATATATATGTATTGCTATGATTTATATGATGTTCTCAGCAAACTGTAGCTAGGCTGTTCCAAATCGTACTATGTGTTACCTTCCTGAAAGAAAAAAAAAAAAGCCCGCCAAAAAACTGCTGGTCTTAGTTTAATCTGGAAGTAATTAAACTGGAAGTAGGCTAGCTGGTTTTATCTGGTCTTCCAGCCTAGCTTGGCTTGGTCAAGCTGGTTTTGTGTTTCTGGTCTCACCTGGCCAGCTAATGAAGTGGCCAAAATCACTCTAAAACCAGCCTGCTGACTAGCTAAGACTAGGATGATCAGCTAAAACCAGTTTATACTTTTAGCTGGTTGAGAGCCTAAACAGAAAATTATAGAAACAGGAAGTTGTTGATCTCAGGAAACAGAATTCTCTACTGTCCTTATCAGCACTCCCAATGCTCATGCTTGACAAAAGCATAAGATGTGTCAAAGGCACATATGTGGCAAACTATATTTTAAGGCCACAAATGGGAATGGCTTAGTATCAGCAAATAATGAACAGAAGGACCTAGAAAAGTCATTGATTCGAGTAAGATTCATCAGATGAGTTGGTGTGGGAAAGTACATGCTGCAGCGAGGGCCGGACTCCTGATGTTTGTTCTGTAATGACTGCATGTGGCAGGTGTGCTGAGGGGAGGTTTCTCATCCAGCTCAGTGTTGGTGGATCAAAGCATATCTAAGAGTCTCTCTGTCAGTTACTATCCTTAGGCCCCGCTGGCCCTCCCCTGCTGATCAGAAATGCAAGACAGGCCTCTTCATCTTGTATGAGCATGCGATCAATTTATAATTAGGTCTGTAGTGATTAATGAATTCCCAATAAAGCACCCTCTGCTCTGATGAATGTATGCAGGCCATCCCACCTAAACTGCTGTCCAAACAAGCATGGCTCACTGTTTCATCTCATTAGAGCTGAATGTCCTGGTAAACGGGGGCTGAGGTCTGATTATTTAGGGTCAAGAGTTACTTTTCCTATCTTATGGAGGAGCAGTGTTTGTGTTGCGCATGTACTGAATATACAACTAATGACGTGTAATGTTTTGCTGGACGCTTGCTGTTTGCATTATTGAACAGGTTCTTGTTTTACCTAAAGAAAAAAAAAATAATTATCCATTTAAATGCATCAAGTATTATATTTTAAACTGTTCATTTTGAGATTTAGTAATTTATTTATGCGTAACAAATGCACGTTCCGTAGCTGTGCAGGAATTCTGTTGCTTAATTGTTATTGTAGTAGCGCTGATTTACCATTTGGAGGAGCCCTTGTCAAACGATTTCTGCTGTTCTCCTTCCATCCATCACACGATTTATAGTACAAAATAAATAAACACATTATATACTAAGCAGAGATTTCACATAAATGTAACTATATGAACATTATATGGCTTGTGTAATTATGGGAAACCTATTTGGATAAACAAAGCTTAGTTCAGCACCGCAAAACTGAATTTTGTTTTCTTGCAGGCCTTTGTTTTTAACATTGTTGGTCTATTCACAATTAGACTGGTGAAAATAATCAGTAGAATAATCAGCACATCTCTACATTAGTATATAACAATGTAGCAAGGTTACAAAATTGCAGATAGAAAGAACTTGAACCTTCATAAGCACTTTATGAGTTAAAATGACAAGCAAGGAGAAAGGAGAAAAGATAAAAGGTGGCAAAATGGAATTTTAAAATAAGAAATAGTAACAAGCTATACTAAAACATGACACATAAGAAAACAATAATTATCAATGTGAAATTTTTGGAAAATGTCTTAATTGTGGCCAAAATACAATTATACATTTAATGTAATATATAATATTATACATATTTATATAATATATAAATACACTTTAAAGGAAATATTTGTATTGTAGATATTTGTTTTAATTAATGTTCTGTTCACTTCATCACTTTATTTTTTACACTGCTGGCAATTTAGTCTTCTGCTTTAACTGGAATAAATGTAAAAAATTTAGTTATTTATTTTCAAATGCTACAACATTATCTGTTTTATCTGTAGCTAGTGAAATTAAATCATATCAGGCACTTTTAGATGAATAAGTGAACCTAAACATAGTATAACATTGCTATATATTGTTAACCATGCTATAATTAGGAGTGCCTTGCAGACTGCCTAGGCAAAAACCCACCCTTCATTTGTGATGCAGCAGTGTAAACACGCTGATATAAAGGCCCCCCATTCTGTCCCATTCCATCTCGTGTTCAATAGGACCACCATCATTCTGCTGCCTGCGCTCACCGAATCTGCCTCCCACTTTATCTTCCATTAATGGGCTCCAATCAGATTGTGTATGAATAATCAATGGATAGTCAACAGCCGGAATGAACTCTCCTGAAGCTGAGCATGAATCTTGCTAATGGCACACATCCCCAGGATTTAATTAGGAATAATGCTCCGCTTGGGTGTACAGACCATCACATGGTTTGTTTGCTGCCGAATGTGAAAGGTAAACACGGAGGGGACAAAAAAACAGAGTAGTGTCATTTCCCTGAGGTGAGTGCTGGCCAATCTGCGGGAAACAACTGCTCATGCTTAATGCCTAGTACATTAGTCTTCTTAAACACCTGGTCATGGCCATTTGGAAATGTTCATTAACCACTGGTGCAGAGTGAATAGGTGCAATAGTTCACTCCTGCTTAATTGAATGAATGAGCTTGACTGTTGACTCTAAGAGCACTTCAGTGTTAAACATTAGGCCAAGTGCTAAAAGCCAAACCCACAATTATCTGTTTGGATTGGACATGAGAAAAGCGTAGGAAATATTGTGTCATCAGACAAGATGGAGACTTTATTATATTAAAACCAATATAATGGGATATTATGGGAGTCACAGTCATTATTAATTATTAATTATTATTTTGTGGAAATTGTTAATATATGATTTGCAAAGTTCATCAGTCTTAAGGAACATTACGCTGTTAAAGCATTTGAGGGAATTTCAATAAAAACAAAAGACTTGTGCTTAATATAAAGTAGAAATATATGCAATAACACTCCATATTAGCTTGTACCTCAGCATTCATTTATATTCTCTGCAACTGTATTTGTCCGGTATGTTTTCTGCTGGGTGTTTTGAATCCTTGGCAGGCTGAGGAAAGAAGACCATCATTGTTTTTGTGCTAATTCAGCAGGCTGATGGGGAAAGCTGGGCCAGTCTGACAGCTTGAAGAAACCCGTAATGCTTTTCCTTCTCACAGACAGGCCTGCTGACAGCACCATTTACTCTACACGAGACCCTTTCTAGCTCTCAACGCCCAAACCATAACCAACTGAACATCTAGGATCATAATGTAAACTTGTTGGGACATAAGTAATGCTTTTGTTTGGTAAATTGTACTGCGAAATGAAACTAAAATTGCTAAATGTAATTTTGAATGTCTGAAAAAGCAATTTCAAGCATTAAATTCACACATTTTTGTCATATTTAGTCAGTTACGTGTCAACAGAAGTGAGTTTTATTTGTTTTAAGGACTCCTGTGTCATTATTATTGTGTCACTGTAGAGAGCATAACACATTTTATGTCTCACATTCATTTCTGTATATACAGCTGTATGTCAACAGCTGTGTGTGTGCTGTGATTGTAAAACTCAGGTGGGCTTCATTCTTCTCAAGATATTGATTTAACAGGCAGCAGTTGTGAGAGGAAGAGGAAGAGGGAGGCTGTGTTAACGTGTAGTGTCAGTACTCGTGCTGTGTGTGTGTGTGTGTGTGTGCGATGTGCAGATGTTCCATTGTGATGGATCTATTATCCAGCTATTACAAGATAAATGAATGATCTCTCCTATTTTCCATGCCTCTAGAAAATTGAAATTGGGGGGAGGTGGTAAAGTTGGGGGTGGTGGTGGGGGGATATCATCCGGGCTGCATTATTAGGGTTGTTGGGATGGCTATTAATTTAAGAAAGAGTAGAAACTCTGGCAGCTTGGGCTCACCGTTTCCACGTTATCAATCAAGCCTCAGTCACTTACCTGGGACGACCACACACTCAGGTTTATGCCACCTTAATTAGGATTCATGGCAAAAAAGATGCAAGGAAACATCCAATGCCCCTCATTGTTTCACTGTAAATTTATTGTTTTTTTGGCCAAACATTTTGCCAGGAGTGATATTATATTACCAGACTGACAACAAATACTGTAGCTCACCAATTTAAATTAGATGGACCAGTATTGGGTGTTTAAAGACTGGATATTGAATAAAGGTGATAATTTAGGTCCTTTTAAAGTTGCAATAAACTCAAAATCCTCTGCACTATCAAAGTAAAAAGTAAAACTTTATATATATAAAAAAACACATTTAAAAATATATTCCTCATAAATGTAAATATAAATATAGAAGTTGCTATATGCATACATTTATGAGGAATATATTTTTAAATGTTAGGATTCATATTGATTGATTGAAGTTGTATAAAGTAGAATGGTAATATGTAAAAACGTACTGATATAATTAAAAAAAAAATGCATAGAAGGAAAACTTCATAAATTTAGCATTTAGCTTTTTAAACAAATGCTTGACTGCTTATTATAAAATGTGTAATGAGGAGGAATTATTTGGTATAAAACGTTTGGTATTTATGAATTAATAATCTGTTATATTTGTACAAAACAAACAAACAAATACATATTTGTTACATACAAATAACAGTTAAAATGTGTACACTCTAAAAAAATATGTCATTAAGTTTTTTCTTAATGGTTATGCCATATGATAATTTTAGGATTGTTATTAATCTTAGTTAATGTCAGCATTTACTAATGCATTATTTAAATCACAAGTTGCGTTTGTTAACGTTAGTTAATGCACTGTGAACTAACAGCAATGTATGTGTAACGAGTGAGACAACGGGAAGCATTCGGATCCACTTGCAAACGTTTATTGAATCACACACACTGAAGAGATAGTCATAGGCAAAGTCGACAACGGCAAAC
>JAUCMS010000095.1:16238342-16269351 GCA_032357445.1 Enteromius radiatus | reverse complement strand
CTTTCCTTTAAGACCCTAAAGAATCATATTAGCTAGTGGAAAATTGGGTTTGTATGACCCCTTTAACGCTCGGAAAGTGGCACCTAGTGGCAAAGAATATATTTTCAGTCAGACCAACGCAAAAGCACAAGAAGGGGGCGGGCAATATGCTAATATTTCATTTTGATGTCAACATGAAAAGGCTGGGGAATCGTTTTAAAAACGACTTGTTTTAATGATTCTGAGTTGACTCTTTCTTTTGAGAGACAGTACCTTTATACAAGGTGCGCTTTCAGATTTAAATCTTCACAGGATGTTTTCATTCACTTACAGACTGCATAAAAAATACATTTTTAAAAATCCATAATAGGGGCACTTTAAATATAATTGGGTTTAGACATTTAATTTATGTAGTTCCTGAAGATCATTAAAATTTGAATGTTATAACTGTTGCATGTCCGCATTTGCATTTTAATAATGAGGTGAAATTTTAATAACAGGTTATACATTATCTGTTGGTCCTAACAGCATGAAGGCAATCGCTCAATGGACATCTTGTGAATTCAGAAATTCACGGCACAGGAAGTAGTGTATCGCTGAGCCATGCTGAAGATGTGGTACCTGCCAGTGGAGTCTCCTGCAGTGTAGCCTCCATTAGCTTACAGAGAGCCCATTACCCTGACTCTGTTATCACACAGGGGACACATCAGGAGACAGCAGAATGAGCAAAGAGCATAAGAGAGAGAGAGAAAGAGAGAGCGCATGTAATTACTTCTGTCTTCTCTAGTAAGCATGTTGACATGCCAAGCATATCTGTGGTAAATATTTTCCTACTCTCTTACTATGGTTTTATTTTGTTTCAAGCAGACCTTGGTTATTATACAGATATTATATATTCTGCAGCTAAAAGGGACTGAATATCTTATCTCACTATACATTTTCCTCTTTGGAACTATTTTCTTGTGTCACTGCACATTTGAATGTAGTTTTGAAGCTTTAATGACAGTGAAGGTAAATATATTGTATCGTGAAGTCTACACGATCTTGCTTTGATTAAATATTGATTTTTCTTTCCCGTTCGAGAGCTGAGATGAAAAATGCTGTCATATTACTGTCGTTAGGCTGGGTGTCCTTCTCTGACTCACAGAGGGAAAAAACATACAAACACTCTGATGGGGTAGAATATACGAGTACAGTATCTCATTAGAACGAGAAACCAAATGAGTCAAACATTTCAAGCATTCTTGCTCATTGGAAAAAGGTGCTTTTATCTTTTGCAAAACTCCAAAAATGTACCTATACATACAAGTTCACTGGTGTAATTGGTAAAATGGCTAAGTAAAGTTGCTCTATAGTGCACCTGGTAATGTGGAGTGCTTGGTTCCAGTCATGTAAAACATTGTGAGTAAAAGATCACAATGATGAAAAATAGTAAAAATGGTATGGTTGTTTCCTCAAATGATTTTATCTCGTATTTCATTAACTACAATTCTGTCATTAATAAGCTAATAATTCCCCTTATGTCTTTCCAAACCTGTTAGACCCATAGGTGGGAGGTGGCTCAGAGGTGGGTAGTAACGAGTTACATTTACTTTGTTACATTTACATAACTAATACTTTTAGAGTATATTTAAAGGTGGGTTCTTTCAGGGGCGTAGCACCAGATTCTTGGCCCTATGCACAAGCAGTGGCCATGGGCCCCCGTAAGCTTAAGGTTCACAACTACCTACAACTAACCTTACTACTAATCTAAGAACTCTTATATGTATAACAAAAAGAAAAGCCTTATTACACAACTTCTCTGAATTTCTGTTTTATTTGCAGAATGCTTAAAAGCTTTCTGCAAATAAAAAAAAACAGTAGATGCCACCAAAGGTAGCCTAACATTATAGGCCTGCATGAAAATTGGATGAAGAGGACAGCTTTTTATCAAGGAGTATATTATAGTATAGAAAAATGCCATTTCAGCATTCCACATTAATGCTTAATCTACCTGGACAGACCCCTCTACAAGCGTATGAAGCAACGATATATTATTCCAATGTAGCCTAATGGATGTGATTAACCTTCCTTTTACATTTAAATATTTTGTCTAACACTAATTAATAAAAACTAAGTGCCATTTTATTTTTCTTATGGATGTGTCAAAAAATAGTCTCTTAATTAGGCTAGCCAAACAGCTAAACTACAGTAAAAGGCAGAGCATGACGTAGTGTTGCTAAACACATTGCAGTATAAACTACTACATTTTAAACTATCCTCATGAACCTATATGACATTGAGCCTACAAAGTTATACTATTATAGTCCAATAACAAATATTAATTTAGTTTTCGAATTAGTATACTATTGAAATGGTGTAGGCTATCCAAACAAGGCATCATGTAATTTCTCATTTTGTGTTATGCCGTTGTGTTATTAGCACTGATAATCGCGGTGGTAACGTTATTTAAGTGTTTTGTAACCACGGCAGGAGTTCATTTGTAGACTATTTGCTTTCATGTTTTGGGCTCACCTTTCTTGGGAAAGAAGTCTGTTAGCAGTTGCTTTCCCTCATTTCTTTTTTTTATCCCTTTCTTGCCTCTCTTTTCTTTTCTGAGAACCGGATTTAGCTTTCTTAGACATCATCTTCCATAGCACAATTATGCACTGCCGTCTGCCGCTTTAGCAGAATCAATTAACTCTACTTCAAATGCGCCTAGTCAAAAAGCCCGGTGAAGGTGGACTAAACCATTTTGTGCAAGGGAGAGGGTGCCTGTCCTCAGACACTATATGTACTTGGACACCATTTAGTACATCAATCAACTGATGCATTTACCCAAAATATTAGCATTTACATTAGTTAACAACATTTATTGTGATCCTAAAATTATATTTAAAGGAAAATAAAATTTCACTCCTCAGGGGCCCTCCCTTCACTTGGGGCCCTGGTAATGTAGTCCCACTTTTCACCCAACTACAACGATTCATTCAGTTTCCTGCTGCACGTGCTGATTCGTCTGAAGCGGTCCGTGTTGTAACAGAAAGTTAACATCAAGAGCGTTGAAGACGTGGCTTTGGAAAGGCTATTGTTTGTTTAGATTATCAGCTTTGTGCTGACTACAGTTCCACAGGATTCTACTGTATATTCGATTACAGTACAGGATACCACTAGGGCTGTCGCGGTTACGAAATTTCCCTTGCGGTTTTTATGGGTGGCTCAATAGGGCGGTATGCGGTATTACCGCCATTTAAAAATAAATTAATAAATAAAAATCTTGATTTTACTGCATACAAAGCTCTATTGCTGAGTTACCTGTATGTAGCATATATTGTTGCTTTTTAACTGACAGAGAGACAAAACATTGTGTTTATTTATTTAATGCCAAACAGCAATAAGAACATGCTTTTTCCAATTTAAAAAACGAAATCAAATCATTCTAAAGTAGGCTAACAATAAACAAACAATAAGAAATTATTTTTTCCAATTTGAAAAACTGTCGGCTAGTACCGGCCTCAGCTCTTCTTTTTGATGTTGCTCCGCGACCTGATGCTGGAAGAGGCAGCTGCGCTTCAATGGCTGGATGGCAGTTAGCAAGATGACACCGCAAATTAGATGTATTGCCGCGTGATACATTGCCGGCTCACCCTTTTCATTGGGTTGAAAGCCGAAATGTTCCCAAACTGGCGACATGACATTAGGTTTTGGGACGAGAGCGCCTGCCATCCTTTCAGTATTCAAAATCAACAAACCCCGGATATTAATTAACAGTTCGCGGGAAAATGACACTCTATTATCAATAGCGCGGTATTACAATATTGCGGTTATCGCGACAGCCCTAGATACCACTACCTTTTGCCTCTGTGGCCGGTTCAGGGTCGGGTGAAAGTTCCTGAGCAGCCCTAATGGACAGACTCTGAGGTTGTGCAGCCACCAGTGGAACCCCTGGAGAAAACACGACTGAAGTTGACATCCCCAGAGGTTGTGCAGCCACTGGCGGACTCTCCGTAGTCAGGAACGGGCTGAACACAGGCAGGAGAACAGGCTCTAGATGTTGTGCAATCACCAGCGGACCATCAGGAAAGTCGACTGACCCCTCCTGAGGCTGTGCAGCCACTGGTGGAACCTCTGACAAATCATTGTCACTTGCAGGCTCAGGCGACTCGGGCCACGGCAAATCAATATCTCCAGCGGGCTCAGGGGTGCAGTGTGCGGCCCACACACTCAAATTAGCAACGGCCATAACAGGAAGCGCAGAAGACATGGGAACAGTCTCTAAAGCGGCCATCTTGTGCGAGGACTCAGGAGTGGCGGCCATTTTGTGTGCGGGTTCGGGTGCGGCGGCCATCTTGAGCGAAGACTCTGGAGTGGCGGCCATCTTGTCCGTGGACTCGAGATCAGCAGCCATCTTGGGCAGAGGCTCAGGAACGGCGGCCATTTTGTGCAATGGCTTGGGAACGGCGGCCATCTTGCGCAGTGACTCAAGATCGGCAGCCATGTTGAGCAGTGACCCGGATGTGGCAGCCATCTTGTGAAGGGACTCAAGTGTAGCAAACATCTTGGTTAGTGACTCGGATAAAGCAGCCATTGTGTACGGTGACGCTGGTGTAGCAGACAGAAGCGATTCTGACTGAGGCATAGCGGCCATTTTGAGCGTGGGGTCTGGCAGAGTCCTCCGTCTGATGAGGAATAGCCGAGGTCTCTGGCTAAAGCTGCTGGATCCTTGTTGGCTTGTCATTCTGTAACGAAGGAGACTGAGATGTGCGGATCCATTTGCAAGCTAGTTTATTTATACACAGAGTCAGAACAGGCAGAGTCAGGGCAACGGCAAACACAAAGATCAGAGGCTGAGGCAATAGAATAGTCCAAGGGGCGAAGCAGTGGTCGAACGAGGAGCAAACAGTATCCAAAGGGCGAGGCTAAATCATAAATCCAGGTCAGGCGAGATTCGAGGTCGAGAACAGGGAAATCCAGAGAAACACGGAAAGACACGGATGGCTTGACAACGGGGAAAACAGACACGGTACATCCAACAATGACAAGCAACTAGCAATACAAACAGACCAGTATATATACACAGGTGGTGATTAGACAATGATGAACCTAACCTGAAACAGCTGTGGGGGAGAGGTGCTTTCTGGGGAATGGAGTCCGAATGGGAGAACACACACAAAAACACATAGTTCATTGAAAGCTGGTGCTGCCACACACAGTCCTTTGGCTGGCAGCTCCAGCTGGGCGTGACATAGCCCCTCCCTTAAGGAGCGGATTCCAGACGCTCCTGACTGAGGAACTATAGGGAACGCCCACCAGGGTGGAGCTGACAGCGGAGAAGCCCATCTGGGTGGTGCAGACAGCGGAGAAGCCCACTTGGGCGGCGCAGATGGAGGAGAAGCCCACCGTGGCGAAGCAGGTGGCGGAGTAGGTGGTGGAGACATCTACCAGGGCGGAGCAGATGCCCCCCAGGGCGGTCCAGACGGAGGAGACATCCACCAGGGCGGAGCAGACAGCGGAGACGTCCACCTGGGCGGACCGGACAGCAGAGACGCCTCCCAGGGCGGAGCAGACGGTGGAGACGTCCACCAGGGAGGTTCTGACAGCAGATACGCCCACCAGGATGGAGCAGACGGCGTAGAGGCACTCCAGGGTGGAACAGGAGACTGGACTGCACAGAAGAGCATAAACAGGTTAGTGGTGGCCTCATTGGCCGAGTTCATACCTGAGGCTGGTTCGGGGTGAGTGGTCCCGGCAGCCAGGTCAGGCCCGAGGGTGAGTTCAAAGGCTCCTGGGGCATGTTCAAGGCAGAGCGACATACTGTCACGCCTCAGATGGGCGTGACAGTATGGCTGTATTTTTATTAACTAACATTAACAAATACAAATTAATCTGTAATAAATCCATTGTTTATTGTTTGTTCATGTTAGTTAATACATTAACTAATGTTAACAAATTACACCTTATTGTAAAGTGTTACCTAAAAAAAAATAAATAAATAAAAAAACAGTTAAGTACAACACAAATATATATATATATATATATATATATATATATATTTAAGTTTAAAATATTGGATACCTCACATATGAATGTATATTAAATGCTATTTTATTAACCCATCTGCCAAACATTGACTTCGTCAAAAATAATTAAAATTCATGAGAAAACATCTTGGTTACGTAGGTAACCCTCATTCCCTGAAGGAGGAAACAGAGACGTCACATATTGGAACTCGCATGAGAGACCAATCACCTCTGAGATTTATTAAAAAGGCCAATGAACATTGGCATGCACTGATTGCATCCAGCTTCATCTGTTCACAGCGTGAGTATAAACAGGACAGGTGGAGTAGTGCACATTACTTTTTGGCTGAGGAGCCCAGCTGCAGCCCGGCTTCAGCGCGATCTAGGGTCGTGGTAAGGGGATGTAACGTCTACATTCCCTCCTTCAGGGAACGAGGGTTACCTACGTAACCAAGGCGTTCCCCTTCAGTTGAGTCACTCCGACGTTGCATATGGGAACAGACCCATGGAACGCAGAGACCCTTGTGCCAACAGGATGAACGTGCCAGCAGAAGGATCTCCACTTAAGCTTGCAGAAAGGGCGTGGTAGGAACCTTGTGCACAGGACCGGGGTCTCAGGTTGACGTGAGAACAGCCGGCCCGAATTTCCAGGCACATTTCATCAACAGAGAAGGCTTGTAGGTCCCCTACCCTCTTGATGGAGGCCAGCGTGGTAGGAGCACAGAGAGACACTTGAGCGACAGGTGCTTTTTCAGCTCGACTGAAGCGACTGGCTCGAATGGGGCCTGCCGCAGGCTACGTAGGGCGACGGTGAGGTCCCAAGAGGGTACAAGGTGCGTCTTTGTCTAGGGGGGTTAACCCGTCTCGCACCTCAGGGGAACCTCAAGACCAGTTGGTGCTTCCAATGGAACACTGCATCGTGGTACGCTACGATGGCAGCAACATACACATTAAGAGTTGAAGGGGACAGCTTGCACTCCAACTTCTCTTTCAGGAAGGAAAGCACTACTGCAATTGGGCAATCTCTGTGGGTCCTCTCTTTCGCGAGAGGAGCACCAGTCTATGAACAAACCCCATCTCAGTGCATAGGCCTGCCTCATGGAGGGAGCTCTAGACTGAGTGATAGATTCATGGCCTGTGAACAGCCGGAAGGTCTGACACGTCTACATCCAGGAACCCAACGTGTGGGTTTCACAGGTCGGAACGCGGTTGCCAGATTGTGCTCATCCCCTGAGAAAGAAGGTCCTTCCTCAAGGGGATCTTCCAGGGAGGAACTGCCGCGAGGAAGACCAGATTGGCAAACTAGGTCCGGGAGGGCCAATATGGCGTTACCAGCAGGACCTGCTCCTCGTCCTCCCTGATCTTGCACAGGGTCTGTGCAAGGAGGCTCACTGGGGGAAAGGCATACTTGAGCCCCAGAGGCCAGCTGTGTACCAGCACGTCCCTGCCGAGGGCTCCTTGTGCCCCGGTGAGGGAGCAGAAAAGCCGGCAATGGGAGGAGTCGGGGGAGACGAAGAGACCTATCTTGGCTCCAAATCAGCTCGACTGCCTGGGGGTGGAGTCGCCATTCCCCAGGGTGGGTGGGCTGCCATGAGAGCTGCCATGCCTATCTCAGGACTTGATCGTGTAACCAGCACTGAAGCGGTCTCACATCTCGCTATGGCTGCCATATGCCCCAGGAGCCTCTAAAGTTTTGAGAGGGACCGCTGTCTTGTGTCTGAATAACTGCAAACAATACAGCGCTGCTTAGGCAGTCATCTTGACCGAGTTCAGCTCCATGCTGAGAAAAGAAAAAAGAGATCCTCTGCACCTATTTTTTTAGAAAATTTTTTTCAGAGAATTTGCTCTGTTCTCGGTTGACCCAAAGGCCCAGATGGCTGAGTTGCCGAAGCACCAGGACCCTGTGTTTGCACAACAGATCCTGCGAGTGAGCTACAATGAGCCACAACTGTTGGTGTAGTTTCCTCATCTCTCTGCACGGACATTATCGCTGCCTCACGCATCTGGGCTACAATGAGCCAGTCGCTACAATGAGCCAGTCGCCAGGATAGTTGAGAATGCGAAATGCCTATCCGCCCTTTTTTGGAAGATAGGGCAACTTCCGCAAGCTTCGTAAAGACGCAGAGAGAGGGACAGGCCAAATGAGGGCACCTTGTACTGATACGCTCGACCCTCTAAAACAAAACTGCAGAACTGTCTGCCGCGGGAAGATGGCGAGGGGAGCCGTCTTACAAGTGAGAGATGGGACGTCACTGTAGTCATAGTCATGCATTCGCAATGAACACATGATTCATCCACAAATGCTGCCCCAGCATAATCTTGCCCAGATCCGTGAGGCAGCGATCATGTCCGTGCAGAAACATGAGGT
Source organism: Enteromius radiatus (assembly GCA_032357445.1). Classification (NCBI taxonomy): domain Eukaryota; kingdom Metazoa; phylum Chordata; class Actinopteri; order Cypriniformes; family Cyprinidae; genus Enteromius; species Enteromius radiatus. The sequence goes on along the minus strand of JAUCMS010000095.1, from coordinate 16,261,005 downwards.
AACTACTGCACCTGGAAGAGCATGGTCAGAAAGACATACCAGGAGCATTTCTTTCGACGGCCTTGACAAATTGCTCTTTTTTGATGACGGTGTGGCCAGGGAGTACCTCGCGGCACAACAGTGCTCTCAATATCGATCTTTTGCTCACTTGTTGCAAAGGCTGAGCCGTTTTAGAAAAACAGCCAACCCGCAGGATTTGCCGACAGCCAGAGTTTTTCCCATCGCCATCAGGAGAGAGCATGAACTTCACAAGAACTCTTTTTCAAAGACTCCAGGCTCCAAAGCGAAAAGCTAATGTGCACTACTCCACCTGCCCTGCTTATACTCACGCTGTGATCAGATGCAGCTGGATGCAATCAGTACATGCCAATGTTCATTGGCCTTTTTAATAAGGCTCAGAGGTGATTGGTCTCTCATGCGAGTTCCCATATGTAACGTTGGAGAGACTCGACTGAAGGGGAACTCCTTTGAATCACATGAAGCCTTGATTCTAATCACATAAGTCCCTTTAATGTTTTAAAAGCACAGTCTATTGTAATATTTACCTTTAAATGCAAATGATGATCTGTAATTAAATGCATATCACCCTGTTAACAGGGCTATCAGACTGTACTGTCTTTCCCATTATTTATTATTTGGCAGTTTATGATAAATGGTGGATAGCAGTCAAAGCTGATTACACACTGCACTAGAAGTGCAGTTTACTGTCAAGAAGAAGACCGATTGACTTTATATTTACATACTAATGAGAAGGAACACAAACTTACCAAAAAGAACACAGAGCATTCATAGGGCGCGACATTTACAAAATAAAGCTGATGCCATGCAAATTTTAAATGAAACCTATTTAGAGTAATAAATGGAAGGGCCCCTTGGTAGACCACACTATTTGCATTTCCATTTTCAAATTAGAGTGTGTGACTCTTTGCAATGCTGGTGATGAGACAGTCACTGTTGGTGAAATTGCTGCATTTTCAAGGAAGTTTGCGCTAAGTATGACTCTTATGACCTTCTCTGTAATTTACCATTTGTCTGTTCAGGAATGCAGCACTCAAGTTCTATTATCTATGGCTGCCTTTATAAAGAAAGCAGGAAAAAAATAATGAATAAATCAAATTCCAGGAATACAGGGCTTAATATAATATTTGATATTATATATGTATATATATGCAGCATCTCATCACATACCTAAGAACTTCTTCTTTCTGTCTATACATAGTTTTTTTTTCTTTTATACTGCACGGTCTAGTAAAATCACATAATATGCAGTTTTCAAATCATTTGGATCATTTGTTACAAATGCTTTGGGAAGCTCAGTAACACCTGGATGTGATCCAGTGTGATCTATTAGAATTGCTCGCTAGTTTAAGCGATGAGTTCATAAAAACCAGTCATAAGAGAATAATGTCGCACACAGAGGAGCCTCTATTTTTCAAAATGAGTTTGATGGACACCAAACCATTGTGAAAGTGCTGTAGATGGGGCCAGCGTTCTGCAACATATTATGACTTATCAAGCATAGCATTAATGCACCACAACTCATTGCGTGCTCTATGTTCAAGTGTATTAGGGGAAATAAAGAGAAAATTCTAAGCAGGAAACAGTGAGCTCAGTGATGCTTTCTAAACACTGCAGAGATTTAGGGTCTGTTTATAATGTAAAATGGATTATTTGCTGAATATTGCAAATTGTACAGTGAATATTGCCTACTGTTAAATTTATTCAGTAAACAGTAGCTGTTGTGTGGAGTCAAGAAATGCAAAGTTTATAGTATTAATGTGTAAATCCATATGTATGGTGTATGTTCTAACTTTTTCTCTTTATGTTCTATCTTTCGCTGCTTAAGTGTAACCATTCCGCCTCTGATCTGGTTAGCTCAAGCTGTTGAGATGATGTGATCAGCCTTTGGAAAATGAGGATCAATGGGATTTTTCTGTCAGACTGATACCATGCCAACAAGCATTGTAGAAATATAACAGCATCTGATTAAATAAAATCATTTAATTAAACCATTTTCTGTCATTAACAAAAGCGAGGCAAACAAACACCACAAACAGACTAAAACTGGCCCCTGTGACCGGCGTCCTGCTCAACCATGTCCTTGACGCCTATCTCCTGTACCCTGAACTCCCTATTACCCATGCTAATTGCGCTAGCTCACCCTGCTGCTTCCATAACAAACCAGCATAATGCCCAAATTATGACTTTATTAATGTAAGTCAGCATCTAATGGTTTTAAAAATGATTTATATTATTTTTCCTGTTCTGAACAAATTAAATCTGTAGCTCGAATTAGCGAAGGCTTTTCATCACTGGAGAGTTTATCAGTGCGTTTTCATCCTTAATTTCACATCTGAGCCGGAAGCAGAGTAAACATTGTTAAATTATGCTGAATGTAGAAAGATCTACATACAAATATCAACTTTTTTTGGGGGGGGGGGGACTGGGAAACCTAAAAAGACTTTTTTACACAATGAAATGTAATACAGTCCACCTCTTCCTACAACCCCATTACTCTTAGCATGCTGTGAAATTCTCATCTTACACACTTTGCTGGCCAGGGCCATGAATTATGCATTGTACCAGAGAAATCCTCAATCTCACGCTTCAAGACCACCACACATTACCCTGCTTCTGTCTCTATTACCAAGATGAATTGCTGAATGGGGAATATTTGAGTGGTTATGGTTCTAACTTCATTGTTTGTTTGCTGTGTAAAATCTCTCTTTCGTGCGAGTCTCTTCTGTCTATTGAAACAACAGAGAATTTTATGGCTTTTTAGAGGGTGAAAATGATGTTCATGGCTTAAAACGGTTTGATACTGAAATTACCCTTGTGGTGATGTTGTTATAGAGGAAACTTGTGATTTTATGCTGCTCGAGGTGTAGAAACATAGGTTTCAAGTAACTGTGAAGGTTGTAGGAGTGAGTTTTGATAGCTGCAAAAAAAAATCACATTTTTGAATCTTGTCTGAAATGAATCGCTATGTTTTTTGAATCTGGGAACAGGTTGAGGTCTCCTCAGACGCACTGAGTCGATGACCTCCAATTCTAAACGATCATTAGTGTCTCTTCCTCTAAAATGTTGGACACACTTACAACATTCTAATAGTCCTTCTCTAGTATGCACAATCATTCACTGAGCCCCTAATACCATCATGAAATGTAGTCACGCTAATGATAAAATATTAGCTATGCTCCCGGTGTCATAATTTAATCTTTGCCTGGCATTTGAGGTCAAACTCTGCCTTAAACTATTGAACCTCTATCCACAATAGTTTGGTGTAAATACAGAGACATTTATAATGCTGTTTAACAAAAGGAGGAATAAAAAGATATCTGTTTACAATAAGGTTCAATATTATTGTTAACATAAAGACTGCAAACTATTATTTTGTTAACTGAAATAAAATAAAATAGAAATAGCCTAGAAGATGAAAACCCTACATTTATTTTAATTAGTTGTCAAGACATGTCTACATTTTGTTTTGTTTGAAGCCATAAAAATATGAAAATAAAATAAAGTTTTAAAAGTAAAGGTGACACTTTATAATAAGGTTCATTAGTTAACATTAGTAACATGAGCTAAGAATGAACAATGCTTCGACAGCATTTATTAATATTAGTTCATATTAATTTCAGCATGTACTATTGCATTATTAAAATCACACTGTTTTTGTCAACATTAGTTAATGCACTGTGAACTAACATGAACTAACAACAAACGACCGTTTTTATTATCTAACATTAACAAAGATGAATAAATGCTGTAATAAATGTATTCTTTCTTGTTTGTTTATATTAGTTAATACATTAAGAATCGACACCTTATAAAGTGTAACCAAAGTAAATAATAAAAATGAAAATGCACACAACAAAACTGCTAAAAGTTTGTACTAAAATTAAAGTGTAAGTAATTTTTAATCTTAGTTAATGTTTCAAAACTAAACTAAACTACATTCAATGTAAAAGATTTTTGAATAGACCTGAGCTAACGTTAATAAAATAACAAATGTACTGCTAATTGTCAGTTAACAAAAGGGAACTCTGTAAAAGGTTATCGATACATAAATTGATCAATTAAACATAACAAGAGAGTGTAGTATTATTATTTACAGGTTTTAGTGTCTTTCTTCTTCCTTTTTTCAAGGCACACTGCTACATATGGTGCCAATGTCCCTGAAGCAGCAGCGTTATTGTGTTTGACCCTCTATCCAGCTGAAATAACAGTTTGACATTAGAATGGCGACAAAAATGCATTTAATCCCTCTTTTCAATAGGTGAGCGACTGATAACTTTTCACTCATAATTAACTCATCTTGAAATGAGAGACATTTGGAGGAAATTGAACTGTCAGCCAATGGAGTCGTGCATTTGACCTCATCACAGCGAATGGGGCCCATCATAATTTGTTCATTTGGTGCCTATCAGTCTGGCCTCATCCTCTTCTTGCCGATCCGTTGACCTCCCTCTCCGCAATTCCATTTGGTTCTGTTTTAATTATGACTCAGCAAATCCAAAGCAATAGCAAAACCCACCCTGAGCTCCCCTCGACTGTCACTCACGCTCTGATTGACACAAGCCAGATAGCCTGAGTGCTTGGGGGAAAATTGAAGCAGTGGGTGCCTAAAATGGCTGTTTATATGTCCTCTCTCAGCCAAGCTCATTCATTTGTGCCGTTCACCACTTTTCTTTGCTGCCGTTGTTGGTAATATACATAATGGACATAGCAGTGCATTAACATGTATTTGTCCGCAGTTCTTGATATGATTAATGTAAATAGGTGAAAAGGCTTTTAACATTTCTGATGCAAAATGTCACCCAGCACAAGGGTTCTTCTTGAGTGATTCACCCACAGAGTAGTAATTAGTCCTATCTTGACAATGCATCCATTCATATACTAATTCTCAATGCTTCAATTAAGCAAATGTTTTCCAGATTGAAAATGCCACGCTGTTTGCCAGTCACAACTCTATTGAGGATGCTTTTGGCTACGCTCAAGCAATGCTCTTACCTCTAGCTGTGATGTGGAATTGCAAAGGCAAAAATATTTAGCAATCCTATTTTTGTTCTTCTTTAGATGCATTTCATTGCATGCTTTTGCTTTCTTGTTTTCCTAAGACATTAATAATGTTCCAAAGCCTGTTTCTTTGATCGGGATTAATGCTTAATCAATGCAAGATTTCAAGCGAACGCTAGAAAATGCAACCGTCTTAACCATCTGCGTCCAGAACAACAGTGTAACGATACAATTTCAACTGAGACTTTTTTCCATTTCCCCTAGAACCTCTGTCATGACGCTGAGAATTGCTCGCTATGGGATTGTATCTGTCAAGCATTCACCCGCAGGCAGTTAATAGGCTTAACCCAAATGATTTTCTGTCCTTTTCTTTGGGCAATAGTCTCAAACTGGGAATTTGTAATAGGCCAATTTGTTAACCTTCTCAGGGCAGGAGCATTTAATATATGTCTGCTCAAAGGAGGTAAAGACTTCCTGTTGATAATCCTGAATGTGTTTGTCTGCTTTTTGAAATCTAAGCTTCAGTGAGTAGAATTTAAAAAAAAAAAGAAAAGGTAGGAAGAAAGGAAGCAAGAATACAAGTTTCTTTGAAATGAGATTTGTTGAAGTATGTTATGATGTGTTTCCATTTAAAATGGCTTATATGATCAACCTCCTCTCACAGAATAAACACACAGGTCCTTCAAAATAAAGGTTGTTTATTGGCATCTTTAAAATCCACAGAACTGCTTCATTGCACCAAAAAATGGCTTTTTAAAAACTATTAAATGTATGTAAATAATGGTTCTTTTAAGAACTGTTCACTGAAAGGTTCTTTTGGGAGCCCACAATGGTTTAAAGTCATGTGAAAACATTCTTCTGGAATCTTTATTTTTAAGAGGGTAGTAATTTAATATAATTCGTGCAAGAATAGTTCTATGATGGTAATCCTGCTCTGATTCTATTAGTTATCACTGTCCCTATCATTATCATACAAATTACACCCCGTGCTATTGATTTTATGCAGATGTTCGCCAATACATTTTGGAAAGTATGATTCGCTGTTAATGTTTACAGTATTAGAAAACAATTACCTTTCCATATGCCTTTGAGTAATTGTTTATTATTTTTCAATTAGACAAATGCTGATGATCAATGATTTAGAAAAAAGGGCAATGAATAACATCAACAGTTATAGATTTGTTGCCAGCAATCAAGATAAATTGTTTTAATGATTTCTACAATGGCATTTCAATGGCATCCAGTGCCATTTGTGTCTCACCGCAGGCGATGAGGATTGTTGGACAATAGGTTGTTTGCAGTTTTATTCAGAAGAGTATTATTAGGTATTACGTTTTAGGTTTAATTAAATGTATTAAATATAGGTATTAGGTGTTAAGTATAATGACATGATATAATAATGCATTGTTACATTTACAGGGGTCCCTGTATTCTAAGGGGTCATATGATACAATTTAAAATTTTCTTTTCTCTTTGGAATGTTACAAGCTGTTAGTGCGTAGATAAGATCTCTGAAGTTGCAAAGATCAAAGTTTCAAAACCAAAGAGATATTCCTAATAAAAGTTATGACTTGTCCACAACCTCTAAAACGAGTCGTTTAAACATGCCCTCACTTCTCTACATCACGGAGTGGGTTTATTTTCAAACAACACCCAAATGTTTACGCAAAGAAAGAAGGCGGAGGTATTATTCTCGCTGTAGTGTTGCTGCGGGCGCCATGTTCTGGAGACGCTGTGTGTCGTTGTACAAAAAGGTGAAACTTCTTTGTTTGTGCTTCCAAAAGAGGACATAACAAGAAATCAGTGGTTAAGTTATATCCACAACCCTGAACCTGAACAGTTCATCCCAAATATTAGAGTGTGTTCAGCCCATTTACAGAGGACGGACTCCTAAAACCTGTAGAGTGCAGTCTATGCTCCGATCACGAAGGCAAACATGGTGTTATGTTTTTGAGGTGTGATGCAACGTCATGATAATCAGTAATTATGTCTTCACTGGATGCAACATTTGTAATGTGTTTTATTGTTTTTGTGTCATAGAGCAGGGACACGGCATCACGTTATGGGAAAGGATTTAACATTTTCATCAGGGCTTGTGGTTTTCAGCCAATCACAACGTACTAGATAGCTGACCAATCAGAGCAAACTTTGCTTTTTTAGAACAATGAGCTTTACACTAATCGACCGGTTTCGGAAGGCGGGGCTTAGAGGAGAAACAATAATGTACAGTATATGGAAAATAATGTGTTTTTCGCACCTTAAAGTACATAACACATTGCATTACATTATTGCAAGTACACAAAATAATGTTCTTTTTAGCAACATCATACGACGCTTTAAAGGAATAGTTACCTGAAAATTTATCTTGATTCAAGATGTAGATAATTGTGTGGATAAGTTTACAAATTATGAGAAATTTATCATTACAACATTTGCTCATCAAGGGATAATCTGCAGTGGATGGGAGCCACATGATTTTCGGTTTAGGAAAAAATAACATATGTTATGCTACATATTTTAACTATAAATCATTGCTTCTGGCAAAACTAATTCATTATGAACCCTCCAGCTAAAAGTTCATCCCCTATTGGCCTCTCACATCAAAATCCACATATTTATTTAGAGCTGTTTTTGATTATTTTCACTTGTAAACAGTGCTTGATCTGTGCATATTTCTCTCCTGATTCATACAAGAAAGGTATATGTAGCATAGAGTTTTGAATTAATTGTTTCTTATAAACACACAGTTTTTCAGTTTTATCAGCTGTTTTAACTCTCATATTGACGGCACCCATTCACTGCAGAGGATTCACTGGTGAGCAAGTTTAATTTAATGCTAATTTAATTTTTCACATCAGTTCAAATGAATGAATATATTCATTCACATCTTAGATGGAGTAAATTTTAAACAAATTCTCATTTTTGGGTGACATGCTCCTTTAATGCACCTTCTCTTTAAAAATCATCCAGATAATTCCACATTTAGTACTATATCAAAAATCCAATATAAATATTAGAAGTTCATTCACTCCAAATATGAAATGATGTAAGGCATAAAAATGTGTTGTTTTTTTCCTTTTGCTCCCTCATCCAAACCGTTATTTACTTCACATACAGACAAAAATTGATCTTGATGCAGTGCAGTCAGAGTCTTAATTTACCATCCCTACAGCAGAGAATGGAATCCAATGCTTTGAGTTCAAATCAATGGTCTAACCAGAGAGGGCGAGGAGCTGGAGACTGCACAGCGAATGTATGATCAATCAGCCTCAAGTGATTATTAGCAAACCTCCGGCTGCAGGTTTGTTGCCAAGAGAACCTGAGACAAAAAGACTCATGTGTTTCAGACAATAGGAATGCCAGAGGGTTCTGGGAGTAATTGGTTGTAGTGTGACGCAAGTCTACCTGAAAAGTCATTCACCTGAGAAGAACAGATACTCATGTGAAACACAAACACTAATGTAAAACAGACCAAACCTAAAAAGGACAAACTGCTCCGGTATGCAAATGGCCTCATAAATGAGTCTGGGCATGTGTGTTGTGTGGAATAATTACTGTGAAATTGATAATTGCTCTGTTATGTGAGATTATGTCTGGTGGCATGACGAGCAAGACCTATCTTGGCATACCGTTTCTGGATGTCAGCAACATCTAATGTCATTGCAAGGTCAAAATGCAGTTTTTTCTTTGGACTTTTTATGCAAGGGTAGCTGACATTAAATTCTTGAAATATACTACAAATGAGACATAATGGAATAATTATATTAAGGTGTGTTTATTTTAATTTAGGAATATAAATCTATACTTTTTATGCAAGGATATATTCTCAATATTTCTAAAGCTGACATGTCCTGCTGTCTATATTTTAAAATGATTTTTTATATAATATAATATTTATTTATTATTATTATTTGTCACACTCCAGTAGCATTTAAAATGATCTACTGATGGCAAAAAGGAGTTTAAAAACTTTCTTTATAGTCTACAGGGGAAAAAAAAATTGTATATTTTCATAAATAATTGAGCCTAAATCCCTGATGTTGACAAATAGAAAAGTCCATGAACATGTTATGCATCTGTCCACAAACAGGTTCCGTGTTCTTGATTATGTGGGTCAAATTGATATGTTCTTGATGTCTTCCATTATAGCCTGAAGGATGGTACGTGAGGTTTTGTTTACTTTGCTTGAAACCGTAAAGCTTTGAATTGGTCGGAGCTCAGGCCGCGTTCTCCAAGGACATTTTGGTGAGCGCTTCTTCTCAATCTATATCTCTTATCTGTGGTTGTTGATGATGTATCTGAGCATTTGTGGCAGCTGTGTGTTACGTCTAATAGAGCAGAAAGCCTGCTCAGAATAAAGCTATTTGAAAATTTGTTTATGTGAAATATTTGTAAATGGAAGCAGGCCTCCTGGCGCCTTTGCATCACATTCTGGTGTCATTCTGGATTGTGAATTTGACGGGGGATTTGAGGCTGGCAAATGGAGCACATGTTGAAGCAGATCACGAAGACTCCTGCCTCCCTCAGTGGCTGCTTTAGGCCGGTGTTACATGCCAGCGTTGTCTGCTGACGTCTCTTCTCTGAGCCACAGTCGTTCTGCCAGAATTCCCCTTTGCTTTCTCCCCTATTGCTTTATTTGCTCTATTGACAGTGCATGGATCCTGCTGCCTATTTCTAGCATCTTGTGACATATTTGGCTTTTTACTCATATGTAAACATCAACTATTTTTGTGACAGAAGAAAGACATGCAGCACAGTCTTATATGGTCAGCGAACTCACCATTAAATAAACTTTTATTTTGCTTTGGATGAAATGTGTTTTCTAGTCACAATCTTCTGTGATTTATTTGCTTACTTTTCCATTTAATCCTTCAATGCCACGCATACTCTGGGTCCCAGCAAAGAATTGTGCCATTTCGGCCTTTTAACCAGCTCTAGCAATTACATTTGATGCTCCTTAATTCTCACACCGTCTCTCCCTCCAAAGCCTCTTTTCCAGCTCAGCAATCGAGACAATATGTTTGCTTACCGCACTGCTCTGCTAAGTGTTCCTTTGCATGTAAATTAATCTTGATTCAGTTGACACTGTCATGCTGAGTGGTACAAATTGCTCATAGCAATAAAGCAGGCTGAATAAGAAAAAAGCCAAATTGCGGCACTTGACATGATGTTTCTTTGCTTTATGCCAGTACATTAGCAGCATGTAATGAGTGCGCTGAAAAGCATGGTATACTGGAGTTTTAATTTTACTTCAATGGAGCAGCACCATGTTTTTTGAAATCCAAGTCAGACAAATCATTAACAATGTGGATGTTGAGGTTAAATAGGAAGCAATGCATTCACTTGTACAAGCTCCGAGTGCCATCCATCATTCTATTTGCAGAAGCTTGACAAAAGTACTTGGCTTTAAATAACAATCTATTTACTCGTGGTTCTGGGCAGAAAAGGTTTTAGGCATTATACAGAGCAAAAGCCGTTTCCATTTATTCAGCTTTAATTTAGAAAGTGAGGAATGAAATCCAAGGATAAATATAAGAAACAGAAAAATTATCCAGCGTTTCAATATTAGCATCCATATTTGTTTCAAGACATATCATACATCATACATATCTTCATGAAACATCAATATACAGAAGAAGTGCCTGACACAATACTTACAAAATAAAATCAGAAAGAACAATACTCACAAGAGGTCTCTACAATTAGAATTTAAAAGGATTTTTATTTAAAAAAATAAAAATAAAATAAATAAATCAATATTTTTATTATGTGGCGTAATAAGTATAATTGTTTTCTATTATAATAAGAAATTAAGATAATAATGATGATTATTTTTATTATTATTTATTTTTAGAAAATGAAATATAATATCATAATGTTGCTTTCCAAGTAATTATATCTTGATTTATAAAAGTTTAGATATTTGTACTGGAAAACAAGACATATGCATGAGTTCGATTTATTTTTCTTTTTGGTAATTTATTATTATTAATAGCGCAGCCTGTGCTTTCTTTCTTTATCTAACATTTTTCTTTGTCCTTGTGTTTTTACCACTATGAGGCAGCACTCCTCAAAACCATTGTTGTTTATATTAGTCTTCAAATGTGTGATTTTGTTGATCTGAAACACATTTCCCCATACTTCCCACTTTTATCAGAAGCAATATACAGCAAAATCATTCTTGTTTCATCTCCGTCTCATGTTATTATATGAAACACATCTTCAATATGATTCTAATGTGGGCTATCCCGCTGTTTTGTTGCAGTAAAACCACATCATTTTTCTCCAACCTATTTAGTACTATCTGTGTGGGGCCTCCATACAATTTACCAACTCCGTGATAATTATTCTGGCAGCACAAATGGAGGGGCCAGCCCTCTTTTCTCACTCAATGCTCCCTAATAGGATTGTGTCTGCTTCAGCAGACTTTAATTGAGGACTCCATGTCAAAAGAGAGCAAGCCTGAATGACTCTGCCTTCTCAGCTGCTGGTCACCATGAAGTCTCAGACTAAATGTTGAGAGGATTAAGGATGCTGAGTTATGATTTTTATAACAATACGGCAATTACCATTACCTGCTGTTAGATGAGATACTAAGAGATGAGACATCTTAGCAAATCAGATCTTTAATGTATATTTAATCCTTTTATTAAGTCTATATTATAATATTAAGCTTTGTTATTAAATGTCTAACTATTAAATATATATTTGTTTAATATTTTACTATAATAAACTAATTATTAAATAATATAATATATACAACTATGAAATATAATCTAATGTGTAGTTAACTAATATTTATTTCTAATCATGATTGCCTCTTGCAAATGCTTTATTACTTCCAAGGATAGCACTGTTCACACATTATATGTGTTTTTCTGTAACAGGCACTTTTGACACAGAGCGGATGAAAAAAAAAACAGTGTCAGAAGAGGAGGCCCTAGAGCATATTACTCATTTAATCCTGATTTAGCCTGAGGGAGAAAGGGATTTTAAGTGTCTAGTGATAAACTCCCTTTCTTCAGTGGATGGTAATTATCCACGTCTCTTGAGACTGCCAAGATGTTGGTGACAGGATGTGTGTTCTGATCGTCAGACATGAGACACACTGTCCAGTTGGTCTGTGTAGGTGAATAGAGCCCAATGCATTTACAGGCTCCTCCGCATGTTTGAAGATGGCCTATTGTAGCCCTTTTGTAAGGGATAACTGGTCAGCCTTTGTGGCCAAATATGTTAGGCAAATTGAGGCAGATGGCTCCAATTCAGACACGTGGCTTTCCCAGGGCAGCGGGGATGGCCTAGACAGTGGAGAGGGGTGTTGTGGGTCAGGGCCCTGCTTGGCACTTGTTAGTGCCTTCAATAGACCCATGTGGCTTTATTCACCCCCCATGTGGTGTTGCTGAGAAACACTAGGCTGAAGCCTCCAGCCCTGCCCGCTGAAGGACAGCATGGGGGCGGCTACAGCAGCACTCCATCTTCGGCATAGTCCCGCTCTTGCCCTCTGGGATTTGGATGAATAGGGCCGACTGACAAGTGGGTGGTGGTCCATCCTAAAAGGCTTTTCAGTCAGCTGCTATAATAGACTGGCAATTTTTTTCCACACTCTCTATAATAGCTGCTAATTATGGGATTTGCAATGTTTTGGAATCCCTTCTTAATATCTGTCCGAGTGTGTTTTCTCTTTTCAGTGTATTCTGTGAACATTGTGAATCCTTTAATTTGTTGTTTGTTTTAGTTCTAATCCAGCTACCTGTTTTATTTGAAGAAGGATGTTTATAGCCCATAACATATTTGAAGAGAACAAAGTCTTGTTAAGTGACTTCAGTCAAGTTGATTTCCAATGTGGCAAAAGGGTTGCGTTGATTTTTGCGTTGAGTGTTCATTGTAACAAAATTAAAATTTTAATGTTAAACCATTTTAGCATACTTGCAAAATTTCTTTAAATATTGTTTGTTTGTCTGTATGTATATATGAAGAGTTCATCTGCAAAAACAGTTTTTAACATTTTTTCATTATGCATTCCAATTAATCTTCATCAAATTGCAGCTGAGTTATTTTTATTAGGTGAAAAATGATATATATACAAAATTACAGTTAACTAACACAATGTAATAGGCCTACAATAAAAACGTGCTAAAAAATTTTCTTTTATGCCAAAAATCAGGTTCCATGAGGATACTGTGTAAATTCTCTACCATAAATTTATAAAAAAATGTTGACTAGAAATATGCATTGCTAAGTATAAGCTTTTTCCAGTATAATTTTTTGTTTGACAATTATTGTCCTACCCTAACAAACCATACATCAACGGAAGACTTTTTTATTCATCTTTCAGAAGATGTATCAATCTCAATTTTGAAAAATTGCCCCTTATGAGGTTTTGTGGTCCAGTACATACGTATATATATATTAATGATTGATTGGTCATAAAAAATGTATTTGCAGAATCTGCTTTGAAATGATATGTATTGTAAAAAGCGTTCTATCAATAAACATAAATGCATATTAGAAGCTTTGTCAAGAACATTTTAGAAAAAATGAAATTTGTAGGCTATTCTTTTTAACATATGATCATATTTGAATTCAAACTCCATTTTGAAATACTTGTATGATGTCCTATGAGACTAACATTGTAGTTATCAAGCTAGAAACTTTTTTGGAAAAACTAACTTTCTATAATGTTTAAAGGTATCATTAAGATTCACGTCATAGTCTGCTGTGTATACATGAAATAGATCTGTGTAATATTCTTCCCTGCGTTCCCTCGGCATCTCAATTACCAGCATCGCTCTCTGTGTCTTCTGAACATGCATGCTTTTACTCGACAAACAAACGTGGTGCAGAGATCTCCATTTTAATGCACTGCTTATTCAAACGTGCCAGGGGTCAAGAGTGAAGATGTTACCAGCCGGCCATTCATCACAGCCATGACACCCTCTCTCCTCCGCTCTCTCACCTCCGGGCTATGCTTTATAGAACAAACACGTCACCACAGGCCGTGCAGTCATCCATTTTCCTGTGCTATGCATTAGAGCTTCATGAATATCCCCACATAGTACCCAGCCCAGCTGTGGAGGGATTGCAAGGGGTTCATTTCTTCTGCAGTATGAAACAAAATTTCAGGAAGTTAACTTTCTACTTCTGTTCCTCTGATCAAATCAAAACCAAGCTGGAAGATAATTTTCATGACGGATCCCTGTTTGATGATGAAGTCTTTTTAAATTGTGCCTATTCTAGTGTATTCAGTCATTTATTATTATTTAGTGGCAGCGTTTCTGTTTGGGGTCAGTAAATAGTTTTGACAACAGTAAAACACATTGTATTGACACAGTTAAAAAAGATAAATAAAAAAAAAAAAAAAAAAAAAAAATATAGATATATATATATAAATATATAAAAATAAAATGACAAAAAGTAATTCTGTATCAACAAATTAAATTGTGTAAAAAGGTTTTTTGCTTTTATTCACAATATACTGTATATTTGGGGTTTCTGAGTCCCCAAGAATTGCAGCATATATTAATATTTGAGGAAATCACTCAAATAAACTAATTCTCATATATTTAAAAGGTTTAGGGTCAGTAATGCATTTCAAAAAAGCTCTTATGCTCACCAAGGCTGCATTTATTTGTAAAAAATAAATAAAAAATGCAGTTATCTGTTGTAAAATATTATTACAGTTTAAAATAACGTTTCTATCTGAATATATTATAGAAGATAATTTATTACTGTGATGGCAAAGCTAATTTTCTGCTACCAGTGTCTTCGGTATCAATTTCAGAAATCATTGTAATAATATGCTTCCACACAAGAAACATTTATTATTTTGTCTAAAACAGTTGCTTAGTATTTCAATGAAAACTAAAATAGATTTCTAAAATAGATTTTTTGATGACTATGAAGTTCAATACAACAGCATTTATTTGAAATAGAAAATTTACACATCTATACACATATATTTGGTGTCATTTTGTTTATTTATGTACTTACTTTTACCTTTTTTTCCTCAGACCAAAGTAGAACATTTGGGTTAATTAGGAGTGCAGCAAGCCTGAGATCATACAAAACAATGTGCTTCTACAGAATTACTTTCTCTTTAGTATTCATATCGAGACAATATGCTCCAGACCCAATGGCATTAGTTCTTTGTGTCATGGGGCTGCAATCTGCCATAGGCACCATCGCACGCCTTTGATTATTAACAGACAGCATGCCACCGCTCCAACCATTCCACCCCTCCCTCCTCTTCATCTGCCACCCATGTGACCCCTCCTGGCAAATGATTGGCTAATTACGATTCTGGATAGAATTTGAGGGTGGCTAACGCTGCATCTGGCCTCTGAGGTGCCTGCGACTGCAGCTGGTGTGGCTGCTCCACAGCAGGGCTGTCTGTGGCCCCTCATAAATAAAAAGCTCTTACAAACTGGTTATGAACACCTGTTAGATCATCTGTCAGCCTAGCCCCCTTCTCATCCATCACCTAGTGCTCAGGGAAGTCATTCCACCCCATCAATCCCCTCCGTACTTACCAGGACTTCAACACTGCCCTGATACCATCCACAGCGTAATAGCGCTGCACTGCTGGACGCTTTTAAATACAGATGAAGAATCCCTTTCTGTCAACCTTGGCTATTTAAAAGTGAGGGGCTGCGGAGTGGCGTAAAAGTTTACATTTGTGTCAATAAATCAGAGGAGAGGAGTCACGGGCAGGCTTGTCATTCGGACTAATAGCCGAATCCTTCACTGGCAACGCTGAACGCGCCAAGATAAAATGCGATCGGGGTTGTTCAGTCATTATACCTTTATTACCCCCTGCCATAACCAAGGAGAGTGAGGAGAATCGGGGAATGAATGAATTATATGTGCTTTAGAAGGTGCTGAGGGTCCTCATCTCTGATATTATGACAACCACAACACAACATTTTCACTTTGACACTATTGTTAGTGTAAACCGCATGGTCTCAAATGACATAAAGGATGGTAAATTACAGTCATTTTCTATGTAGTCAAAGGATTTATGGGTTAATGTAAGTCCTGTTCAACAGATCTACTTTCTCACAAAGTTCAGTTCCAACTCTAATGAAGCACAACTGAACCAGATAATTAGGCTCTTCAGGAGCAATTGATAATTACAGAAAGCTATGTTGAATCAGGGTTTGAAGGGTATTCTGCAGACAGGTAGATCTCCAGGAACCGGACTGGGCACCCTTGGGTTAAAACATTAGCCTTCTGCAAAGTGAAAATGAAGCTGTGTGCACTTTACTCACACACAAGGCAGTAGGGTGTCATTTTTTCACCCTTAATACATCTTTTCGCCAAATCTACATTAGCGCAGACTACACAGCACACTATTACCCAGAGACCCATTTTGATCTAAAATATGGTCACGCAATAGTAACATGTGCTGATAAACAGCCAATATGCTGGTAATATGCATGCTAATAAGCAACTAGTTAATAGAGTTAATCAGTTCCTTAACTAAAGTACGTGTTACATTTTATCTACATATCTAGACAGCATGGTGATGGGATGGGATGTTACATTAAATTAAAATCCTGTTGAAAGTGACTAAATATGTTCTGACTTTAATAAGATTTCCCCATTAAAATATACCAGAATGATCTCCTGAATAGGCCGTCCTCCATGATTTCTGTTCTTTACGACAACAAAGCACTTGAACAAAACAAATTTATAATTACTTGAGAAGCATGTGAAAGCAGCTTCAGGCCTTAATGATCTTAAAGAATTCATAAATGTGTGTATGTTTTTGTATGTTGGTGTGACTATTTTTCATTGTCTATGCAAACAAAACCACAGTTTACACATATAAATACTTATGATTACACCACATTTTATGAAGGGTCGAATTTTATTCTTGTATCTTGACATTTCTTGAATGGTGAGGTTCATGTAAGCTTTATGAGTATTAGCATGAAAATGGCAGGCAAGTTGAAAGATTCTCTCACTGGTTTATAGCAACTATTACAGCAGAGTTAGTCTCAGTTTTATGTGCATTATCTCAGGGCTTGGCTGAAACTATAACTTTTATGCATTCATAAAGAGTAAATTGACAGCGATGAATCAGCTTTGACCAGGCAAGCCCTTATACCTTTCCGTCATCTTTATCGAAAGAGAGAAACAGGAACACTGGAGCTTTTTTAGTGCTTTTTGAGGAGTTTTATGATTTTAACTTAGTCATGCCCTTAAACTCTCTTGTGTCAAAGTTGCCAGAAATGACATTTGCGACTCTGTAAAGGAGTATGTACTGCATATTAAATCATTATGAGCAATCAAATGCATGATACCAGAAAGGTTAATCAGCATTTGGACAGAAGGCCAATTTGAGATGCTGATTGTCCCCTGGAATGTCTTTAAAATGAGATCTATTGCTAGCTAAAAGAAAATATCTAGTGGAGGCATCTACGCCACACCAATCATCACCGCAGGAGCCCAATTTACAATCTCTTTGAAGCAGCAAGAAGCAATAATGAGACACCTGATAGCGTCCCAGAATAAACCGGAGAATGTGGCCTGTCTAGTTTGTGGCACAGGCTATTACGTAGAAGCGTTGAAGAGATGTGCAGTCTCACTGGTCTGATGTGACAGCTTGATTTCCTGGCCTCCTGGTGGGACATCAGAAGAGGTGACATGAACGGCCTGTTAATTTGGCCATGTCACAGTATATAGCAGTGTCCTCAGGTAGAGGATACTTTCAGAGGGTTTAGGGTGAGGGAATAGAGCTTGTCTCAGCCCGGAACCACCTGTCCGGTGTGACAGAGAGGGGCAGTCTCACACTTTATTGTGTAGGTCGCTGAGCTCAGGCCTGAAACACACACACACACATACAGCGTGTGGTGACAGGCGTGGATGGAATTGGGTGGTGGTGGCTTCTCTTGTTTGCTCTTGATGAGCATGTCATTAATGGAAATAGGAGAAACGATGGGCCATATCAGTATTCAAATAGCCTGCCATCTTCTTCTGTTCATCGCCTGCTGACTCCTAAACATTCAGCTCCCTGCCAACTCTTCCCGTGCCTCTCTCCATTCCTTTTTCCTATCAAACTAGCCTGAACTTCAAGGTTTACTGGAGAAAATTGTTTATAGGAATATTTATTACAAAGTTTTTCTCTTTTGGCCCTGTGGAAAAAAACACACTTTTTACACTATCATTTCTATATACAATTAATCTACAAAGAATGTCCAACAGTGAATGAATTCACTGTCATTCAAGTCATTTTTGTCTCTTTTTATTGGAACACAATGAACTTTTCTATCATAGTCCCATTTCACCAAATCTTATGTTTCACATTTTGTGATGGAAATGGCAAATTAGATTTAAACACTTTTTGAATGAAATAACCAATATCTTATGTCTGTGCTAAGCTATAAGCTAAGCTTTTACATTTTGGATGTAAAAATATTTAGTTTAGAAAGTGATATTTACATTTCATATTTGTAAATATATTTTAATTAATATCTTTGACTGATTTAATTTCAGACATGATGCACTCCTCTGGATAAATAATAAAAAAAAAAAACCTTAGGAAAAAAACATTATTAAAGGTCATTTTTTAATTGCCATGTACAGTATGTCAAGATATAAATACATATAACTTATAATTTACTTAGTTTGAGGACATAAATATGGAATTAACTGAAATGAAATATTGCATTAATACTGATAATACTGAATTATAAATACTGAAACTGAATATTTATTTAATTGTTTTGATTGGGCTATAATTATGATTATGACTTAAAGTAAGACAATAACAACATAACTTTTTGTGAAAAAAAAAAATTGATGTAAAGATATAATGTATTTGTAGGTATATGTACAAAACAGCACTGAATATGCTTTAATTAGCATTATTTTTAAATTGTATTTTTTTATGATGAATCATATTCATATAAAAAAATTGGTGTGGGACAAATGTAGAACAATCTTTAAGCTTAAAAAAAGCATCTATGTTTTAAATGCTGAATATTTAAATATACTACTAAAAATGTACAAAAATAAATAAATCAAACAGTGACTCCTGTGATACCAGTAACATAATAAAGCTTTTTGTACAATCAAGTCTTAAATGGAGTCCGTTCTGCACTATTGCTATAGATAAACACCCACTCTACCTCACTTTTGGTGGTATGGACCACTTCAGCAAGGAGTCTGTCAAGTAGTTAGAGGCTTAATTGGGCTGATCTTTGTTCAGTTCGTTAGAGTAATTTATCAGAAAATTGGCTGGGTGAAATGTAGACAGGGCAGACCCTAAAAAGACATGTGTAGGGATGCACAGAAAGTACAGAGCTACAGTGCCTCACAAGCAACCAAGGAAAAGCGTGGTTGCTTTCCCCTCGACAGACGTTTATTGAAGGAAAGCTATAAGAAATAATTGATATAGCGAAAAGTACACAAGGCATCCCATTAACAGCTTCAGAAAACCTTCCGTTTCAAGTCAGCTTATTGGCATCAGTGCATCCCTCTGCCTTTTCTGCCGTGCATTACTGATGCTTTCTCTTGATCAGAGTGATGTTTGTTACATTATGATCAAAAATAAGCTTTATGTGCCAGTGACGCTGCTGGTGAATGCTGCTGTTTTGATAGGCTCCATTGAGCAGATCCTTGAGGCTCAACACAAACACTCAGCGGCAGGTGCACAGCTGTGACGTAATGAACGCTCGTGCCACTTTCTTTTTGCGGCCAGGATTTCTCTATATTCTGTAATTAAGGGTGAATGTACAATGCAGCGCAGGGCCAATGCAGAAAGCGCTGAAGAGGATGCCTTTTCATTTAAGTGCCTTCTTGAGTCTTTCTGGGAGCTGAGGTTGCCAGTGCAGCCACATCTAATCATGAAAGAAAGCCTCCTCATTATTTCAAGTCATTCTGGAAAGGAGGGCGGCACTTAAAATCCCACCAAAGAAGTCCGGACCAGTGTAATTGTATTTCTTATTTGAATGAGGGTAAAAAAGGGAAAGAAAAACATAAAGAAAAGTCAAAGGTTTTTCGTTTATCATAGGGCGCTCAGGTTGTCAAATAGGTTCCTGTATGAAAGAGAAGAAGAAAGCGCGCTGGTTTATTCAAAACATTCCCACTGATAAATTGAAACAGGCTTTTAGGCTGGTTTTGTGAATCCCAGTTCAAACAAGAGCAAGAAATACACATCCTGCAATAATAAATGCCACAGTGTTAAGTGCCTCTCTCGTCTACAGCGGAGCGACTTTAAATGAGATCTGTGCTTAACACTTGCCTCGCTGCCTCCTCTAAGAATCGCAAAGTTCATCTCTCTCTCTTGTGCTCTTTCTTTTTGTTGCTGTTAGATTTGTTTTGCTTTCGAGTTAATGATTTATTTACAGCCAATTAGGAAGCCAATCAGGGCAGAGTGCAGCGTATGGGCAAAGAGGCCTGAGAATACATCAGCCATCAGCCCTTTTATTTACTTAAGAATTAATATTGATAGTAGCAAAAGACTATTTCACTCATACAATGTACCATTTTAGAATTACTTTATTCCTCATTTCACTAACCACACACAAAACCTTAAACTCCTTGTCTCTTTTATGACTTATTTATCATGTTTTCACATTTAAGAGTGAGACAAATGCTTTCCGAAACTCACAATTAAGACTTGTAAATAGATCTACTAAACAAAGCCATCAGATAAATCTATTTTTGGCAAATTGCTCTTATTTGAATCATTACCTTGTTGATGCCATTTTCATTTGTTTTACAAGTGAAAGGTACGTGTCATTTATTTCATCTCTATGAAGCTATCTATGAAGTGTGACTTAGAACAGAGTCTGAATTTACCTTAACAACATTCATACTTCTAATATTTCTTATAACTCCCTGAAGACTATCTAAGCACAGATTCTGAAAAGTAGAGACATTTTCTGAAATGCTTTGTTTTTTTATTTTTTGGTAATAAAATAGGGATTATTAAGACTAACAAATTAAACAATAGTCTATTTTTAATACAACCGTTAATTGGCCTTTACTTATTGACCTTTATTAACCTTTACTGACCTCAGGGGTCCAAACTAAGCAAAAATATGGTTTGGTGCAGTAGCTGATTTTTATATTGCCAGAAGCAAGATCAAATTCAGACAGACTACTTACATAAAATGCATGTAGATATCAGTTATCACAAAATATGCAATGCAATTCAATACAGATATGACTGAGAGATGTACGCTACAAATAAACCTTCCTCAAATCCTGATAAATCATATTTGATACTCACTTTTTTATTATTACAAAATGTTATTAGTATTTTATGGCTGTGAAAGAGGGAATTGTTTAATACAATAATTTTTAACATATTTGCTAAATTTGATATTATCACGGTTTCATTTCAGTTTGTCTACTGTAATTACTTTTTTTTATTCTGCCAGCACTAGTTTTTGTATTTACTGTAGCAATATATAAACCTTTAAGATAAATACTAAAAGAAAATAAGGTGACTAGATGAGAATTGCGAGCAGAGTAATTTGAGGGTTCTTGAAATTCTTGTATATTATTATGTATTATTAAACTTTTTTTTGGCTTTAATGAAGTGACATTTTGAAGTCCATTAATTTTAGAAACAACATGTTGTCTTTACAATATCACACATACAGCTGCCTTTATAATTTAGGATGTAGGTCCCTCAAATGACATCTGCAGATCTTCGATAACGAAAAAATCAACAACTTGTTGTTACAACCGTCTCCAGGGTCAATAAACAGATATTTATGGTCTCCATACAGGCAAATCATTCAGTGTTGCTTTTGCAGACATGCCAATGTCAAAGATTTAAATCACAAATAGAGGGGAGCAAATGTGGTTGTTCTCCTCCGATGGCGATCCTCAATCAATTAAGCGAGGCTGAGGAGGCTGGTGGCTGTGAGGGGCTATTTAAATTTAAATGTGTCTCATCTCCGAGCACCTAGCGGGGGCTACATCACTTTCGTTCCAAAGGGAAAATGGCATTAACACCGTCTGTCCTTTTTTTCAGCAGTTTGTCCTCCAGAAGCTAATTCTTCAGCCACTAGTGCAGTCGAGAGCATTCTCTCTGGGACACTGCAGTCAGTGCGCATCTCAGAATTGATGTTTAGAAACTTTCCTTTGTTTACACCTCACTCCCCTGTGAGGCAGCGTAGAAAGGGCTCTAATTGAAAGTGACAGTTCTTTAATTGAGGAGGTCTTAAAGCAGCGCCTGCCTGATGAATAACGATTGTGGTTTCACCAAAATGCATGCTTAGACCAATAACATGGATTGTGTAGGTTCTGGAGAAGTCACTTTTATTTTATTTGCACTATTGACAGTGTGTGATTTAACTGACTAAAGGATTTGACTGCATCTTCTATGCAGCTGTTGAAGAAATCCGTTCCTTCAGGTCATTATTGTTTTATTAACTGTGTATCATAGACAACATTATTTGTGCTTAGTTATCATTTAAACATAAAAATACACGTATATATTTTATTTCACTAATACCAGTCCCCATTAGTCTTGGTCTATCTTAGACATGATCACAAAGGTTCTGAGTCTGTTGAGTAAATCCTGACATTGGCCGGGTTTCCCAGATTCGTTAAGATCATCTTAACGCTAAGATCTTCTTTGGAGCGCTCTTAAGAACGCTGTGAAAGAAGAATGCGTTTCCCA
>JAUCMS010000095.1:16226502-16238242 GCA_032357445.1 Enteromius radiatus | reverse complement strand
GCTTCTTCTTAGCGATTTCGTCTTTGGAGCCTTCTTAAGTCGTTAAGTAAGATCGAATCTGGGAAACCCGGCCATTGACAATGAGTGAATCTAAGCAGTCGTGATTATTAGAAAGCATGAAGTGATTAAGAGAAGGAACACAGACCTGTGATTTGTGTGTGTAAAGAAGCCTTTGCTGTTTCTCAGCTTGCGTGGCACTGCTTAGCAGACCTTCAAACTGAAATACAGCAGAGTTTATTCTTCTGATTAGACTATCTACTGCCAAGCAAGCACTGAGACGTCATCTGCCGAAACATAAGAAACATATGTGCACATAAGAACAGCATCTGGAGTCCAATCAAATTCCTGACATAGTGTTACATTTTTTTTTTATTTTTTTTTTTTTATGAATCATACATGATGGATGAAATGACATTGTGATGTTGTGTGCTAAGTAAGTGTTAAGATACTTTAATTGTTTTGAAATTGTGTTGAAAACAAGTTATAACAAGTTGTGTTACCAGAGCAACATACTTCTTAGGGAAAAAGAAATGTTATGTCTAACTATAGGAAGCAGTTTGTTCACAAACCAATTGTGATGTCCATTAAGAAAATTCATTAGGCACCATTTACTTCATGTCACTCAGATGAGTAATACTGAGAAGGACGAGGACTGAGTCCATCAGTTTTGCCAAGAGAGCATATACAGCGGTTGAAGATTTGTTTCTCCTTTATCACAACATTTAGCAGTGCTGGCAATTTTTTAATTAAAACAATACAAATAAAATAAAACTGCACTGTTTGAAACATTTTTTACACAGTGTTTCCCAACCTTACTGTCATATAGATCCCTATCCAACACAAAGTATTACACTATATAAGTGGTGGTAATTTCATGTGGATTGCTAAAATCTCATACCTATGATCTGCTTAGGAAGGTTTGGTAGGTTTCTAAAAATCATTTGTTTTCATACAAATCATATGGTCCCATTAGTGCAGCTCAAATCAAAAAGTCACCTTGTCTGAAACAAGAGAGAAACATGTATAAATCAAAAATTATGGACTCTATTCTGGCCAGAGATTACAGTTAAAAGTTAAATAAGTGTCTTAATTAAGGATTTGTGTCCTATAAACAGCCATAGCTAAATTCCTAAATATCTGCTCAAAAGAAGAAACAAACTGACATATTGGATATGCTGAGGCGATTTTTATTTGTTTCTTTAAAATTGCCAGATGAGGCAACTGAACAAGTCATTTAATGAGATTGCTGTTTTAAAGTATGAATAAGAGTAGAGAACTGCATTTGACCTGCAAGTCTTTATTTATGTTTTGCTGCTCTGAAAATTTTTTGAATAGTTTTCAAACCATGAAAATGTCCCTCTAAACCTTTCATCTGAAAACCAAGAAATAAATGAAATCCACCCAACATTATAGGCAGAGAAAATGCAAATCCGATTATTACAATTTACAAAAGTCTTTCCCCTGGTTTCACAGACCCCGGTATCTTAAACCTAATTCTAAACTAAAATTTAAATCTCAACTGTTTATCTGAAAGAAACTTGCACTGACTAATCCTAAAACATTTCAGTGCCTTTGTTTAAGTCTTTAGATGCATATCAGTAATGCTTTTTCTAAGGTATGTTTATAAAAATTATTTCAAATGAACTATGGCCTAATCCTGGTTTAGGCTAAGCCTTGTCTATGAAACTGTGCCTTTGTGCTATATTTAAGTATTTTATTATATATTTGTAGGCTTATTTCTAGTGTTTTTGAGCAAACTGTGTCTCCTTATGTTGATTATTCATATGTGCTAAGACATGCGTGCTCTCTGAGGGATTTTTCCAGCATGTATGCATGTTCTGATGTGAGAGCTGTTTCTTCAGGGGTTTGCTGTCCTAACACATTTAAGTCCGGCCATCAGCCAAGATGAAACACCTGCTGTTGGGGAGAAACAAAGCGCACTAATCCAATATGTATTTCAGACATGTTAAACATCATCAGTTCCCCAGAGAGCGGCCACTGCTTGGCTACGGGAGAGAATTTTAAAGCAAATTGTTCTAATTTATGTAGGGACAATAAATCAAAATTAGCATGAGGACAGTGCAATGCACTGTAAAATGACAAAATGCTGTAGTGGCCGGTACCGTGCCCTGTATATGTTTGTGTGTGGGGTTTTATTTGAAGCTCTTTCTGCGTTACACCTGATTGTAAGTTTATGTGAAACTGTGAGAATGGAATGATATCATTGTATAAAGTGCAGGGTATAAATACTGCTGCAGCCCATCAGGATTTACTATTTGATGGACAGTGGTTTCAATGCTTCATAAAATTTAATGCACTGAAATATGTGCACGTTTGCATTTTAATGTCCATGAATTGGCCTTCCACTTATATCATAGGTCACTTAAACTGTGTTTTGAATCATGTATGAGAGGAAAAGGGAACTGTATTTTTATTACTTCCAGAGAAATCTCAAAAATCTCTGTTAAGAGAAAGGATTCGGCTGAGACAAATCGGCAGCTCTCTAGTTTTAAAACTAAAAGATGCAGATGACCACAGGTGTGATCTGTTAAATTAGTTTTACATGTTGTCAACTGGATAGGAGTCCATGTACTGAGATCACAAAAAACTGTTGTGTTTGTTTAAAATAGCATTTGATTGATGATTTGTTATAAAATGCTCATAAAGATGTTATTTTCTTTTATAGTATTTTGTTACTACAGTGTTATTATACATTTAAGCACTGAGCAATAATAATTAACTTCATGTACACAAGGTACAAAAGCGGTTTAGGTTTTGGCTTAGTGTTACTTGCATGTAATTATAAATTATTTATCGTTATTACAATAATAAGTATGTGTATGAAGGACACCTTCATATAAAGTGTTACCTGTTTTGTTTTTAAAGACAAAGACATGCATGTGTACATGATCATTTTTTGTAAGGCAGACAGTCCATCTACTTTCCATGTCAAACACTGAATAACAACACATCCCAATCATGTAGAATAGATAGCTCAAATAGTGAAACTATAGTAAGTCAGTCTCATAAAATTCACAGAAAATGTGCTTCCAAAGACTGACACCAGACAATCAAGCCTTTTGAAAAGTGCCATGTAGAGACTTCTGTGCTTACCTGAAGATACATCCTTTTACTTGTGCCCCAAAACCGGGTGTAAAATGGCCCTCATCTTTGGAAGTCTTTGGTGATGATGATGTCTGTGAAGGGGCAGATGCTGATGGGACATTGATGGATGTCTGGAGCAGAGCTGTCATTCAACTGGAACTGAAGCCTTTGGTCAGTCATGCAGTTCCCTGATACTGATTCTCTCTCTCTCTACTCTACACACACATGCCTGTATACCAACTTAAAAATATTGCTTTTAAACACCAACATGCTATAATATATGTCTGTTATAAAGCATGTGTGTGGACAAAATAATGTCAACTAATATTACCATTATTTTCCTCTAATATAGCTTTCAATCTTCTTTGACTAGATTCACATCACCTTTTGAATACTCTCTTGTTGAATGTTGTCTTTCAGAACATATTCCCATGTTTTAGAGGTGGGACTGGTCACACTTCTCTCTAAAGATATACAAAATTGATTGACAATATTAAACGCAAGTGATTTGTCTTTCTCAGACAGATGTTGAAGATCATCTTGGTGCTCCAACTATCAAGATTTTATGATGATAACACTATAATTTTTGCTTTAGCGTCTGTGAATAAATATTTAAAAATTACAGTATATCCATAGATGTTGAAAAGAATATTTCTATGTGTATAGATAGATAGGCTTTTTTATTGTATACATTAAATCTTACATTGAGCAATAGTTATGATTTGCAATGCGTATTCTATAAAATAAGGAATAATTTCAACTTTTTTGTATTTGAATGCATTGTAGTTTTGTATGAAGGCGGTTTCTCATTAGAAGGCACAATTAGTGATAAACTAGCCATAGCGGCCCGACTCATTAGATGCTGAAGCTTTATTTAAAATTTGAGCAGTGCCTTGTTTCCACTCTATTCTCCACCATATGTATGCATTAATTAGAGAACTGTGGAGGAGGAGTGGATTGCTGTGTGTGTGTTTACGTGTGAGCATGAGTGTGTGTGTGAAAGCTAGGCAGTGTGTATGATGTTTCGTGTTTCGCTTCAGTTCTACCCCCTATAACTGAGGATCTAATCAATCTGCTGGCTATTAAGTTTCTTAATTGATAATGCATACAAATTAAGCTGAGTGCTGTTACTTTGGAGACTTCGAGCAGGTGATTTTAGGCACCGGTCCAAATGGACTTTTAAAGCAGTTAGCGTAAGACTGAATCTATCTGGCTCAAGATGAATCTTTACCACTGAGCTGAGGCGACAGACAGAAGCTTTTTCATGTTTTGATTTTTCATGATTCGATTCAGCTATAGGCTACACAACACCAAACGCAACTGGATAAATCCAGTGGTTCTTAAAACATCATAGCAAAGCAAAAGAAATGTACTTTAATTTGATGGAATAAAGATAGATTTGAATGTAAGCTTGCAGTCCATTGTAAGAAAGAAAATAGGTTCTTATAAGTTTAAAAATATGTATAATGAAATAGTGATCGATTTCGAATATTATTTGTCTTATGTATATTTCACTGATAAACATCTAAATCATTTTGCACACGATGTTGTGCATAAAGTATGTACATATAATCAACACTTTACTATCACATCTCCTGCTCAGAATCCATCAAAACTGTCTCTTCATGCAAATTAGACAAAATAAACATTAACAACTCACAACCACCAAACATAAATTAGGCAGAGAAACCTGGAATGACAGTTACCATCAGCATGATGAGTCATAAAGACAAAATAATGATCCAAATATTCACCCATCTTTATGGCTGATCTGAGGAAAAAACATTCCATTAATCTGACACTTCATTAGGAGCACACTTATTTGGAATGCTAAATAGTTTTGGCAATGGAAAACACGGTCAAAGAATTAGCAATTCACAGAACTACTTGAAAGTTAAATCTGAGGCGATCATATGTGTAATCGTGAAAGTGATCCCTGCATTAATGTTTTTATTAACACAGTCTAAGGTTATTGGAGAAATGTCTGCTTCTCGTGTAATGTGTCTTTTAACAGAATGAGTGCAAATACACTTGTGTCTTCAGGATTCCTCGATGTCATTTAGAAGCAGAGGTTTGACATGATGGAGACACTTGTTGGATGATTTCTGAGTGCTGGTCTGCCTTTTGGTTTCCATCCCCATGAGACCAGCGGACCTACAGGCATGCCAAACTCATTCTCTGATCAACACAATCTGATTTGGTCAATTTTGCCACATAGGACACATTCTCTATTACAGAGATAAATAGCTTTGGGCCAACTGTCGACCAAAACTTGTAAGCTAATAAATTATTCCAATTTCTCCCAATAGATTTCTCTAGAGACAGCCAAGGGAAATACACTTTTTGATTAGTGAAGTTATGTGCGTGTGTGTGTATTTTTGTGTCTGTGACACACAGATATGTCATCTCTGATTAGGACCAGAGCTTCTCAGGTGGATGTTGCCTGAAGTGCTGTCATTTTGTAATGAACAGACAGAGGTTGGGTTGGCCCACCCTTTCCCAACCTGGAAATGGTGAGAAAATCTTCATACTATATTCTACATGGGCATGAAGACAGTTGGGTGAACATTAATGCCCACTGTAATTAAGCATGCTACACTCATCGACTTGGGTAACTGAACAAAAAACAAGAAACATAATTATATCAATTAATACAACAGTGTTTTGTCTTTAAGCAAGACCAATATTTGTGTTGCAATGTTAAATCGTTGCAATTGTCGCATCAGTTATGATATCCCCAATACTAATGGCTTTAGAGTTGCATTTACAATTATCTCTATGTCCTTGCCAGACATTTTCTTAATATGGTGCATGCGTTTCGTAAGTGGCAATTACCTTACAGTTCATCCATTCATAGTTCATTAATAGTTCATCCAAAAAAAAAAAAAATAGCTGAAGTTACTCACTCTCAGGCCATCCAAAATGAAGATGAATTAGTTTCTTCATCAGAACAGATTTGGAGAAATTTAGCACCACACCACTTGCTCACCAGTGGATCCTCTTCAGTGAATGGGTGCCGTCAGAATGAGAGTCCGAACTGCTGATAAAAACATCACAATAATATAGAAGTAATCAACAATCAGTCAACTGTCCTCTGAGTTGAAAACCGATTATGAAACAAATCTATTATTAAGACAATTATCCGTATAAAACTATGATTTTTACATAAAATAAAAAAAAGAATGTGACTGTAGTTAAATCATGGTAAGCATTAATTACTACAATTAACATTAAAATGAAGTGTTAACCAATCCACCAACATGGTTACTACAGTGGTATTATAATTCAACCAAAGTTAATTTAAATGTGTTTAAAACATTGTTTCCAGACAGAATAGAAGTCGTCGTCTATGCTACTGTATACATATTTTATTAGAATTGTTTTGCTTTCAAGGTGCTTGATATGTATGCATATATATATATATCATGATTTAGAATTTTTCCTCAATAACAAAGTTGGCCTGTTGCACATGTAATGCATCCTGCTGCTGGTGTTAACTCAATAACTGCATTGAATTATAATGGCTTAATGGCCATTCCATTTAATAACAATATTTCCATATAAACATAGCGGTTGCACTGAGCATGAACACACAGATCATTTATCAACCGCTCGGTGCCCTAAATTATTACGTCTCCAAACTTTCGAACAAGGTCAAGGAAATTCAAAATTGTAAATTGAACTTTAAAGGGTCAGCGATTTTTACTTTCCCTATTCATCTTCTCTCACCTTCTAACTTTGAGCCCAGGAGTGCATGATAATTGCATTTCAGTGGGTGGCAGAGTTTCATTATGTCTTCCTATCTTCTGCTCGCATGTGTAATTTAGTCAGGTCTTCCGAGAACTACATAAAGGCAGACTGCTTTAAAGAGAAGTTGTTACGTTTTGCAAATGAGCTCTATTCGGTGATAGTGATGTTTCCTTCTGCGTAGCCAATTTGGGCTCAAAATATGATTTTCACTTCACATTAACTGAATGACAGATCTCAATGAGGTTGTTAGTCTCTGATGTTCAGTGGACACTCCAGACAAAGCATTTAATAACATAGACGCTGCCATTCTGAGCCAATGAAAAACACTTATTTGTCTTCCCACTTCAGAAAAACTCCACCACCTCCAGAAGCATAATACAGCAAGTGTATGTGTTTGCAAAGATATACATGCGAGCTTGCGCGTGCGTGTGTGTGTGTGTGCCTGTGTGCAAAGAGCAAAGCAACCAGCTGGGTTGTAGGGGTAATAAAGAAGGAGAATCAATAGGGCATGCAATGGAGCCAAGGTGCTGCCATTTATCATGGCGCTTCTCTGACTCCAATCATTCATCAAGCTCAATGAGGCAGCAAATAGGAAAATGACTATTTGTATCAAACACATCTGCACTCATCCACTGAGGTATTTTATTCCCATTAACTTCCAAAGTAAAATACCCACTTTTTCAGCTGCTGTGTACCTGCGTGTACAGCCATGCATGCGTGTGTGTGTGTGTGTGTGTTTTTATATTTGCGCAGTTAGTAGTAAGACAACTTACATTGTGGGAATATTTAGAGCTGCATTCCTTTGCACATGCATCTGTCAAAGTGTCACTTGTCAACCCATCCACCTCCCTAATCTGACTATATGCAATTATTTTGTGTCCCTAACAGCATTTTAACTCACATTAACAGGTTAGATTTGTCTATTGCTATCTCTCTCTCTCTCTCTCTCTCTCTCTCTCTCTCTCTCCAGCAATGGATGTCTCGAGAATCAAATAAATATGCATTTCATTAAAATTTGATAGTCTCTCATTTTTGTACATTAATGACCATTCGGGGACGTACTAGATGTTCATTTCCATTGGCCAGGGCTGCATCAGATGTAAATGGGTGGATTAATGTAATTATGGTGTAATATGGCATGAAATAGTAGAGTCATTATCTCTGCTCTTTTATGAGGTGTCTGTGGATACTGAGGGATTTCTTTTGCTGACAAATGACATAATTGCATTTGTTGTTTTAGGCTGTTATGATAATAAATGTAATATTGCTCAATAAGACACTAAGACACAATAGAAATAGTTACTCATAGGAATTTATTGCCTGCCATTTAAAATAATTTTCATTATTATTCGCAGTTGTGCTTGTTTAAACTATCCTGGCTGGCTTTTTTTTAATTTTGCCTCAGATATTTGTACAGGGTGTGTCCTTATCCAATAGGATTATTTTATTCAATTGATTCTAAAGGCTTGTGCTTTGTTTGTGTATAGTCTAATCGTGATTTATTGCATGGACCCTAAATCAATTTCAATCACTGTTGAAAAAAAAAATACACATAAAATACAATTAATGACCTAAACTTGGGGCTTTGCTTTGTCTGTGGTAATTGAGGGAAGAAAGCTGGGTGGGATCCAAATAGACATGGGACTGTCATCTGACATTCACTGTGCACAAAACATTAAAGCAATAACAATCTGCAATGGAATCCTAAAAACATTACATTAATTTAAGACTAATAAGTTGTCTATGGGGGAAAATATAACATTAATATCACTTTGTAGCATGTATTTTATAAAAAACTAATTTTGAAGTTTTTTTCAAAACTCATAAAATCAATATCTTGCAAATAATTCAAAAAATGTATTGTTTAGATACATGTATTTTGCATATACAGAATCAGCACATTTTATGCATGCATTGTAAGAATGATCCCTAAAATTCCTGCATAATGCTGTTATTGTTTGATCAGTTTGTAGTGGTGTGCAGTGCTTACCTGAATTAAAAATAATTTGTGTTTGAATTTGCTATGTCTGTCACAAATATTCCAAATTAGCCAAGTAATTATTTGATAGTCCCAGCAATTACTATATAAATGGTTAAATTTGGAACTGTAGGGTCCCTAATTGATCCAAATTTGATGTTTTGCATATTTGCATAATGAGGAAATTGATAGAAAATTGTGTTCATTCATTTGTGAAGAATCCTATGAATTTTATGAATTTGAAAGCCGTCCGTTGACTGTGGATGGGTGACTTTGCTTGCTGCTCGCTGGGAAAACTGGCCTCATGCCAAGTTCACAGTCATGCAGATCGACCTCAACGTAAGCAGTTACATGTTAAAAATTTTGCACACAATGTGTGCGCAGTCTGTGTGTACAGTCTGTCGTTTTTTTCCAAATACATGCTGCACCCCTGACTAAACAAACTGCACACGGAGACGTACTCATGCGTGGCCGCTCTGCCCTCATAAATACAGAACAGCCAGAGGTGATGTCTCCATTTCACACACAGGCCACAGGCACAATATGAGACCCTGTACTGCAATTATTTTGCCTCTGCTTTTGACGGTAAAGATGAATTGCCAGTTCATCCTATCATTGTTTTAGAGGCCGCTTAATGCCAGTTGAAATACTTATAACACATAATGACTTCAGCACGCCACCAACAATAATGGCATGAATGGGAGTAGATTTATCACAACAATTCATAGCAGGAAATTTCTCATCAGGCCTAATTACTCATTACTCATGATCTGGCCCTTCCTGATTCATATACATTTATATAAAATGTCCAGGAATAAACCAATAAATACAAACAAAGCTGGAGTATATATTTTGAGCAAAAGATATCCATTTATATATGCTTGAGAATACATCACAGTGTATTTGCAACATTTCACAACTGTCTTAGGTCTACTATTACAGGTGGCAATTTAATTTGGATTTAAGTATTTTGCCTGCTCATTTGAACAGAGTAAGCATACAACTCGCCACCAAAATATTAGGATCTTAACGCTTGAGATGCTCTAAATAAGATGTCCGATGTAGTTTATACCATGTGATAATATCCTTCAGGGGCTCACTAAATCATTTCATGATCTGTTGGCTGTTGGCCTCATCCGACAGAAAAGGGCGAGTGGCTGTGGTGCATCGCTCTGAAAGTATAAAAGAGATGAAGGTAAGGATATTAAGTGACTCTATAGAACATCCAGGGCACAACAGAATGATTGATGGCGGGACAATGTGGGAGCTCGTGGACAGAGGACCCTTGGAGAGGCAGAAAAAGCCATCTCCAGCCTGGTGTGCTCGTGCGGTCTATTTGTATGAGTAATCAGTTGAGCTCCCTACTCTGTCAGTCCTGTTTACTCACTGATTCTCTCAACAAGACAGTCATTGACACGGGATAGATGGGGATAGTCTAGCAGAGAAACCGGCAGCTTTAAAGAGGTTAGTGTTACGTTGGAGTCTCCAGACCCAAAGCACTATATTACACAATGTGATATTTGTAATACCTGGCCATTTGTTTGAATTGTAAGATTGTGCGCAATTTCCTTATGTCTTAGGACTGTGTGTTTGTGTATTAACTAGGCTGGCTGCAGGTGTCACAATGGTTCATTTCCACCAGCTGATGCCCTGCTCTTCTCGCCGTAACCGCAGTAACATTCTCTCCCCTTTCTGAACGTCACTAATTTCTCTTCCACAGTCAAACACACATGCGCACTAATGGTGTAATTGATATTCAGACAGCGCTCTCCTGCGAGGACACCAGGCAGGACTGCATTTAGATGTGTGCTCTTTCGCACATTTTCGCACATATTGGTTGCCCGACCAGCCACGCTGGGTTTGAGTTAAAATATGCTCACAGAGAGCTGTCATTTAAGCGTCATGCCAAGTGCAGCCACCTCTCTGCATTTATGCGGCCCAATGTAGTGTGTTACTTTGTTATTTAGCATGCAGGCTACCATAAACTAGCTGCGGCCTATGGATTAAAGTTCGTTTTCCACCGTAGTAGTCACACGTAAATCTTTTTAACTATTACTAACCTATGTTTGCGTGCTTATTTTTCCATTTAAGGCTATTTCGACTTAGTCATATAGAATCTCGCCGCCCCTGGTTGTTACCAGGATAAGCCACTCATCCAGTTTTCCCTAATCACGACAATTACTTCTGAATTATCTTCGGACCCTGACAGACGTTCCTTGTAACTCTCTTTTATTTTCAAACGGCCCCTAATCAGCGACTCTCATTACAATCGCTGATTAAACTGCAAATTATCCAGCAGCGCCAACAGTTCGCGCCTACCACCGGCTCGTTCAATATCAATTACACCGAGCAGCATGTCTGCAGCCTCCGGGATCCTCCAAGTGCTTGATGGTGGCACTTATTAGTCTGGAAAACAAGGAAAATACTAATAATCAGGGGTCATGAGAAAAAAGGAGGACACTGAGGGATTATAAGGTGGCAATTAAAATGCTATCAATAGATACGGCGTTCTTCTTTGCGCACATAGGCTACTGTAGTAGCTTTTGAAATGTTTGTAAACATAGCCCACCTAGAGGAGGGTCTGTTACACGTCAAATCACCAACTTCCAAAACAAGCGATTTATGTTCTCCTTTTCATAGTCATTTTCCGCCTTTGCATTTTAACGATGAAGAATAAGCTCAATTTAAGGCCTTTAAATACCCAGGTCTGCACAAAAGCCAGCGCGCGTTTAGCGCAGCGCTCTGGATGTGTGGTCCAAATTAGAGGATGACACGGGAGTGAATTTTCACTCCTGTCCCGTCCCACTCCCATAGAAAGAAATCCTGTCCTGTCCCACTCCCAGACAAAAGTTTAAAAAATAATCCCGTCCCATCCCGCTCCTGGTAAAATGACTCCCACTCCCATCC
>JAUCMS010000095.1:16213790-16224414 GCA_032357445.1 Enteromius radiatus | reverse complement strand
TCAAATTTATTGGCAACAGTTTATTCAAAGATAAATGAACATTAAACATTAAAAAGTCTTTATCTTTACAGAATAAAACTATTTAAAACGGCCTCATGCAAAGCATTCTGGCAACCAGATCAACCTTTTTCTGTTTTTTTTTTTTATTATTATTCTTATATTTATTCTCTCAAATGCTTTGCATGAGGCTGTTATTTAATTATTTTTTTCCCTGCAAAGATAAAGACTTTTTAATGTTTAATGTTTGAATGTTTGTTATCTTTGAACAAACTGTTGCCTGTAAATAA
Organism: Enteromius radiatus; assembly: GCA_032357445.1. Classification (NCBI taxonomy): domain Eukaryota; kingdom Metazoa; phylum Chordata; class Actinopteri; order Cypriniformes; family Cyprinidae; genus Enteromius; species Enteromius radiatus. Next base: position 16,224,127 of record JAUCMS010000095.1, on the reverse strand, counting down.
CATAAATGTAAATCTACAGTAAGTTACTTGCATCCAGCTGCCAGTAATACTGTAATTTCTACAGGATGCTTTTTTACAGTGTAGGCTACCTATTTTATTGCTTTATGAAAATTATAAGACTCATTCACATCGAGCTTTCCATGGAAGGGGAGTGGTTTGGCGCATTTAAGCATTACTGTTTCCCTCTCGTCTCGCAATGTACAAGGTCAGTGAAACTAATTATTTTCAATATTAATTTGCTGATGCATTAAATTGCATTAGCAGTGTGATTATGCTGGAATTTAATAATTACTAGCACATGTTCCCAATTTGGAAAAACTCAGAGTGACCACTGACCCAAGTCCTCCCTTCTCGCAAGCCACTTAAGTCCTTTCTTAAATGAATAATGTCAGTATATGTATTGTCTTAAATATAACTTACCACACCGTTTCTTTACTTGACACTGAGTTCACTGTTTATTTTAAACAACAGAAAACATACGAATAATTACAAAATATTATTATTATTTTTGTTCATTTAATTTTAAAAATAACTTTATGGGAGCATCGGAGTAAACGTAACCAACCTTTTTGCATAAGGCCCAGAACTTAATTATGCATCTTAATTATAAATCAGGACCTTGCATTTAGACTTCGAGAACAAAGTTTGAGTGCAAACTTGTACATCGAAGTAAACACATTTTCATGTTTAGATGATTGTCGTGCTTACCCCCAAAAGTCTCATTACGGGCCGTAATGGAGGCCAGCCAGTCCGTGACACACCAAAGCTCCATTTCATTACGGTAATCGCCGTCCAATGCTGATTATTTTATTTAGAGCCATAATTGTATTCTCCCCAGATAACTCACGTTGAAATCGGGTCCACATGGAGGGCACAGAGTCTAATCACAGTATGAGATGCGACGGGGGTCGCGTCTGCTTGAATGGAGGAGCCGTCGTGTTACTTTCCAATTCACTTATTTCACGGTATATGGTGAGCCCTTTGGACCTATTATTCAAGCTATGTCAAACCGCAATGTCATTTACACAAAATAAATAAGAATTCCTCATGGATGGAATCGGTATCAACAGAAATAGTCCTGTGCTAAAATAATAATAAAAAAAACACCCAGAAGAATATTAAAGCACAGTCAAAATCAGATGTAGGCAAAATGTTATGATGAGCACTGAAAGGCCATAATAATAATAATAATACCGACATTATTCCTCCCCTAATTACAGTAAATTGTAAATGGCAACCTTTCAAATAACAAACCATTTGACCCTTGGAGCAGAGATAGCTAATTTCAATGTAGCTTAATTGACAATCACCACTTGCAAGGCCAGAAAAGAAAGCGAGCACCACTAATTCTAAGTTAATAATAATAGTACTTATAATAATAATATTAAATATAATATCTTTAGGCTATATAAAAATGATGTCATTCACTGCCGTGATTATGTAGCCTGGATTATTTACTCTCTAAGATTTTGCGTTGATCTGAACGGATGTTTAGACGCATGGATATTCAGCTGGCCACATAGCTGTTGTAAAGTAGAAATATGACAGCATCTGTAGGGTCTTCAGTGATATTCGAGATTCCCATATCCTTTGTGTTTCTTAATTGCTCTCAGTAGTCCAACAGCTTGGCCGTACACATTCATGCCACAAAACGAAGGGAGCACTGATTGATTATACAAAAAACACGCCGAAAACTTGACAGCCTGGCGAATGTGCTTTCGCTGAATGGATTAAATTAGGCAATGTATGTCAGCGAGTTTGAATTAAATAAATCAAATTACTTGCGTCAGCGCTGATGAAACATCGATACAACTGAGGCATCAGTACGCATCAGTAGCCTGTTTCACCTCAAGCCTTTACCGAAATAAATTAGAATTCTTCAAACATGATTTACATCTTGCAATTCTTGCAATATATCTAAACACAGTCAAATTGCTACGCATTACTCAGATTTCACTGTAATAACTGAGATGAAAGCTCATAGATTTGGCACTAATTACTTCAAATGCTTAATGGTCTTGAAAATGACTAGTTGGAAATGTACCTTGGATGTGTTGTTAGCTGCCTCAAAGAATTCATCGTTTTTGATAGATGGATTCCACTCAAATAAAGCTGTAACTCACATGAAGGTAATAAAACAACCAGCTCACAGCAGCACCCATAGCAACCCTGTGTTCATTCTCTTCACACGGACACAAGCAAATATGACCCGCGTTCTGTTTTCGATTCGCAAAGGGCCTCGAAAGTAGGGCTACATCTAAATGGTGACTTTACAAAAAGTGCCCCTTATTCCTTGTGTTTAGGTGAAATAAAATCACATCCCAATTCGGTCAAGTATAGTAGGCTATAAAGACTGGACTTTTCCACCTTTTGTGAAGCCTCTTTTTACCAGTACAGAAAGATTTATTATTCACTGGTTATTTGCCATGATTATGAAGTCATTTAAAATGTATAGCTAATAAGGGGGCGACGCAATAAATCAGATCTGAAATGAACAGGAGCAACTGCAGATGAAGCCGGTTTGTGGATTTTAGTGGTTGGTTGTCTGACATTTTCAACCCTCAATTCTGATTGGCTCCCATTTGTGGAAGCTCACGGGCTCATCCAACTATTAAGCGCCTCCCAATCTCTCTAAAGAACAGTATAATACATGGAACCGCCTTTTTAAACGCACTGACGACTTTCCTTCATTTGAGCCCTATGCGCTTTTCAAAAGGGTTAAAATTTGTAGAGTAGTTTGGGAAGCAGTTGTGACTCCAGGAGTGCGCAATGCTCTCTCATGCCGACCTTTTGGATACTCGCCTCGGTGAGTTATCGCCACCAAACTCCGGTCTTCAGCTGCACTGTAAGCTAGAGTATTTTTCAGTCTTCAAACTAGTGAACTAATGTGATTGCAAAATTGATATCTTAATCTGTTTTCATTTTACTTGCAATGTTTGTTAATTATCAGATGAATTAATTCATCAGCTTACTCTCTGATGGATTGTGAAACTGAATGTTTTTTTTTTAATAATTGCTTGTGCAACAAATATGACAATACATTTATAATTTAAAAAAATACATATACATTTTGTACTTTCTGTCTTTAATGTTGATGTTCCTGTCATTTGGAGACAATGTAAAATTTTTGACTCGTACGTCCACAGGGATGAAAGATGCTGCAGCCGAGCTTCTCGGACACAGAGAGGCTTTGAAGTGCAGACTAGGGGGGAGTGACTCTGGACACCCCGGTGATCTTACTTCGGCTACAGAGACTGTGGAAGGGACCACTCTGCTCCCAGGGGAAGACATAAGTAATGGGGGATCCAATCCTAATGGAATGCAGCAGGTCAACGCCAAAGACCAAGAAAAGCAGCAACAGCAAAACTCTAACAATCAGTCGAGTGGTCAGCAAAACCAACAGAAACAGAAACGCCACAGGACCCGCTTTACTCCAGCGCAGCTGAACGAACTGGAAAGGAGCTTTGCTAAAACACACTACCCTGATATCTTCATGAGAGAGGAACTTGCATTACGGATTGGTTTAACGGAGTCACGGGTTCAGGTGAGACTGAGTGAACCTGCTCATCTTTGACATCTTAACGATGCTTTCCACCTGGTGATTAACAGTTTAAAAAGAAGAAAATATGCCTTCAATAATAATAATAAACTCTCAAAACAATGTCAAGGCTAAAATACAGGTAGCCTAAATATTGATGCTGTCCGCCGCGCTATAGGCCTACTTTAAAATGTAAAAACATTCAGTGTTGTCAGTGCAAAAGTACAAGAAACTTCCTCAAACGAAAAGAAAAAAAACTGTACATTTGCATATTTTTTTTTCTTAAAGAAACACACGTCAGCTGAATTAATACCCTATTAGACAATATTTATAAAAAACGTGTTGTAGCCTAGCTGAATATGAAATGTGTCGTTAAAATTATTATAAATTATTATTTATACAAATATAAATAATAGTAAGACGGCAATAATAATTCATATAACTGTTAAAAATACCTCAATAATAAGGAAGGAAAATATCAGATTTGGACGCTGTTCGTGTGCTTATTTTTATCATGATTATGGTTCCATGATGAATTACAGAGACCATCAAACTATTTGTCTCCTAGTATGAGCCATCAGCTATAACGACTTCATCGCCGGCTGTCTGCAAAACATTTTAGAAATTGCTTTGTCTATTTTTCTCTCTCTCACGTTATCATGGCTAGTTGTCCGTGAAAATAGTAGCCTAATATTTTACAGTTTATGTCAACAAAAAACAAGCAGGTGCATAACCCTCAGTATTCATAAAGATGCACTGAACAAATATTTATAGTGGCTCAATTCTCCATTTAAAAAATAAAAGTGTTCGCCTTTTGCCAATATTGTAAGAAATTGTGTGGCAATTCATTATATATTTATTTATGTTTTATTTATTAAATGTTATTAATTTATTTCAAATCAAAATAATAGCTATTTTATTACTTTTGGAATTAAAATCAGATACACGTTATGTGCAGTTCAGTATAACCTAGGAAAATATTTGTGCAACAAAGTCTTTAGACTATACAACTATAATTCATACTCACCAACGAAACGCGTGACTTTCTAAGTGTTTGTTTTTGTTTATCCTTTCAGGTGTGGTTCCAGAATCGGCGCGCAAAATGGAAGAAGCGCAAGAAGACAACCAACGTTTTCCGGGCGCCGGGCACTTTGCTGCCGACACACGGTCTGCCTCAGTTTCCGTCTGCGGCTGCGATGGGCGACAGTCTCTGCTCTTTTCATGCCAACGACACGCGCTGGGCCGCGGCCGGGATGCCTGGAGTCTCACAGCTGCAGATTCCGCCTGCGCTGGGCCGACAGCAGGCGATGGCGCAGTCTCTGTCCCAGTGCAGTCTAGGAGCCGGCCCCCCACCAAACTCCATGGGCTTATCGTCGAATGGTTCCGGTCTTCAGACGCATCTGTATCAACCCACATTTCCAGGGATGGTGCCCGCTTCTCTCTCGGGTCCAACGAATGTGAGCGGCTCCCCTCAGCTGTGCAGCTCGCCGGACAGTGATATGTGGAGAGGGACTAGTATCGCTTCGCTGCGCCGTAAAGCACTTGAGCACACCGTTTCCATGAGTTTCACCTAATTTGAGCATCCAAGACGTCTTTTCTGTCACTTCAAACCCCAAGTATTCCTGAAAAACAGTCACGGAGCACTCAGGATATGAGGTTATAACTGTGAAATTACAAATTGGCAGCCTTACTGGATGATGGGACCCAAACAAACCCCCGACAATGCTTATATACAGCAGATGTAGACTCTAGTAATAGTTTTAATGCTTGAAATGTATGTAATTTATTTATATGTTGGATTCGGTCATGTTTATTTGGTTTTCACAGCTATTGATTTTAATAACGGCGAGTTAGGTATATTTATTTATTTATTTATTTACGAGAATTTATTTGACTCTTCATTCACATATGAAGAAACAACTGCAAGCCTATTTATTTCGCCGATGGGTGATATTATTTTTTAACTAAACTAAATGTAAAAGGACGCGTTATTAAGAACAACATGTGTGCATGTACAGATTGTTTTACGGCACGTACTACATGTTGGAGTAATTTTTCAGGTACAGAACTGAACATGTTGGAGTAAGAGCCAATTTCCAAATAATCAGATTCAGATGCATGTAAAATTCCAACCAGGATCAACAGGAAGTTGTTTACATAAAGCAAAATGAACTTGAGTGTTTGTGTAGATAAGAAAAAAAAATCTTGTTATCTGCTGGTATGTTTGTGATATGTTTTAACTTATTGTCTGTGCTTATTACTGGAATATGGTTTTTGTAAATGTTTATCTTACCAAATTCAACAGAATTGGGAAGGTTTATGTAAGTGGGTGAATAAAATCATTTTAAGAATTTCAGTATGGTATGTGATCTCTACAGAAGTCCAGAAGATTTTTGAAGTAAATAGAAGCGGTTGCCAGATAATTCAAGAGCGACTTTAATTGCCAAGCCCATATGCAGTTTTAAACAAACAAAATTAAGAAAAAAAAAATTCTCCAGATATTTTAGAGTTATAGACGGATAGCTTACATACATTTGTCTGCAGCGATCTAATAATTTTGCAGACATTTTATTTTCAGCAAAATTCTGGAAGTACATGTTTTGCAAAATGTTTTTTCCACATTTCAGAATTTTCACATTGTCATGTTGTCCATGGGAATAAATATTTACCCTCTGACATTAAGTAAAAACACAAAATTGTCATAACATAGCGAATGGCCTGGCATAAATCCTGATCTTTTATTTTCACGATCAAGGATATAATCAGGATATAGTCAACACATATTTTTCAGTAGTACATTCCGATATATCCTCACAACACTGAAGTGTGCAATGTTTCAAAATATTTTAAACGAGTATGATTTAGATCGCAATGCTTAATTTTAGTTTCAAGGCAAGATAAAACAAAATAATGCAAATAAAAACTTTCCTTAAAAGACCTCTTAAAGGGCTAGTTCACCTAAATTGAAAACGCATGTCACTTCAAAAAGAGAGTATTTTGAAGAATTACTTTCTCTCTCTCTCTCTCTCTCTCTCTCTCTCTCAATCTTAGAAATATAGGTACAAACGCTGTCCCTTGGGCGGTACCTATTCAAAAGCTACACTTTTTTACCTATTAGGTTGTAATATGTACACTTTAAGGTACCAAAATGGACTCTTTAGACACAAAGATTTCTGAGAGTGCTCCAGCAATGACAGTCAATGTTCAACATTTGTTATATATCATCTTTTTTATCTTCCTGAAGAAAGATTTGCAAAAACATTAAGATCATTTTATTTTATTTAATTTTTAGGCAAAATGATTCTTCTATGGAACAAGATTTTACACCACTTCTGAAAATCTAAAATATTAGTGGTCATCTACTGTGGATCATCAGTTGGACAGAAACATAAAATTCCTTAAAGGCCTTAAAAAAATTGGGAAACGCTTTACTCATGTCCCTTCGCTTTTTATATAGCAGTAAAACATCAATATAATTATATGTTACATTCTAACACATTTTACAGAGATACTGCATTCATAAATTCCAGGTAAGTCTGTAGGGATGTATGCTTATCTACTTGTAGCCCCTTGCAGACAAATACCTAAAGCAGAATTGTAACCAATTAGTGTGGCATGTCTTTTTTCTCCTCATCTCTTTGTGTGGTTTGTAACCGTTACCGCTGGGGAGGTGGAACAGCCCACAAACATCTGCTTGACTTTTCTCAGATACAATAGCCAGACTGTGTCCTATTTAGCAAAGATTACTTTCGACTGTGAGAAGAACCCTCTTCTGTCACTTCAGCAATCACCTTTATTAACTGACAGAAGACCCAGACCTGGATAAAAGGTAACCAGATATCAAATAAATACTTGTAGCAAGAGAAAACATATACTATACTACTCTTATTTTTACCTTGATGACATATGATAAAGTAAAAAAAACATGCGGTAAAAAGAAAAATCTGAAATTGCCACACTCAGAGTGCCACCCTGCACTGATGTGAAACTAATTGTCCCTGTAAATTTGCATATAAGATTTCACGAAACAATGGAAAATGCAGAATCTACACAAGCCTCCCCTGATCATTCAACAGTCTCCATGTAGACATCCATCATCATCAGTTTTAGCATCTGCTCTGAGAGACCCTCTGCCTCTCTGGTCCCCCTGTGGACGCATGCTCTGTTCACTGGTGTATTTCATCACTTTAAGCAAAATGCACAAGTGTCTCATGATTAAAACAGAATATAATGACAATTAGGAGATTCTTTAAATAGAATGAATGAGATTTTGTCAAAAGTGTCCGTTGAAAAATCTACTTTCAGTTAATAGTCGGCCCTTAGGGCCACTGAAGACTTTCTCCTTATTCTTCATTTTTTATAACATGGTCCCATGGATATGAGTGTATGCTAATGAATCAGTGATATATGCACAAAGAGGAGATTTAAGTTATGAATGAAATAAAGGATGCATGTGTGTCTGTTTCACAGTACAGTGCTCCACTTTGGTCATGTATCTAATTTTGGTCATTAAAATCAAAACAAATATCATGCCACAATCTTACCAAAAAAAAGTATCAAAATGCAATGCACTTCTAATGCACATAAGCCATTCCCTGCTTTTCCTTGTTTGCTGTATTCACCCAACCTGTCCACACTTGCCCTTGAGTTGCTCTGTCAGTGCATGGAAAGCACCTCACAGCTCCTGACAAGAGCAGCACTAAATCAGAAATCAGTGGCTGGCAGAGGAGTAAGCCACCATGAAGGTCATAGACATCAGCAGGATGCCATCTTTATCCACCAAGAGCACATATCCGTGACCAGCAGGAGGATTCTCCCTGTCTCAGACTGGGACAGGCCATAACCTCAAAACAGCGTGAATGAAAATAGAACTATGCAACAGAAAAGCAAAATTATTTGTCCCATTAGGTTTGAGCAATTTACACATGTGAGCATAGATTAATACTGTATGTTTATAGGTGGGTTTACAATTTTTCAGTCATTTATATTTGTCTGTTACATTTATTTCATTTTTAAAATTACATATATATATATATATATATATATATATATACACACACACACACAAAATAGACAATAGAATGCAACTTTAAAAAATATATATATTTTACATTGTTGCATATACTATATATTTTGAGAGTAAATAATACATAACACCCTTGTACTGGTGTTATCACATCATAAATTATTTATATAATGTGCAAAATTTGGGTTAAATATTCCATATGTTTCAACAGCAAATGTCCTTATGGAAAACACATTTTATGATGTTTGCCTTCTGCGTGTGTTCATCACATGTTAACATACTGCCATCTGCTGGTGAACTACAGAGACTGGTTTGTGAGCTTGATGCTATTGATTCTTTAGGAATAAATCAATCAGTACTTGAGACCAGTGTGCAGGTCAGGACCTATTTATGAAGGTTATTTAGAAATAAAAATACCTCCGTTAAATGGAAAGGTTTTATATATCACGAACATAATAAGGACATATTTCTTTGAAACTGTGGTAGTCATTTTATTGTTTCTATTAGCCTACTATTGTCAAATTCAGCTCCAGAGTTTAGCTCCAACTCTAATTAAACACACCAGTTCATCACACTGACACGTGCTTCAGGAAGTGCGTGAGGGATATTTTGAGGTGTGCTGTCTGTCTGATATATAAAAAAATAAAGGTTTGCAGCACGTTTTTATGCGTTTTCTCATAGTTATGCTCCCATTAGTCTCGCGTAGCCAGACCTTCAGAGTGACGGCTGTCTTGCCTTTCAGTGATGGTTTGATATAATTCTGCAGAATAATTCTGAAATAATTTCAGATAATTCTGCAGACACCAATTGAGCACTATTTGTTTCAGTGTAGAAACGTACACTTTCTAATTTTTCCAAAACGTCCACACGTTAATGGATTGTAGTGAGCCTTGTGAGTGGGTTGTGTGTGTTGTGAAAAGCTGTAAAAATGCGAAAATGTAGTCTCAAAATCCAATGAACCGAACAAGATCGACTCGAACAAAACATCAATAAATTAACGTGTGTCACCTGATTCACAAATGCACACATTTTTGCATGCGCAATTTATGATATATTAATGTAGAATAGACCATTTTTTTCTTTTTGCAAACATGTCTTTCTTTGTACAAATCGCTGTACAAGCATTTAATGAGCTTTAACCGATCCAAAAGCGGCAACTAGTGGCAGAGAATGAAATTGCATTCCAACGCGAAAAGACTAAGAAAAAAGTGGAGGCATATGCTAATGTTTCAAAATGAAGCGGCTTGGGACTTCCATTCAGAGTTGACTTTCTTTTTAGAAAGAATAACTTACATGGTGCACTTTCAGATTTTAAACTTCATTCACTAGAGCTCTGAATTGTTTCTTTCATTGCTACACACTAAGGTATTTTTTAAATTCACTTTATATATTTTTGATATTTAAAATGCATGATGTTTAAATTGAATCACCTGCCTCCAAATTACTAAATGGGGTATCGTTATCGCATCGTATCGCCCGCGGTGAGAGGTGGCGGTCTGGTGTGCCCCCCAGCTTAGCTGTCATGTGTTGGAGTTCACCCCTTTGAACGAGAGGGTCGCTTCCCTGCTCCTTCGGGTCGGGGATAGGTCTCTCACTGTTGTTTGTGCTTAAAGTGCTGGAAAGTGCTCCAACTGGGGACTTCAACGCACACGTGGGCGATGCTGGTGATACCTGGAGGGGTGTAATTGGGAGGAATGGCCCCCCTGATCTGAACCCGAGTGGTGTTCTGTTGTTGGAGTTCTGTGCTAGTCACAGTTTGTCCATAACGAACAC
>JAUCMS010000095.1:16182969-16202161 GCA_032357445.1 Enteromius radiatus | reverse complement strand
GCCGGACCTGGGACTCGAACCGGCGACCTTTGGGTTACAAGCCCAACTCCCTATCCATTAGGCCACGACCGCCCCCACGGGCGTGGCCTAAACAGGGTCACACTTCTATACTTCAGAATCCTAATAGGGTAGCAGATAGATACTGTACCTCCATATAATATACTCACATCATTGAAGTGCTGACTTGTCTTCATGATGTATGGAGTTCTCTCTGTCTTGTCTGTCTTCATCCATCCTTGGCCCAGGAACTCCCTACAGCAAGAACACAGACAGTGTATTGTGATAGATGTGCATCTGCAGAGGCTTCTTCTCTCATGAACACACAAGCTTCTTTGAAGCCCATAATGAGTATGTTCAGTAAGGCTGACACAGATTTGCTCATACATTATTCTCTGGTGTCTTTGAGGCTCGAGGTCTACATCTCTCTGTACTGTGTTGATGCTCTACTCACTCGTAGGGAATGCTCCTGAAGACGATGTGATCAAGAAGAGTGATTTGTTCAGCTAGCTCCATCGCTGACAGAGATTCAAAACACTCAGACTTTGGACATTCAGCCTGGATGAGACAAAGAGACACAAAATCAGCTCTTTAGTGTGATAAAAAGGCACAGTAAATGTATAACAACAACTGCAAAATATAGTAAATATGCAGCATAAACATTCTTCAAAACATCTTCTTTGGTGTTACATGATAGAAAGTAAGTCATATAGGGTTTTGAAATAAATGAGGGTTAGAAAATCTTTTTTTTTATCACTTTAAAAATGTCTATTTCTGGGAACATTTGTACTTGTGACAACATAACATTGTATAATAGCTAAGTGCAAAATATCATGCTGATGCTGATATGAAAGCTAGAAATTACACATATTATATGCATATGAACTTATGAAAATCTATAATTAAACTGCCAATTAGCGATGAGTGACTGTTGGTTCTGTTTTCTTTGGCAGAGACACTTTTCAATTAACACAGTAGGTGAGGATTTTAGAAGCAAGATAAGGGTGTGTGTGTGTGTGTGTGTGTCCAAGCAACATGCATTACTAATCAAAACATGCACTTGCTGACACACACACACACACAACTGTACAGGCTCAACCCTGATAATGCATGCTGTGTTTGTAATTAGTGAGCCCAGTATGCTGCTGCCAGTAGCACATTATATCATACAGTCGTGCATGAGTGTGTGAATACATTTATCTGTGTATCTATAAACAACGATGCATAAGAAACATTAAAATCAACTAATGTTCCTCACTCGTGTCCTCTTTAAACACAGAGTGCTGCATACAACATTCATTAAATGTATAGTATAAGCAGATGAATATGTGGAACTGTAAATCTGTATGCAGTGCAGATGCTCCTTTTACAATATTTATAAACATGGACTATTCTCATTGTATAAAATAATAGCTATTTTCCTTCACTGCTAGTAATAGAACAAGTGAAACTGAAGCTCAAATATCACTAGCAGAGCTTTAAAATGTAATAGCATGATCCTTTACAATAACACATGGATATTTCAAGAAGGAAATACCCCTGAAAGGCTGTTTAGAGTGTGTTTTTGTGTGCGTTGGCTTTGTTGCATAGAGTTTGCATGTGGCGGACAGCAACAGGCGCTCCGTCTCACTGTTTGAAGTTGTAATTAGAGTCCTGCTGCTCAGAGATTTGCAGTTTGAACATGTAATTCGGTCCCTGAGCCTGATGCTGCCTCTGAAGCTGCCTCATGAGGCATGCCAAAATCTGCCTTCCCTCTGAGATCTCATCCTTAGGTGGCTGCTCAACAGTGATGTGGAACAGATATATGATTTTAAGTGATAAGACATCTTCGGACATGTGAGAGAGCTGTGCATGGGCGTCTTATATCAAAGTTTTATATGAGCCTTGCATTAAAACAGATGGTTTACGTTTGAAATTCTCATTGGAGGAGCCAAGTATGCATGTATGTATGTCTGATTCTCCATCCATCTGATCATTCATATTTATTTACAGATGTGACGTAGATTATATTCTTTGAAAACCATTTCATTAGCCCCAAATGTTCTAATTTTCATAGAAAAGACATTATGTTTACAAAAGTATTGGGATATTACATCAGGGACTTTAATCACATAGAATACATAGATATTAACATGGAATTTGTCCATTCTTAAAACCTTCCACTCTTTTGATATTGCTTTTCACAACATTTTGCAGTGTTTCTATAGGAATTTTTGCCCAGTTATTCGAGTGCAACATTTAAGATGTCAGACACTTATGTTGGACTAGGCAACCTGGCTCTTCAATTCAGTTCATCCCAAAGGTGTTTGATGGAGTTCAGGTCAGGGTTCTGTTGTGGCCTCCACACCAAACGCATCTTTATAGATCTCGCTTTGTGCACTGGGGCACAAGCATGCTGAAATGGAAAAGTGTTCCTAAGAATTTGGACACATAGCATTGTCCAAAATGTCTTTGTATTCTGAAGAAACACCCATCATACTGCCAAACAGAGAAGTGTGATTTGCCACTTCATTTTAACAGGTATGCTTTACACCACTCCATCTGACGCTTGGCATTGCACTTGATGATGTGAGGCTTGCATGCAGCTGCTCAGCTGTGGAAACCTATTCCATGAAGCTCTTGCCTCACAGTTTTTGTGCTGACATTAGTGCCAGTGGAAGTCTGGAACTCTTCAGCTATGAAATCAGCAGAACGTTGGTGACTCTTATGTACCATCCTCACGTTCTTTGTCTTTACATGGTCTTCTGCTGTTTCTTAATGCTCCCATTTTTCAATAATGTAATTTACAGCTGACTGTGGAATAACTAGTGGGGATGAAATTTTACAAACTGACTCCCTGCAAAAGTGGCATCCTGTCATTGTAGCACATTCGTGAATGCATGGTTAACACACCTTTTATCTGATTGAAACACCCTGAATTCTGCAATTAAGAGATGTGTCCCAATACTTTTGAAAGAAAACTTAGGCTATTTCTTGTGGTTTATAAACACATGCAAAGAACATAACTTATCCTCACCATCTGAAGAATGTCTTCAATCTTCAACTGGGCATCGTCCTGGTCATCTTGAGAAAGGGCACTGGGGAGAAAAAGCCAACTTTCTATAATCAGATTTTAAGTTTGCCTTGTTGAAAATAAAATCTACATTTATTCTGAAGAAAGATCTACATTTATATTGCTTTCAATGCTTTCATTTTATGTGTGAGAGGTTGTGCTTATGTAACCTGCCTTAGTATGTTTGCTGTGGCTTTCCTCTCCTGGGGAAGAAGGTCAGGGTCTCTTAACACCTCCTCTAGCAGGCAGATCACACCCATCTTCAGCTCTCCATTCATTTCAAAGTCCTGAAACCCACCACACATACACACACACACATATATATATCCACAATCATGAGAGACCCATGCATAATTTAAGCAAAGTAAAGCAAAGACAGATCGGACTGATGGGATGACCGAAATCAATAACCGGCTGAATCCAAACTCATTTCCTTGACATATCAAGGTTTTTTTCTTTATTTTAACTAATGCAGATTAATGTAATGCAGATTATGTGCATAGACTGTAAAATATATTACTAATCAGTATCTTTGTGTAGTTTCTTTTGCAAGCATTTGTTTTTAGAGACCATATTTTAAATTAAGGATATCACATAAAAAAAGAGAAATGTAGTCAGAATCTACACAGAATCGTGCTCACGATTTTGGAAAATAGAGTGAACGAATGAACAAATACAGCAAAGCAAATTAAGGGAATGAAATAGCAATTGTGTGCATGTTTTAGTAAATTGAGCACATGGTTTATTAATGTTATCTTGCGTCTTATGGGTTAAAAAAAAAAAAAAGCATTCAAGAACAGAACAATGGCCTCTTCACTGTTCACACCATGAACGATAACTATATTACAGTCCACACCAGCAGATGATATCGTCTGTTTATTTTCCGAGCGCACACTTTAAATTCTCAAGCTCATTATTGCAGGTCTTATTCTGACTGAGCGTCAATGTTTTTCAGCTGTAAAACATTCATCAGTTGAAAAAAAAATCATTACGAAAGTGAAACCAACGATATCTTTCCTCTGTGCCTTTACCGTTACGGCTGTGGTGTGGACTATGCTTTTTCTTTAATATTGAGGGTGATTTTTAGAACAATATCTTTATTGCCCTCTTTATAGTTTTCTTTTTTTTGTTTTAATGATGTTCATTTATTTTTTCTTACTGAAAAACAAGAACAAAATACAGATTCATAAAAATTTGATGCAGTGTGAAAGTGTTGGGTGTTTTAGATTACACACTCTCCATTAGTGCTCATCAGAAGCAGTACAACCTCAGCTTTACAGTTTCCCAGTGCACTAATCAACAGCTAACCCAGCCTTTCCTCTGTCTCTCTGAGCCTGCGAGCACTGCAGGTGGGTGGCTAATCTCTTGTGTCACAGTTAAAGCATTCTTCACTTCTAGCTTCATAAAGCCCCACATCTATTAAACAGTCAGTGTTCTTCACTGTTTTTTCTCCATTCACTTTAGGTTTATTGCTGAAATAATTTGGCCATCGAGACCAAAGCATTCAGCTAGTTTGATCTATCCATGTTCATATCATCTGTGTTTAGGGCACTTTCATCTGCCAGTTTTGAGCTTACTAATAATTCCTGATCCTGAAAAATGTAAATATTCCTCTGCTAAGGGACAGTCATCCAAAATAGCATAAGTGACACGATTTAAATAAACCAATAAATTGGTACATAATATTCAGTGCAGTCTTTCAAATGCAAATGCATAAAGCACTTGAGCGCTTGTGCTGTGTTGTTCTCAGAGTATAAGTACTCTTATGTTTGATATGCTAGACTGTAGTTAGCATAATGGACAACTCACTTGCTTATTCCTGTTATGCAGTACAATTTTGTGCCCCCTTTATACAGTAATGTCTGGATAAAACATTAACCTTTTAAAGTTTCCTAAGATTCCTAAGCTGTTTCAGTTTGTCAGTTATGAAAATGTTTTAAAAAAAAGGAGAAAGATGATGTAAACATCTGATAGAGGATGAGAGAGATGAAAGGGCAGTGTAGGGTCTCTGAGCTAATTAACAGTGCAGCTGAATCCTCTGTCCTCTTTTTCACTTGTGGGGGTTTTCAAAGAGATTCAATATAAGCTTCGAGATCCAATAGTGAACAGCAGATACCTTCTTATTCCAATTTTTTCCCTAGAGTAACAAAAAAATCCAATAGTACATGGTATCATGTAAGTGTTGTCATTAAAATAATTAAAGAGAATTACTCAAACTAAACATAAAAGAATCTTTTAAATTGAATCTTTTTTACTAAATAATACAACAATAAATAATCCTAAAATATGATAATACTTTGAAGTGCTCTTGAGCAACTCCTTACTATTAGCTGAATATTTCAGTTCCCTCCTGAGACAACCGGTATTTGTAAACATGTTTCTCTCATCCGCATCTTTCAGCTGTGCAACCATAAAGGTCACTTCTAACAAGCTCTCTCTGTGTGAGTTTGTCATGCCGTTCTTAGCCTAAACTGACAAAGGGTTAAAACAGATCAATGCAATTATCCCACACTTTGTCTTCACTCAAACAAAGCTAAGTAAATTGAAAAATAGCTTCTTATTTCAGAAGCCCATTATGAGACTGTTTCCACTGCAGCAGATAGTCATGTTGGCTGTGTGTGAGGTCCTGTGACTCCGTGTGTGTTTTGCTTTGAACAGTTGTCAATATAAATGTTATAATATCCTATGAAAAAGTTTGCAGGGCCTGAAATTATCTTTAATCTATATGAGTTAATGGGCATAATATAATATAGATCAATATGATGACTATGCTTTACAGCTGAAAGCAATCCAAGTACTGCTGAAAATACCTGAATCAATAAAGATACAAGTGTACAGAGAGAAACGGTAAGGCCCTAAGATGCAGTAAGGCAGAGGGGGACTGGATCAGAAAAGGTCCACAAGCCAGGACTCGAACATAGGACACCCGAAGCGCAATGACACTACACATGCACACGCTGCCCACAAGGCTATCATCGCCAACAGTACAAAACAATTCTATGCAAATATGTTGGTGGATTTTGATATGAACAGGGGATGGACTTTATCAGCAGAGTAAGTACTATTATAGATAATAGATTTGTATTTTTGTCTACGTTTTAAAGTTAAAATGCCTTGATGGTTTTGTTTCTCACAAACACACAGCTTTTCGCTTCAACACACAGAAATGTGATTCTTATTCTGACGGCACCCATTCACTAAAGAGGATCCAGTGATGAGCAAATGATATAACGCAAAATTTCTTCAACCTGCTCTAAAGAGGAATTACATGTTGTTTGAACTGAAATGCTTCTTTGCAGTTTGTGTACACATATTTATCATTTATAATGATAAAAAACACCCTAGTAGTTTTTTTTTTTTTCAATCTTGATAAATAATAACTTTTTAAAATCAAGCTGATCTCAGATTCTTGGCTGTGTGATGTCACATGTACCCAGGCCCCTCCCACAATTGATGACTGACACTGGTGGCCTACAGAAGAAGTGAGTATAAGTTTTTTTTTTCTTTTTAATGAATCTTTGCAAATGGCCTTTTTCTAATAATGTGCTAATGTGAACCATATCAACTTGATGGCAGAATGTGCATATTCACAGTTATTTGTATCTCCTTGAAAAGTGTAACACTGGCTTTTCAAAACACTTATCAATATAACTCAAACAATGGCTGAGAACCACTGCTAGATGGGAAAATGTTCAAACAGTCATTATTCTTTCAAATCCACTTGGTTGGATGCTACTGGCACCGAAATTACACAATTCACCTTTAATAGTCCCTCTTTCAAGAAATGCTTTTTGATCCAATATTGCTGTGGTAATTAAGGTTTGGTACTGTTTATGTAAGGTAATTGGTTTCCCTTGTGAAAATAACATGGAAATTGTGAAGAGGTGTTACGCTTCCTCTGCCCTGTAAAAAATATGAAGCCTGGGGGTTAAGCATGTGTTCACAGCCGAAGTCTGGACTGAAATGTAAAGGTGCTGATAATATATCAGTTAAGCAGCAGGGAAGGAGAATGAGAGAAAATGTGTCGTCTGCTGTTCAATAAGGCAATGTCATTGAAATGCAAGCAGCTACAGAAGAACTGATGCACAGACCTGTGAGTGTTTGGAGACCCAATGGCGCAGGACATTCAGGACTCTGTTGGTAGCCGCACGACGAATAATGAACTCCTTGTCACAAGTCCGCTCAGAATTGTTAAAAACTGCAAAGGAAAATACACAGCGTAAGGGTAATACAAGCAGGCCTGTTATATCCAAGCTGTGGTGTCAAGTAAAACCAATCTAAATATACATGACAGCTCATATGCTATATACATTGCCTTTTAAATTAAATATATATTTATTCACTTTTTAGAGCAAAGCCTTTAATATTTCCAAGAATTGGTTTGCTGATACCATAAAAATACTAATGCAATTCTGATGGTATCTAGTAGGATGAGAGAATGTTTATGCAGGTAAGAGGATTAGGGTTTTTCTTTTTGACAGTTTAAGCTAAGCAAATTATTCCTTAATTCAACATGTAAATCTTGAGCCTGCTATTCCTGTTATGGTTTTAAATACTCTGCTGATAATGGAAAAGCTATAGTAGAGCTGCAGAAACTGCTGTATAGTTAATTTACATTTGTGAACACAGTAGAGGGTCTACAGCATTCTGAGGCAAAGAATGCTGCTCTTGGGTCAGTGGTGCAGTGTACCTGGAGGGCTGCTGTGTCCAGCTGCTGCTGTGGCGATAGCAAACGCAGACGCTGGAGAAACTGAGCAGCGCGAGTTCTCAGCTGATTGGACTAGAACAAAATAATATGGAGAACAGATTTAATAATTGATAATTAAAAAAGAAGAAAAAAATAATAATCTGCCAAATAAGGGTGATGCCACCTACAAAGAATCCAGTCACTCAAAAATTCTTTCATTATTCACTCACTCTTGGGTCATTTTTTCCCATGGAACACGGAGAATCTAATAGTTTATGTTTTTTTGTTTTTTTTTATGTTGGACCTTAATAACATCAAACGTTATTAGATCCCAAGTGTCTCATAACATCACGCCAAGGTGTCAAACCTGCATCATAGCCATCATATTTGTTGAATTGTTTTACTGAATAATGGCTTAATTGTCGGTCTCTACATCACACAAAATTATTAACTACTTTATTTTAAATATTTTTGTCTATTGCAGCTTGCTAGCTTCTGTTCACTAAGAACTTATTGTATGGAAAATAGTAATGTTAATAGCAAAAATAGATTTTCAATGTGTATTCCACTGGAAAAAAACAACAACAGCAACAGCAACAACAATGGATTTGGAATGACATTAAGGTAAATAAAGAATGACTGAATTTACCCATGATTTCCTCAGTGGATGTGTAATACAGTATGTACTGCACACGTAGCAAAGCCATAACTCATAACTAGTCCTTCTGAAAATCTAGTGTTCATACTTCTAAGCAAAAAACATTTTTGCAAAAATCCCCCTTTATGAAGTAAGTGACCATATTTGTACAGAAAACGCAAGAACACAGTTATAAATCATATACTGTATATCTACAGCTAATTGCTTATGTTGAACGAAATGAAGATGCTAATGATACCCAATACAAACTGTCTAGATGGAACAACAGCTGCACCAATCAGAACCAATGATGTGCTGGTGGAAGTCCCATATAATTTACTCCTGTCCAAGCTCTCCCCATATACGGCTTCATTTAATGTCATCCAAACACAATATTTGACTGTTTCAGATCCAAGACTGTGACTGTGGCCATTTAGTACTGGACTTTATAAAGGATGGAAGTATGTTTTGCTTGAGGAACCAAGAATTTCATATGCTTTCTCCAGTAAAATGTTAACTGAAAACATAAAACTGATATAAAGACCAGTATAAAAGCAAATGCGTGTCTCATTAGCTGTTTCATACATGCAAAAGGATTTTACAAAGTTATCTATTTACTATTTTTATTATCTATTTATATATTACTAAGTTATGGTTAAATCTTCATTTACACTTCCTCATTGTACGGAAAAATCAACAAAATTGGAATGAAAGTGGTTCATTCACAGAAATATCTATATTTCTCTTTGCAAACTCGCCACTGTGTTTTGCTCTCAGAAAAGGCCTGCACTGCCAAGGGAGCCAAATACAAACAGACATGCGCAGGCTTACCTCCTGACTGTCTGTAGCGGAGGTGGCGTGGAGTGGAGGGTGAGCGGCAGGGAGAGATTTCTCCTGGTTCACTGCCTTGTGGCGACTCTGGAATAAATTTGTCCAAAGACACTGACTCCAGCACAGCTGAGGGGAAAGTCAGACCCTTTATTAAAACGGATCATAGAACCCCTCCTTGAAAAATGAATGGTTTTAGGGCAAGAGCTCAGAGCAGGGATCAGGGAACAGCAAATAACTATGGCCAGGGAGTTGCTATGCGGATTCTGGGGGTCTGGGTGAATGTTAGGTCATTGACAGTGATATGAGAGGGTACATGGTGTTTACAAACTGGCAAAAACTCAAAAACAGCTAACTTTGAGCAGGGTTGTTACACAGCCCTGCATTCTTTGAAAATAATTTTGCATAATTTTACTTAATTTGAATGTTTGTCAGTGTTTGGATGTCATAAAACACCCATTCATGCAGCAGAAAACATATGGGTCATGCTTTTTTCCCGTCACCAGCCATATTTCTAACTTGGCAATTAGGCTACTGTCTTTGTGTCATTTTTGTGTGTGTGTGGGGGGGGGGGGATTAATGAACGATGCTAGACATTTCCTTACAAAATGACTGAAATGAAAAATTCTACAGAAATGCATGTGAGAAACTCTGATGCACTACAGAAAAAAGCCACCCAAAATTAAATAAAATTATAAATAAATAAATAGGTGGAATTCATTCAGAAATGAAGCAGGGCGGTGTTATAGTTAACTAAAACTAAAGTCACAAAAAATTGTGTTTGAAATTAAATAAACATTAACTATAACTAAAATAAAAAAGTTCCAAGGATGTTGCCAAGGAAACAGCTCTCATTTTTATTAAATTTAACTTAACTAAAATAATCAAATATGACATGAATTTGAATAACTAAACTATAGACTATAAAGAAATATTTAAAGCTAAAACATGACAACAAAATGTAAACTGTAATTAACATGAAATTTTAAATGGAAAATAATTAAAATGATTAATAAATCGATATTAATACCTCAGTCTGCTAAAATAATGCTACCACTGTGTATATGATATTCTGGTTCATAAATGCAATTTGAGACATATTGTATGAAAGCAAAAGTTACTGATATCAGAAAAACTCAAAACGACAGTAAGAACAATAAGATAATCTCATCGGGGTTTTTTTGTTTTGTTTTGTTTTAAATAGAGACATTGATTGGGCTGTAATCCAAAAGCACACCAGAAGAGATCCTCTTAGCTTGGTTTAATGTGGCTCATCTGATGCAGTGTTAAAGCTTACTATTAGTGCTAATGGTACACAATAAGAACTCAGAATGTTTTGGATTTTATAGCAGAAAGAGGGAAAAACAATACAAGCTCATCTCTTTAAACTAGCAAACACAAGAAGCAAACTATTAGTAGTTTGCACACCACACATCCTAACCAAAGTCACTCAAATATGCCCATTTCCAATACAAAAATCGATCCTTTGAATGTTTCTGAATAAAACAAGCACTTTATTTTTTAGTTGCGTTTCAAACACGCCTGCTTCTCATTCCGAGCTGCCTGGCTGCCAGTATAACCACAAAATTATGGGTGTTTCGCCAAATATCTCAAGTCTGTTTTGCGTTAAGAAGGCACACAGTGCAAGCATGTTTGCACTTTATTTGCGTGTGGATTTTATGTGGAGACAGGAGAATGTTGGTCAGACTAATAGCCTATAAAAGAAAATAACACATTTGTTTGGCCGTTAAGTTATTATAATGAAGTGGTTTTCAATGTTATTTGGAGCAGCTACAGATATCTTTCCCACAATATTTGCTCTGCCAGCTACTTCTGGGAGTGGAGTAATGAAGTTTGTATTCAGGAACATCCATGTTACCATCCAGTCAACATCCTACCACTGTGCTATTCTAAAACGTGCAGGTTACCTACAGAAGCGTCCCAATGCAAAAACTTTTTTGATTAAAAAAAAAAATAATAATCCTAATAATATATTTAATTACATACCTTGTTTTAGCTATATTATAATCCTCTTATGTAAGCCTCCTTGAAAAGGCATTGGCTTTTTTTGACCTGCTTTTGTCCTGAAAGTATTTTTCCCATTGGGATTTAAAAAAAAGCTTTGATAAAGCCCTTAACCAAACCAACCAGCAATGAGGGGAATTACAAAATTACAAACTTAGGTTTGCCGCAAAAATGTTTTAGAAAATTGGACTAAAAGACAAAAGGCTAAATTGCTTTAATCAGAAAAAGAACTAAAATCCAATGAAACACTGAAAGTGACATAAACTAAAAATTACGGATGAAAATGAGACAACTGATTTAAAGATGTTGATCTTCATGGGAGCGTTCTTTTGACACAATTTGCTTGTTTAGATTCTCTGTATTGTGGAGGTTTGTTTGTAGAACCATGGGTAACAGTTTTTCTGTTACCCAATTCTGTTGTTAAACAATAATAATATTAATAAATACCATTAATTAACAACCAAAGCTTGTAGCTAACTTGTACCCCTTAATGGTTTATAATAGGGGTGCCCGGTCCTGTTCCTGAAGATCTACTGTTCAACTACAAACGTGAACAAACACAACAGAACTAGATCATTAATATCTTCAGGAGAATTTGATAATTACAGACAGGTGTGTTGGGTTAGGGTTGGATCAGAACTCTGTAGATAGATCTCCAGGAACAGGATTGGGCACCACTGCTTAAAAATTCTTTTAGAGAAAATAAAAGGGATTTTAACTTCCAAAAGCCAGCTGTTAGATTTTGATTTCAGTTATATGTATGCTTCCAAATTATAGTCATATGTGAGTTTCTGTTTCAGTACAAACCATGGAAGAAAAAGTATTTAGTGCTCACCTCTCCTGATGCTGCGACGCAGTTTACCACAGAGGGCGTCGATTCGCGGCACCTCTGCATTCTCATCCGGAGCTCCAGGGCTCTGTTCGGGGGAGGATGGACTTTGTCCTCGGCTGACATCCAGAGGGGGCTTGTTGTTGTTGTTGGATGGCGGAGGTGAGGTGGTGGGGTTGGCAGAGGTTGGACTGCTGGCTGCAGATGACGAGGTCGTAGACAGATCCAAGATGCCTACTTTTGAGCCAATAGGGGAATTAAGAGAAAGTTTCCTGGTGCGAACCGGTGAGGAAGTACGGGAAGGGATGGAGAGAGGTGGAGGAGATGAGAACTTGCGACACAGTCTGGGGGATTTGTCATTTATGTGGTCCCCGCTGCGGTTGTTCTGGTTGGTGGCAAAGAAAAGCTCCAGGGATCTGAGTTGTGGAAAGAACATTGAAAGATAGGGCATAAATGGCAGAGCAAAATTGACACATCTCTCACGTTCTGTTCTCCGTACTTGCATGCTCTACTAAACACACTTGTTAAACAGTTTCTTGGATTATTTCCGGAAACACATGAGGAGCATTGATTGCAGAATTGCTTTTGGAAATTCAGAACAGCAGAAAATAAAGCAGGTGAACGTTGCAAGATGTAAAATCTGCAATGGATGATAGCATTTTTGCGGATGTAAAAGTTTGAGCATCCAGGTTTTAAAGGGGTCATGAACTGAGAAAACAAATTTCCTTTGAAATTTTGACATTTAAGAGGTCACTGTACAATAAAACATCCAGTAAGTTTTAAAACTTAGTCTAAAATCAGCTTATATTAAAGCCAACATCGGCTTCTACAGCAATGCCTGTTTAGCCCCACCTACTGTTTCTCACACGTAGTGTAAATAACGCAGGCCTACGCAGAAACCACAAAGATGGCTCAGAAGACATCAAGATGCTGTTCATTGCCAAGCTGTTGAAAAAAAGTCTTTGAATTCCCTTACTTCTGATCCAAACATTAGGAAAGAGTGGATGAACTTCATTTTTAATAAAATTCCAGACCGATTTTTTATGTAAAAATCTTTATAACATTATAAGTGGACCTCAGAGAACAACACAAAATCAAAAACAGAGGCAGTTCATGACCCCTTTAATGAAAATACATATTTGAAACTTCCAAAAAAAGAGGATATAGACTCCAAAACGTAAAGATAAACAGGAAAATGTGATGATACAAACTAGAAAATGGACAGATATAAGAGTGAATGGGTAACAGAGGGATGGGTTTGTTACTTTGACTGATCCAGTGCTATCTTCCTGATCTTCAGGCTGTAGTCTGGGCAGATGGATGTAATGGACAAGCGGTCAAATGAGTGATACTGGACCCTGTGTGACAGCAAAGTAGGTGTGGGGAACACATTAAACGTCACATCACTCACAGTGACCACAAGCATCTGCACATGAGGTACACAGGCTTCTGCACAAGCATACTGAACAATCAAGGAAAATGGAGGAGGAATAGCTGGGCACTTTAAGGCTTTCTGAAAAGCTTTTTAGGTAAAGGTTACCAAGAGTGCACCAATTTAACTTGGCAGAACACCTGCTTTTGGAACACAAAACATTCTTCCATTTCAAAGGACAAATGTATGCAGAGATAAATGCTCTACTCACTCTTGCTCGCAGCAGTGTTTTTTAGACACATACACCTAGTGGTTTCTTTCACATATTTCTATCACACAGAACATTTGAGTGTGAATATATGGTATTATTTCAATAGGATTTGACAGGCCATAATGTAGGAAACTATGATTCAAAAAGTGTCCAGAGACAAGCCATTTGCCTGTCTGCATAAAATATAAAACTGCTGTGTGACATAATACAGTTATAGTCATTCAGAAGATATTTATATGTAGAAGAACCAGTAAGATCTCTTTATAGGTACTTTAAACAGATTTGAGTCTCCCTGATTAAAACTTCAGAAGTAAAAACGATTTCAATGAATCAGATTTTTTTTGCTACCTCAGATTCCAGATATTCAAATAGTTGTCTCTTGACCATATATTTTCTGATCCTATCAAACCATACACCAATGGAAAGCTTATTCATTCTGCTTTCATGTAATTCATAAATCTTATGACTGATTTTGTGGTCCAGGGTAACCTGATCTCACAAAATTCTGTGTAATTGCAGTTACCCAGTTTTAACCCCTTCGAGAGCTCTATTACCTGACTGGTATGGATGTAAAAGGCTTCTTGTAGATGTCAGCCAACTTCTCCATGACCACGGTGGCGGTGGTAAAGATTCGGTAGGTGTGCAGGAACGTGTTGAGGAAGTCTATGGAGAGGAAGCGCAGGTCGGTCAGCCTCTCCAGCAGTCTCTCCACGCTGGCGTAGCGGATCTGAGGAACCTTGCAGGAGTTGAGCGTCTTACTGAAGCAAATGTCAACATCATCTTTATGGAGACGCGCATCAGATCTAATGAGGAGCACAACCACAGCATCTTTACTGTCTGCATGCTGTACATTTATAATGAAGCATTAGTGGAGATGTACTGATAGAATTTTTCCACACTTGATGGTAATTATGGCTAAATATGTTAACTAGCTCATAACAAATTTAACTTTATAGAGTAATAATAGTGACATGAAGATTGTAGAAAGTAAGAAAGTAATCTACAAGTGGAATATTAAAACTATTTAAACTCAAATCAATATTGCATATCTATATTTATTTTAAGTCAGTTGGTCATTAAAGCAAAATAAACTCGTTCTCACTTACATCATAAAGTTTTTATTTACAGACGTAATTATTGTTATTTGCTTATGGCCTTCTTTTTGCCAGTGGTAGTCAATCACATGAACAGTTGCACTGAACTACAGCAATGTTTTCTGGACTGCTATTGCCAACATATTTTCCAGCAGGGAGGGAAATTATTCCTGGTTGGTTGCCCTTATTGTAACGCGCTACACTGCAGTGTTTAGCTTGGACAGATGCGTTCGCACATGTGCAAGAAGCCAGCTCTCAGGGATACAGTACATGTTCACTAAGCCAGCTAATGCATTTTTGTGCACTTAAAATTGTGAAGGATTAATCACTTCAAAACTAGTTGAAATAATATTTTTAGGTATTCAGTCTTTCAGTGACCGCCTAACAATTAAGACACACATTATTTCAGAATAAACAAAGGTCAGACTTACTTGATCATGTGTGGCACTGTGACTTTTGAGTTCTCCTCAAACACGCTGGTCATCAGCCCATTACAGCGGATGTTATCAATGCACTATATAGAGCAGAAATTCAAATGAAGAGAGGGATCAAACCAAGGAGCAGAGAATGAAGGAAATATTCATCTGGTCCCTAAACACTGTGAGCCCAACACTTAACTTAGCACTTAGCTTTATATTTTTTTATTATTGTGCTTTTGTAATAATCCAACTTTATCTTAAACAACAACCATGACACAACATTGACTAAGTTTATCAGTGAGGATATACAGAATAACACATACAGTACACTACAAATCAAAAGTTGTTGTTTTTTTTTTTTTTTTGTGGAAATGTGTCATGGTTTTCACAAGAATATTAAGCTGCACAAATGTTTTCAACATATCTTTTTTATTTTTTGAGCACCAAATCAGCATATTGCAATTTCTTCTGAAAGATTATGTGAAACTGTAATGGAGCAGCTGACTGTAACCATAATCTGCAAACTGTAGTCTCTCACCTGGCTGATGTCACTGGTCCAAGCCGCTTTCTCCTGACGGGATGGTGCCAGCAGCACCACAGTGAAGGCAGGAGAATCTGAGGGCTCCACCACAATCTTAAAGTCCAAGTGACCAAACACCTGCCCTGAATTCTTAGCTAAAAAGACAAAAGGTTACAATTAAACATGAATCGTGCTTAAAAATCCTAATTTACCAGTCCTGAGAGACCACTTAGGAAAACAATGGCAATAAAAACTAATTAAGCTGAAGGGATCTCTTCTTAGTTAACACAATAATGGTGCTGATGTTTATTAAATAAGCTCTGAAGAACCATATTCGGGGATCATGAGAGGGTCATTGTGATGCAGTTTTGAATTAGCCCTTGGGTCTCTTTCTATACCCTCAAGTGGATAATCAATCCATGACAATTATCATCTCTGCCCATTTGACATTTAAACAGCAGGTAGTTAGGACTCTTTTCTGACCTATCTATGATAGTTAATTAACCTGCAGTATATGAATAATGGCCAATATATAGCTAATGATGCATGTCTCCACTCATCTGTGCTGATGTGTTTGAAAATGTGCGTCAAAGAAACAGGCTCACCATCTTCGTCATTAGCGTCAGGCTCCTCGATGAGAGTGCACTCAATCAGAGACAACACACCACCTTGCTGCCAAAGTCAAACCATTAGGTTGAGAGGTTAATCACAAAGGAAGAGTTTCTTGATATTGATTTGTTTGTTAGAATAATGGCTTTGTGATGATCTCATGTAGAAAGACATTTCAAAACGTGTTTTTCATAAGCCTTTAAACAGTGCTTTTAATAAATCTCTGTAACAATCACCAAATAATTAAGTAACTGGAAATCATTTAACCGGATAAAGAAATAAAGTGTTTTTAAGAAAACAAGGTTGAGAATATTGATTGAGATAGTTAATGCATCAAACAAATTAGTAAATATTTTGTATTGCATTGTCAAAGTGTGTATGAACTATAGCAAATTGTTTTATGTTATATTATTACTTTGCAGTGTGTGTGTGTGTGTGTGTATTTATATATATATATATATTTAGCCATAAAATAACCTTAAAATGAAAACAAACTACTTCAAAATGTAATAATAATATATTATTATATTACAGTGTGTGTATATATATATATATATATATAAACAGAAGAATTCTCCTTACACTGCTAGACTGTTAGTACACAAACTAAATAAGGCGTATTTCAAAATCCTCTTAGTTTCACCAAATTAAAATTCCAGAAATTGTGACTGACACAGTCAATTAGAAATAGCACCAAAGCATGTCACAAAGTGTGAGGGGAGTAATAAACAAAATCCGGACAAGGGCTATAGGGACTAAAGAAAATGAACAGGGGAAGCTCAAACCTCATCACACATGATTAACCTTTTGACATTATTAAAATTTCCAAATAATCACTACTCTGTTTCTATGTTATTGATCAGCAGGGGTTTGCTTTATAATCACTATGCCCTACGGTAGCTGCCCTGTCAGTACATTCAACACAGAATGGAAGACTTTTTTTTTAGTGACTGGTGTGCAATAAAATGTCATTTTCATTTGCAGTGCATGTGTGTCACGTACTTTGAGCAGGTGAAGTTTTCCTCCTGAGCTGCGTGTACAGATAAGGAAGTGCTT
This sequence comes from Enteromius radiatus, assembly GCA_032357445.1. Taxonomy (NCBI): domain Eukaryota; kingdom Metazoa; phylum Chordata; class Actinopteri; order Cypriniformes; family Cyprinidae; genus Enteromius; species Enteromius radiatus. The sequence continues at coordinate 16,184,765 of JAUCMS010000095.1, read as the reverse complement.
GGTGAAGAGGAAGCACTGTCTCTCCCCTTCCTTTTTGAGTGAAAGAGAGCCTAGACGCACCTTACTGAGCTTCCCTCTCTCCACTGAGGGCAACTGGATCAAAGAACCTGACAGAAAGACACGAGAGAGAACAAGCTGAGACAACAGAGCAACAGCAGCACAAATGATAAATGAAGATCAAAGACACCTTTATCACTTAGCAAAAGATTACAAGAAGAAATTGAACACGGGAGGTTTTTTATCAGTGACAGAAAACATAAGGAATAATATTCAGAAATTAGAAACCCACCAAATTTATCATTTGAACTTATTTATTTATTTTTGCATAATCATGTATATGTTTAAGTTGCTAGTTTCCCCAACCCTTTCTGACATTTGAGCAAGCGAGATACCATTCTATGTTTACATTTACACATACACACAATTAGTTGAATATGTGGGGATGCAAGTCATAATAATGATAAATCCTCTCACACTGGAGCTCACATATTTTAAAATCATAAGAAAAGTCAACAAAACAAAACTGCTTTTCCTGTCACTCATTCTACAAAAAAACATGAACTTTATCATGGTGAGATGATGTAATTTCCTATTCCATACATTCCATGTACAGACCCCCCAATTGCTTGTTATTTCTGGTTTTCTGCTTCTCCAGTACAGGGCCGGATTCTAATACATTATAAAACATCTCAACTGAAAACATCAGACACTCTGTCAATCCTTGAGACAATGCTGTCCAATTGTGAAACCATGAATAATTCAGAGCCAGAGGGGACCAAACCGAAGCTGTCGCTGTCACTCAGGTGCTGTGCTCTGCTTAAGGCGGTGTATCAGGCAGGTGGCAGCTCGAGGTGTTAACACGACTCACCTTGTCTCACAAACGTCTGGCTGGTGTCAAGGAGGATATCACAGCCTTCCACGATCATGCGCTCAATAGCCAGGTTCTTACGAATGTTTTCTGTGTCACTCACTTCATCGTGCATCACCCTGGAACAATGCGAACACGACACTTGTGTCAAAATTGAAATGTGAGAAATTCAACTTCTTACTTTTTGCCACTTTAGTTCTCTGGCAAAGCTTTAAATGAACATGTCAGGGTACAGTATAAGGAGCACAGGGTATAAGATGACGTCTTTACAACTACTGCAAAACGCCAAGCTTAAAAACAGGAGGAAATTCACAAAACTGCATTGTACTGACACAAGACACTAAGAATTCAAATGTGAATAAACTACAATTTAATTAGAAATAAAAAAGTCTTATGATCATTGGCTGATGTACTGATCAATAGAAAATGTTCTCTTGTCAATGAGTTTCAATTTCCAATTACCACCTGCTTTTTGCAGTAGGGCTCTATACTTGGATTTACTTGATTTATGTAGAAAATGGTATGTTTGAGCTAAGAAACTTACTTAATACTCCTGGTGCAATGCTATTTCAGTTATTTCTCTATGACTGTACCTTAATGACTTTTCTTATTCTGTGGAACAACAAAAGAAGCAAAACCCAATGAACCCCAAAAACCAACATCCTTCAGAATATCTACATTTATGTTCCACAGAATACAAAAGTCATCCGAGTCTGAAAACACTTCAAGAAGGATTTTTTTTTATCTTTGGGGTGAACCTTTAAGCTCATGGTTAAACAGAACTGCGGGCAGGCAAAGGTTTTTGCAATGATGTGTAACGCACAACTGTTTAGTAAGTTTCAGGGTGGTTTCTTTACCTGGATAGTTCCTCCAGTTTAGACTTGGCAAACTCCAGACTTTTCCTTTCCACATGAGATCGGAAGAGCGT
>JAUCMS010000095.1:16159130-16182959 GCA_032357445.1 Enteromius radiatus | reverse complement strand
CGTATGAGCCAGTAGCTCATGGAGAGTGATGATATAACGAGGAATCTGTCAATCAATAGCATAAAGAGAGAAAAATTGTAAAGACTGAAAGCGTACAGAGGAAGAGTTTCCAGCAGGCCCGCAAAGAATCTGCGCCCACAGAATGTCTGTCTATCAATCAAGTTCTATACGTCCCTCGCCTGTTATATGTTCGCTACTCAGAAAATGTGCCTAATTTGATCACGCTTTAGCACTGTCTAGCACTCTCTGTCTAATTTAATTCTAACGATTTTACCACAAAATCACCCCAGAGAAAAGTCTGCAGACTGAGGGCCTTGATTTCAGGAAACTCATAAAAGATTACTTTGAATGTTTGAGGAATTGAGATACAACAGGTGATAAATGATGTTCTTTGTGAGTGAGAGTGAAGAGCTCACTCAAATGGTTTATGGAAAACAAATGTCTTATTTGTAGAAACACAAGCAAGCAATTCCCAGTGGCAGTTCAATTAATTTAACAAATCAAGCTCTTCAGTGATCATTCTGGAATTGAATAAGACAGAAATGCGAGTGAGAGAGTGGCACCTGAAACATGGGGTATGTGAGGAAGGTTTCCAGCATCCTCCCCTCACACGCAGCATTCGATTCGTACTGCTTCAGGAGTTTGTCAAAGTCCCGGTTCTGCTTACAGTTGGCCAGAACCTGAAGACTGTACTGGTGGTTCCTCACAAACTCCTGATAGATGTTCAGCATTGGCAGCAAAATATCAAAGAGATCCGCTAAAAAACAACGTCAAAGTCATTAAAAATGCATTCTTTTATTCAAAGCGGTGCTTCAAAATGCTTATCTGAGGTTTATAATGTTGGCGGGTTTTTGTCTGGCTCTCATTGTTGTAGAAGTGTGTGTGTCTGTACACGGTGAGATAGGAAAGAGTCAGACGTCATTGACGAGTTTGATTGAGATGCTGTGCGTCAGCGGAAACAGCTTGTCCTTGATGTTAGTGTCACCCAGCAATGTGCTGTCTTTGTTGATGGGGTGTTCTGAATAGCTGCTCCTGAGTGCGGTAATTAGCTTTCTGAGAGATAAAATGTAACAATCATGACATACCTAGAACCAGTGTGGGCCAGTTTGCTATCCTCGCCTTCAATCCCTGATGGAATATTTCATGTAGAAACATGATTGTCTCGCTGAGGACAAAAGAGAGAGTATATATCAATACAACAAATATTTAAAAGTATTTATTAAAATATCAATAAATCTAAATCCATGGCACCATTATCAAAGCTCAACGCTCAGATTTAGGCCCAATCCCAATTCTACCCCTTACACTTTTGCCCTACCCCTCCGTTTGGCGCGTTCACGTGTAGGGGTAAGGGTGTCTCAATTATCTTTTGGTTGGAGGGGTGGGGGGAAAGGGAAGGGCTAGATAGCCCTCCAAATGAAGATTTTTCAGGGACCTCACTTCAAACGAAGGGCTAAGAGAAATTTCCAACATGGCTGCTCACTCGAGCAAGGAGACTCATAAATGTAAGTAATTTTTGCCATTAATAAGGATTTTTATGACAATTTTTCATTATATGTACAGAATATTACCAACACGTCTTGTGTTCGTGTTTACGGTGATGTTCTGTAAAGAAATGTTTCCAAAAAACTCGCTAAAGTTTGCTAGCGGATAGCACTGATTGCACAATATTAGGAAATGTATGTTTATGTCATATACCCGATGACTTGACTGCATGTGGTAACGCATTGTTTTGTTTTGCTTACGGCCATATGTGTACATATAAATGAACGGTGCTTAGACTATTCGTACTTATTGCAACATGACAACATATTTGCGCGATCTTAAGTGCCGAATATATCTTCGTCTTCTTCATCTCATGTGATTTGCTGAAGACAAATGCAAAAAAATTGTGTCAATCCACACAACAGCTATGACTGATCTTGGAATTTGTGATAAACATTGGCGCGTGTCCTCTTTTTTTCTTTTGCTGCATGTCCTCTGACATAACGTTAGGAGTTAGTGACAATGGATCATCATTTACATAAAGTTCCTAATAAATATATATGTGGGGAAAAAAATCCTCTCTCTTCTACCACATGCACTCTGTTGTGCCTCCTCCTAGGAAAATCAATTGCAGCCATTAAAATAGTTTAAGACATGTTTTTTGGGTGTTAATAATGGCACAAATACCAGTAATACCAGTACGAGAACAAACATTAATAAATCTTGTTGCGTGATTAATTTCAATACTCCCCTCCCATAAATTTTGCATCTGAAAGGGAAACTCCTACAAATGCATATTCAACACGATCAGACTGTGTCCACACCTTTTCAGCACTAATCGGTCACCACACATCTTGTAGCAGTACTATTTTGCCAAAGGCTGTTAATAAAACTGGCCCTATGTCTGTGTTGCAGAAGGATGCGGATGAAATAGTTCAAATCAGCACGCAAACAAGCTGTCACAACACTGCAGTAATTATGTGCCAACACTGACGCTGGTTGATCTGGGTCAGAGGCTCTCTTGTATACACTTTACAACCCAGCATCATTGGAAAAACATTTCCAGTGTGTAATTTCTGCAAAATGGCATAGTTTTTTCCATATTTCCTCACGCTTTCAAAGTAATATGTCCAAAGAGCGGCACTAAAAGTACATTGAGTTTTATCTGAAACAAACCAGTGAAAATATGGGACTATTTTATTATGTTAGCTGTTTCATGCATTGTGGCAATTAGAATTTAAATGCCCAGTGAGTAGTGCTAGAAGGTTGATTCTTTCTCACTCCACCTACATTCCACCAACCACAAAAAAAAATGTTAACAAAGCAAACATGATTTTAAAATGCACTTGCCGAATCATCTATGCCATTTGTTTCTACAAGTCTTTGAGGTTCTTTTATCATGACTCGTATATTACGACATTTGTACATGAAAGATCAGAATCATCTGTATTACTGTACCAGGTGAGCAACAGAGCAAGTTTACTATGTCAAAAAACCATACATATGCATGCAATCGTTAAAATACATTTGTTTTCACAATGCAAAAATCAAAAAAGTCTTTAATGATAGTGAAGTGACTTGTGGCCTGGTATGGTGACCCATACTTGGAATTTGTGCTCTGCATTTAACCCATCCAACATGCACACACACAGCAGTGAGAAGTGAACAACCACACACACACACTGTGAACACACACCAGGAGCAGTGGGCAGCCATTGCTGCGGCACCCAGGGAGCAGTTGGGGGAACGGTGCCTTGTCTCACCTCAGTCATGGTATTGAAGGTGGAGAGGGCACTTGTTATTCACTCCCTCCACCCACAATCCCTACCGGACCTGGGACTTGAACCCACAACCTTTGGGTTACTAGTCCAACTCCCTATACATCAGGCCACGACTACCCCGACTTATTGGCTCCTTATCTGTCTTTTCCGAAAAAGAATAAAGCTGTTGTCGTTTTACTGCCTCTAGTGTTATTTCAGCTGAAAACTGCAGAAAATTAGTTTTGCAAAAATGTTGGCCAAGGTACATTTGTTATAGGTCACTGGTTTTTCTAAGGAGCCTTTGTTGATATTTGTCAGAATGCCATAGAAACCAAACTCACACACCTGTTAAGGAAGATGCTACTGACATCATCATGGCTAATGGGTGGTTTCTTGGAGCTGGCGGCCATTCTGAGTGGCCTCAGGAAGCAGTTGACCAGGATGGAAAGCTGATGGACGTACTCTGTCTCAGCCTCCACCATGTTGAAGACGATCTGATTCCTCTTCCTCATGCTCTCAGCATGAGGAGAACAAATGTAGTCTTGCACAATAATCTTCCATTTTCTTCTACACAGCCACCCTCGCATGAAGCTCTGGACCTACAGAGACAAAGTGTCTTGGATTACAATTTGTGGTCACAGTTTGATCAATGAGGGTAACAGATTACCTTCATGAACTTCTCAAACCTGTGGACCTGGTTAACTGTTTAATAATAAGAAACATATTTCTGGCCACGTAATGTTGAAGCTCTTTACCTTTTTTATTTTTTTTATGTCAGGATCCTCCTCTTCCTGATATACATGGTAGGGACGCATTCTTTCCTTAGTTTTGTTCAAGGCTGTAATCTTTAAGAGAGAACAAAACACGACATGACTGACCATTACAATGTTTAAAATACTTGTGAAAGGAAATTGGTGGAAGTCACTGTCAAAACAATTGGGCCGCAAATGGTCGCTGTGATTATAATTTGACAAATCAGATAATACTGAGATATTTAACGCTCATCCTTCTCAATGAATAATCAGTGTGTCATATATGTGGAGCACCGAGACCCTGTGTGGGAGCTGGCACATCAGATAATCATCTTAACTTCCTCTCCATGGACAATTTCCTTCCTTCATTCAACAGCCTTCATCAAAAAGCTCTCTCAGCAAGCCTTTATCAGCCATTTACTTTGGATGCAAATAGGCTGAATGCCCCACAGCGTATCTCCTAGTATATGCGGTCTGCAGGCACAAGTTAAGACTTTAGTTTATTGAAGTGCTATTGTACACTCTAGATAATAGATAATGCTCATGTTTTTCTTTATTTGTTAAGTGTTCATTTGGAATTAAAACCAAAAATATTTGCATATAATCTGAAGGATTTTATCTCTACCTTGATTTAAGTGGATAATGGTTCAGTTTCCTTATTCTAGTTTTACTGCCATCACATCATAACATGAACAATTTGTGTGTTTTTTTTCTTCAGTTTCACACCTATAATAATCATACAGAGTTTTTATAACAAAACAAATAATACAATCACTTACCAAAATGCAGCATTTACACAGAATACACAGTATTTGTGAATATCTTGGCTTTATTTCATCAAATGTTTTCTACGATATAAGGGTGTGAGCCAGTAGTAGCTTGTCTCCTTATGAAATATTTATAGCTCACAACAAGTTTGAATGCAGATGTTTCAGTTTAAAAAAAAACAAAGCACTGCTTTTATGGCTTCATCATTTATTCATGAAGAATATGTCTGATATAATCATGACAATACAGCATAAGTGTTTTTTATGGCAATTTATATTATATACCAGACCTATGTCTATATAAACAAATTATAGTGCAAGGAAAACAACACCATGCAATAACAATGGTATTGTCATAAATTTTCATACAATTTTCTAAATGAAAGATTGATAACAGACAAATGGATAGATAGATAGATAGATAGATAGATAGATAGATAGATAGATAGATAGATAGATAGATGAACACTAAGCAGTAAGTGTAATTAAGACAACATATTTCTCATTTCTTTGATTTATACTTTGAATTGTGTGTTCACTGACCCTGCAATGTCAATAATTGGGCATAATTGTCATCCCCATGGCGACCGGTCCAATAGGGAGGATAATTCCCTGGTAACACAACTAGGGAACAGATAAGATGCAGAGCCTGAGAGATGCTCTGTGGCACACTGGGATTGCTTATGTTGCTGGTAACCTTAATCGCAAAAACGAAATACTACAATCTGGAAAAAGCAATGTGAGAAAAGCAAACCTATGGTTAAACTCCATATCAAGTCAAACATGCTTTTAGTACACGACCGTTCAGTAATGGCGACATTTTTGGAGACCTGCACTGTTATTAGATTAATGGCATCTAGAGTGGTTCACTGATTCATAAAATTGGACTGCACGTTGGAAAACAGTCCATTAAATGGCACAGCTCAAGCATATACAGTTACCTCAGATTTAAGCCTCTCAATCTCTGTGTCTTGGTCTTCCAGTTGTGTGCGGAGCTGATTGGCTCCCACCTTCTCTGTCTCCACAATCTGCACCAGGTGGATGTACTTCTGCATAAGGACCTCGCGCTCGATGATGATGTCAGAGTAGCTGAGATGAACACACAAAAGGGTTACACTCAAATTTAATGAGATCTCAGAATATTAGTAATAGTAGAACTCACCAACAATGCTGTTTTGGATTTAACTTATAGCTTTTATCATTGCCAGATATAATTTAAAATAACAATGAATAAATACAGCATTTTGACATTTTTAAAAATGTAATTGAAATTCATGCACACAAATACTAACACACACATGCATGCACAAAAATGGTGCACTTTGACTTTATGTATTGTCTTTGATTTTTTTTCCAGATGCATTTAAGTGAACAATGTCGCCCTGTTTGACTGAAGTCCAATGTGGTCTGGCCAGATGTTCACAGGCACATCTGTTCATGGGTAACCCAATAATCTTTCAGATTCAGCCGATCTCTCCTGTGACGCAATACAAATGTACACTGAGGCTTGAGTATAAATCTGTATGAGGAGTATAAATCTCTAGAGTATCAGCATGTGAGTGCCTTAAATCTCTGTGGGTTTGTGTGTCTGCAGAATATTATGTGTGTGTGTCTTTTCGTAAGTTGCTAACAACAACAAAGCATTGTCATAACATCATAAATTAGTTTTTTTCCCCGCTCAGACTTAAAACGGTATTTGTTTCATTGTTTAAGTGAAGCATATAATTCTTTCAGTGTTAAAATACTTTCACAGCTATAAATAAGCCATTTGAAAGATTGATTCCCCCAAAAAGAGTAAACACTGAGGCTTTTTAAAACATTGCTATGTTTGTTTGAGCATCCCAATCAGCCTGGCTTGACCAATGACATGTGTTTGGATACATATTCAAAAAAACTATATCATTGCCTTGGTGTCTTGTCCAAAAAAAAAAAAAAAAAAAAAAACTTATTTAATGTCAAGATTAACTTGGCATTGTATACTGTACTATACATTTGTTGGCTCTATATTGAATTGCTTATTATGTTTCTCATTTTTATTTGCTTTAGATAAAAGCATCTGCATTAATTTAATGCAATGTATGCTAAAAGAAAACTGTACCACTAGATCTAGACACTATCTAAGAAGTATTTAATATTTTCAGTCAATAAAGCTAAAACTCAATATTGACAAATGCAGCAACGAATAATGTGGAAAATATTATGAAGTAAGCTTAAAGAAAAAAAAGGAAAAAACATTAAGGTAAAAAAATAAATAAATAAAATTTAATTAAAAAAAAGACCAGATAAATGCATAATGCAAACTACTAAGTTGCTAAAAAGATTTCGAGTTGCTAAAGGTTCTCTTTAAGTTATCTTGCCTAGGGCACCAAGTAAGAAAGGGCTGGTGCATCTTTAAAAAAAAAAAAAAAGATTGGTGCATGATGCCCCTGGCAACAGGGTTTCCACAGTCTGAAATTACAGCTTAATATTCAGTCTTGCTCTAAGGCAGATCTGTGATACAACAAATAAAGCAGTTTAAGCTTTCTTTAGAGATTTGTCTCCTGGAGATGAGCTGTATAAAACATGACTGCAAAGTTTGATCTTAGGCTGCATGTCTGAGCACCAGGGAGAGGAGAACAACAGTGCTGTCAACCTCAGTGCGGCTTATTTGTTGCTGTGCTGCTCTGCAGTGACAGGGATAAATGCACAATGCGCTTGACTTAACCCGCTCTGATATGTCTCTTTCTTATTATGATGATTTTATTCTTTCAGCCTGAGAGTAAAGCTTCTTTAGCGCTTCTAAATATTAACCATGACTGAGCAAGATATAAAAACCAAATACACACAGCCACACTACCTGGCCTGCTGGATGACCTCCACCCATTCATCACAGTCCAACTCCTCCTCCGTCCGCAGTTCCAGAGGCTTCTGTCCATCATGCCCGAAGATGACGAGGAAATAATGCTGAAGAGATAGACAGACAGATACAAACTGAGAAGTTAGTCTGTGTGTATAATGAACCTACTGCATTTCAAACTAACGCTGAATTTCATGAATAGTGTTCTATTTTAAAGCATTACAGGCATTTTTTGTTGTAAAAACTATTTGATGCTCACTATTTAATGCTTAATAAAATAGCTGTTTGAAAAACACATCAAAATTAATTAATTGTGGCCTGTCTCACTTCATGTTTTAACTTTCTCATCTATGTTCAGCAATAAAACCCAAACAATGTCACCATCTAGACATAATCTGTTTAATCTTTTTAATTGTTTTCATATTTACATGTTTCCCACATTTTTTTGCAACCCTCTTACCATCTGTTTTTTGTGCAGCTGATAAAAAAAAATCAAACATTGCTTGAAACTGTGACACTTGTGACGACACACACAATTTGGATCCTTTTCTACAAAACAGAGAGAGAATATAATCTCTGTTTTACCACAAAATGCAGTGTTCAATGTATGTCATGGTCAACCTTGACCATGAAAAAAAGAATTGAATCATTCAATTTAATTTTGATGCATATTAAGGTCTGCCAAAAAAGAAATGCATTTGTCTAAAGCACTACAGTTTAAAATATGAAGATTCTGAATAAATTACCATCACAAGAGGCCTGCTTTCAGATATTGCTATCAGAGCACTTGTTCTGCACTAGAAACAGTGAGCTTTTACTGCCAACACACAAATGCTGACAAGCATTGTGAAATAAAACAGGTAAAGGGTTATGAGAGTCTGAGCACTGTGCGGCTTGAGGCCATCTGCAAGGCAAATAAACACATACAGCCGCTTAACAGCAGGTGTGAGAGGAGTTGAATCAGCTATTGTCGTAATGACCTGAGGGAAAATGCATGGTGTGAGCCGGTTAGCATGTGACATTCATGAGCAGCTTCACAAAGCATAAAACAACGCATGCATTTCACTTTAAATGTATGTTTTCATTTTCTATTTGCTTTTTATTTATGTTAATAAGTTATTATTAATAAATATATTTCATATATAAACAACCTATTTTACTGAAATATACACATACATGTGTGCATACATAGAGTAATAAATATACACAACACACATATTAACAAAACCTTTTATTTTGGATGCGATTAATCGTTGACAGCCCTTATATATATGCATGTGTGAGTGTGCTCATCTAATTATAAATAACATCATCAACTAGCTACTAGCATTTAGCTAATTGTTTAAATACTGGAATGAACTATTTCTACAATCCTAACCATATACACTGCTTCAAAGAAATGATTAATTTCAACTCCATAAAGGCAGTCAAACAGTATGCATCACTAACTTGGCTTGACCTTTTTAAAAAACACTCTAGCAGCATTTAACTGACATTGAGAGCAAGCAATCACAGTCTAAATGCAAGAAAGCTGATCATTTCCATCCCTTGGTGCCTGAATTAGCATACACTTATAATCCAGTGGGAAATAAGTCGAAAAAATATATAAATAATTCTAACTAGTTTATATAATTTCATAAGGCCTCGTTATGCATATAAATGCAAGCTGCTAATTCAAAGGCTGAGGGGTCAGAAAGCAGAACATATTGCGTTTGTTTGTGTATCTGATGTTTGCATTTATTTCACATCTGCACCCGACACTAATGAAAGGAGCGACTTCAGCTGGTCGTGCAACAATAAACACAGTTCCACTCGTTGCTCTTTAAATCATCGCCGGACTTGCGAGAAGAAGACAAATCACAATGCAAACATTTGAGTCAGTTTGTGACAGCCATGTACTATATGTGTAAGAGACAGAAAGAACTGTTTGTGTGCACAGATGTGCATATGTATCCAGTATATGTATGCGCACATATATAATCACAAAACTGCAGTTGAAGTCAAGTTCAAGGGATTAAGCGTTCTGTGTTTTCTAGTACAGACAGGCATGAGAGGCCTTATGTAACCCTCCCTAGATCTATTTACAGTCTCTCAGGCTGGCTGCCTCTCTGGACGTCCTCCTGCACTCTTCTCTGGGCGTTTAAGTTGCATGTAAGCAGAAGGATAAAATCAGCACCAGGCACTCTTACATACACAAAACCATCTCTACGCTCTCAGAAAAAAGGTTCAAAGTCTGTCACTGGGGTCATACCCTACTAATATGTACACTTTAAGTACTAATTTGTACTTTTAAAGGAATAGTTCACCAAAATTTTATATTTATCTTCTTGACGTCATTTCTTCAGTAGAACACAAACAGATTTATATCTCAAACCATTGCAGTCTGTCACTCATATAATGCAAGTCAAAGCTTTGAGAGTAAAAAAACTAAACATGCACTGGCAAATCCAAATTAAACCCTGCTGCTCATGACGATAAATTGATGTCCTAAGACACAAAATGATCGTTTTGTGCAAGAAACTGAACAGTATTTATATAATTTAATTATAAAAAATGTCTGATTCATTCTCAAAATTCAGCATGTGATCTTTGACAAGCTCTGGCACATATATACAGAGATGTCTCGTTAGCAACTGTTTCTATGGGCCGTGATACATAAGGATTTACGTATATATATATATATATATATATATATATGCCAGAGCATGTTGATGCCATATGCACAGGATGTTGTGAATGAGTTGGACATTGTGGCGTATCAGAGGTAAAAAATTATATAAATACTGTTCAGTTTCTTGCACAAGCAGATTGTTTTGTGTTTTAGGACATCCTTGTATCTTCCCAAGCCAAAGGGTTTAATTTGGATTTGTCTGTGCATGTTTTTTTTCATGACTGTGTACCCATTGTCTTTGTTTATGTTCTACTGAAGAAACAAAGTCCTCTTGGATGCCCTGGGTGTAAGCAAATGAACATATTTTTTTAATTTTTGGGTGAACTATCCCTTTAAAGTGCTAATACATAACTTTTTTTATTGTTTAGGGGAAAACAAGGTAAAGTTTGTACCTTATTTGTAGGAGTGTGTGTAAGCTATTGGTAAACATAGAAAAATCTATTTAAAGGCATAGCTAGTTCACCCTTAAAAATAAACAATTCTGACATTATTTATTTAGTGTGTCCTTCTTTTTTATTTTATTTATTTATTTTTACTACAATTGCCAATGGCATTATCTTCCATAGTATGGGAAGAAGAAATGCTATAGAAGTCAATGGCTACCAGCTGTTTGAGCGGCAACATTCTTCAAAATATCTTCCTTTGTTTTAAACAGAAGAAAGAAACTGAAGCATGTTTGGAACAACATCATGGGTGAGGAAAAATATGCAAAATTATTTATTTTTGGCGTGAACTATTCCTTAAATAATGCAAATCATCTGCAGCATCCAACAGATGTACTACAAGCAGCCACTGTGATGTTTGTTAGAAATGTTGCCACTGGAACACTTTACAGTATGGTCTCATCAACAGTAGTCAAAGGGATAGTTTGCCCAAAAATGTAATTTCAGTCATTAATTACACCCCCTCATCATGCCATTCCAAACCTGTAAAACCATTGTTCATCTTCAGACCAAAAATTAAGATATTTATAATGAAATCTGAGAGCTTTCTGACCCTGCATAGATAGCAGCGCAACTGAAATTGTTGAATAAAGTCATTACAAATAAGTTTTTTCTGCACAAAACATATTCTTGTGGCCTTGTAAAATAACAGCTGAACCACTGATGTCACATGGACTATTTTTTTTTAAAGTCCTTGCTACATTTACTTATTGCATGACATAATTTACATTTTTGAGTAAACTATTCCTTGTAATGCCTTAGCTAATTAACTAACATTTTTTAAGCATTTATTAGTTTTTGTTAACGTTAAAATTTATTTTTTATTTTATGACTAAGGTTAATACATGCTGGAAATGTATTGTTCATTGTTCGTTCAAGTTAATTGATACAGATAACTAATGTTAACAATTGAACTTATTGTACTGTAGCAAAGGTTTAAACCAGCTACAATATTTGCAGCACCCAGAGGCTTTTTTCAAACAACAGAGTAAAGAGGTTTGTGAGCAGCCTTGGTGATAGGACGAGATAAAAACAAAGTCAAAACAAATACACAGACATCAGAGTTAATACAGTACACAATATTACATCTCTGCAATCATAAGCCCTGGAGTAATCTTTTAAATGGTTTTTGGAAAGCTCTGGTGTATACTGATGTATCCTGCGATAACAGGAAGTAATTTGTTCAAACTCACTCACTAAGAAAGACAATCAGATTTTACACAAAAAGAACATTCAAAAAGAAATCAACTTTTATAAGAGAAAAATGGTCACAACAAAAGGTCACATAAAACTAACATATGATAATCGTTTCAGGACATGTTTGGAATAATTGGTTAACAAGAGTAGCCTATATTTACTGTACAAAAATGACCGAAAACTATCAAAAATATGCTGATTTTAAAAACCAGACAAAGCAAAAAAATAATAGTATGACTACATCAGACTTCATAGTTCCACTCAATTTCAGTTCGCTTCTGTACTGATATATTCTGATATAGCATGCTATTTTACAGTTTCTCTCTGGCTCCAAAACAGCCGGACCAATCAACGAACAGAGGGCAGGCTTAGAGCCGTGACGTAGCCGCTAAGCACTGCATTTAAGATTGTAGTCAGCGCATAACATTACCACCAAATGTTGTGTAATTGGCTTACGAGTACACCAATGATTTTAAACTTCAACAGTGATAACAACAGTGATTATTCATCTAGCCATTGCAGGAATAAAATATGTTTTAAAAGAATAAACTGCAGAGCAAAATCTGGTCACTCAGCAAAAAATATACAGTAGGGCCTACAGTTTTTTTGTGTCAATCAGACTTTATCTAAACCATTTGTGAGATATTTCTCTCAAAAATTAAACATTTGTCATCATATTTACCCTCAAGTTGTTCTAAAACATTTTATTTCATTTCTTCTTCTGAACACAAAAGAAAATATTTTGAAAAATGTTGATAACCAAATAGCTGACAGCAGTTTTTATCTTCCACAGTATTTTTCCATAGCCTACTGTGGATGTAAATGGCTACCATCAACCGTTTGGTTACCAACATTCTAAATACAGGTTTAGAACAACTAAGAGTCTAAGTAAATGATGGCAGAATCTTCATTGCATGACCTAAAAGTTGTATGGCATTTAGATAACATCAGAGCAAGACTGCATAAATGCAGTCATACTTAAGTATCTATAACTCTAGATAACAAATCCCAAACCACAACTTAGCAAAAAAGGTTAATGTGCTGTGAGAATGCGGGTGAGAATGGACCGGTGACCCCTCCACTCACAAGCAGTTATGTCGGTCTTTCCCCTGGAACGGTCTGACTGAAATATTTCCTAACCTATTTCCTCACACAAGTCATACATTTGCGAAATTCTGAAGCCCTGTATTCACAAGGCCATGCCCCAAAGCACTGAATTATATGAAGAGTGTCTATTCTGGGCTGAGCGCTTATATGGGAGCCGTACACACAGAACTCTCTTGTTCGACTCACAGGAGAGCACTGAACTAAGCCGCCACATTAGTGCCCAAGGCCAACACAAACCAATGGGCCTGGTGAGCAGGCTGAAGAATTGGCCCAACACCTCTAAATCTAGTTACCGATCCCTCCACCAATACACAAATTCATCGCAGCATGTATCCGCAATAGTAATTTGCTCTGGAAATCTGCCAAGCCTACAGAAGGGAAAACAGAGCGGGTGGGTGAGAGAGACAGAATCTCTTGCATAACATTTCTTAACAAGTGTCAAGCATATTTTTAAACCGTCACTTTACCTAACAAATCTGGTTTCCATGACAATGCAGTGCTCTGCGCTCAATAATGCTTTTTGCTCTGCATTCATTACAACCGCTTTTTTTCGTTCAGCGCTTTGCCAATCTTCATTTAAACTTCCTCGTCTATTAGGCTGTCAGGGGTTATGTTATGAATACGTTCGGCTTGCATTCAGCAAATCATATTTGCCATGATCTTAGCACCGTAAATGATGATAATATGTTGGAACATTTCTGCTGGTTTGAACAGTTTTAGTTTGTCAGCCAGCTGGTTTTCCAAATCACACTCAACTCCCCGATAAAACCAGCAAAACTGAATAAACTGAGACTAATCTGACCTATATTAAAAATATAGTTTGTTTATTGTCAACAATAAGAACATCCATGGAACCTTTCCATCGGTTCTTCATGTAGCGGGTTTGGGGATTGTGCTTTTGGGATGACGTCATGGGTGGACGGGTGCCATGTAATTTCCGCCTAAATTAGTTTAAAGGAGTGTGGCGCGAGAGTTGTGCAGATCGCACACTGTTGTTTGGCGTGGTGGCATTGCGGCCATTGAGTTAGAGCTGTACGTTCCGTGTTGCAGCTTGCTTTTCCCCTTTCCCATGGCGGATTATTTTGGGGTAGGTCATTCATCTTATTAGATGTGTGGAGTAGAATTGCTTTTTTTTTTTAAACGCGTTTGTTTGTTTGTTTGTTAACTTAACAGACACTGATTCACAGTTACTGGTGTGGAACAGTCCTCTCGTATCCCAGATTGCTTTGTGTGCACGTAAACTAATACCTGTTTCAAGCTGAAGCTGTGTGTCTATCGCGGCTTTTTGCCTCCCCTTTGATGTGGCAGAGGTTGCCCGGGTAGGTGAAATAAATCGATCTATTATGTGTTTTAAATAATATAAGGGTTGTTTTAAATGTGTGTTTTATTTTTATAGTTATACATTGAGCTGCTACTGATTAATGCGATAGGATGTGTTCAACCTGATTAGGAGACATCGCGAAGGTATTTGAATGTGTTTGTTTCTATATTGTAAGAGTGTGATGAATTGAAATGCATCAATGT
Organism: Enteromius radiatus; assembly: GCA_032357445.1. Lineage (NCBI taxonomy): Eukaryota > Metazoa > Chordata > Actinopteri > Cypriniformes > Cyprinidae > Enteromius > Enteromius radiatus. Next base: position 16,168,417 of record JAUCMS010000095.1, on the reverse strand, counting down.
GAACTGCAAGTTATGTATTACAAAAGTATTTAAACATGTAATTGTGTTTTGACAGATTTATCTGGGGTCGGATCATATGATAGACCACTGTTTTCCCAGTACTTAATTTTTGATTTAGGTTTTTTTGTTTTGTTTTTTTTGCTTGTTATTTTTGTTCACCTGTGTATTTTTCAAATATTGATTTTTTTTATGAGGGGAGAGCCCTGTGTTATGATAGCATCCCAGCTATTAAGATGTGGTGTGATGCAGTGAGAACACTATTGGTTGACTTTGCTTGATGGTTGTATATTGTGTTGCACGTGTGAATATTGTAATCTTGCATGTTTATATTAATAACTGGGAAGTTTATCTCTAACCAATGATTTGATGATTATAAGGGCTGTTTCCTTCTTGTAATTGATTTTTGTTCTTTCTATTTGTATTGTTATGTGAAGCTCATAATTGGAAATTGTTTTGTATTTGTCAGATTTTAAAAAGGGGAAAGATATTAAAGAGACCATGTACTGCACCATTGCCTATATTCATTTAGTTGAATAACCTGGGTGGGTCTAGTGCCCTTATTGGCTTGGTTTATTCCGGCCCGGTCACATTTATAGTAAAAACAGGATGTTTAGGTCATTGTCCTTCATTCCAAAAAAAAGATGCATCACTGCAAAACACAATCTTTTGGAACCTACATTTTTAAGAGTGAATCTTAAGAAAGGTTCTTTATTGGCACCTATGGTTCTATGAAGAATTTTTAACATCCATACAAACTTTCCATTCCACAAAAGTTTTTTTACAGGGGTACTTTAGATTTTAAAGCAAGAAAAACTTTTTTTTTTTTGCTTTTTTTAAGAACTGTTCACTGAAAGATTCTTTGGGGAACCATTTATTCATTGACCGGAAATTGTTATTTGTCTCACCTTTTTCGCGAATAATATTTGGCGTCATCTCAGCACTGTTAAGTTACAATGATATGTTGAAAAATAAACAACCTAAGAGGATCATCGCTGGTTTGATCAGATTTAAACACTGCCTGACATGCACTCAAACCCTATAAAACCAGCAAAACCGAGCAGATTGAGCTTAACTGGATTGGGAGATCACATTGTGAGTGGAGAGTGGCAGGACACACGTTTTATGCATTGGCGGAAGGAAGAAGGAATGGAGTTATCAGCTTTGCTGTTGGTTTTTTTTTTTTTTTTTTTTTAAAGTGTTGATGTTTGCCGTCTGGATGAAATAGATGATGCTTTCGGCTCTCACTCCTGCTGGGTGCTTACTGATGCTGTTTACAGTCATGCGGTTTAGCTGTGCGCTATGTCTGTAGTTATCTTTGCAGCTACAGCCAGATATAAAGCAATCAATCACAAAGCAATATTTGCTGCTTTCATAATACACCTTTGTGGTATGTTTATGACAAACAGATGGCAGTAACAGAAATGGAGCAGGTCAGCTTTTTCTCAAGGTGACAGTGCACTATTTTTCAAGCTTTCAATCAAGTTTTTATGAAATCTATTGTAATATCCCACCTCAAATATTTCTTGACATCTACGTAATATTTAACACAGAGAATAAAGTGGTCTGTCAATAATATTTGAGTTTTGAAGAAATTAATACAGAATACAAAACACAACTCTGCAGTCTGAATAAGTCGCTAGCTACTGTAGCTTCTTAGCTAGCTAGTTAGAGCCAGTCTGCAGACTTTAATCAGTTAGTGTTAAGACAGAGTTTCAGACTATGGTCCTGTCATGTGTACAGATATTAAACGTTTCATTTTAAACCACTTTGATTTCATTTGCCATGCATTTCCTAGCTTGAGCTACCTTTTTTTGTGTTCGAAATAACTTAAAAGTCTGGTAGTGTGATTCCCAGCCTTTTATTTTGTAACCACCTTACAAAGTCATGTAGTGTTCAGATATTAAAAGTTTTATAGTCTATTCCAACAGCATAAACCAACCTATGGTGAACTCGTTCTTCCCATGCAAACTGTGCCGATCTTACAGTCATGCTACTTAGACTGGTCTTTTGTGGTGGTTATAGAGGGTTTTTGGCAAATGACAGCTGGAAGATCTGCTTGCTGGCTAAGTAGACAAGTTAGCAAACTGAAATATGTGATTGCTGCGGAGGGAACCCAAAGCTGTTGTCTAAAGTTTTGTCTTACTCTGAGACAATACCATATATACCAAATGTACATTCACAGGCTAATATTAACGTTTTAATAAGCAAGATTTCTCCAAGTACTGTTTATTTATTTATTTTTAAATCTGGATTTACTTGATATCATTTTTTTTTTGCTATGGAGCAAATATGAAATGTGGTTTCTATCTCTGGTGAGTGTGGTGCGGGAAATGGAAAACCCAGAGTGTGGCTGGAGTGGACTGATTACAGAACACTTTCAGCAAGAGGAGAAATTGCTGTCACTCCACTTCACTCATACACTCTGCAGAAAAACACCTTAGGCTGGTCTAAGCTGTTATTTTTGGAAGGGTTTTGGCAGTACGAACATCAAGCTCACAGACTCTGTCTCTGAGCTGAACACACAAGGATCAGATGGTACTAATTTAGTTTAGTGTTCTCCTACTGATCACATTACCTACACAGACTGGAAAACTCAGGTAGTCTGAAACATGTGGACTAGTGGTGAAGCCATAAAAACCTTAAAAGGTAACACAGGTATATATATATATATATATTTGTGTGTGTGTATGTGTGACATTATGTATATAAATAATACAGTTGCAAACATTTTTGAGCATATCTAACATTCAGAGGAAATTGTAAAAATATATTGGCAGTGATTGGGAGTCACAGGAAAAATGTAGAAAAGTACAACTGATGAAAGTATTCATGAATCTTTTACCATCTGATTAAGGTCCAGCATGCACTCTTGTGACTTATTATAAGAGAGTAAGAGTGTTATTAGAGTGTTGATTATGTGGACATTTGCATTCAATTGATTTTTACTTTTCACTGGTATCTACAAATATTACATGTAAAATCACCTTCTTAAAGGTGAAGTGTGCCATTTCTGTGCCTCCATTTGGATTTCATAGGAAAAAGTGTATTTTATAATAATGGTCAGTGAAACAACAGGAAGATCATTGCATTGTGCTTAATACATATATGACTGTGTGCCTACAGTGCACCTAAATCTAACTCTATAACCAACAATTTTCATGATTATTAATAATTTATCTTGCTGACTGTTTTTTTTTTGAGAGTTCAAATCTACTGCTCATTTCATATGCAAAGATATTAGCCAATCATAGCAGCGAGTGTTTACATTGATGTTTCACAGAAGACACGCTCCTTCCAAATTATAAGGCTAAATTCAGCATAGAAAATGACGATTTATATCTAAATTATGCCCATTTTTGACAAGGGGAAAAAAAGATAAAATACATTCTAAGCTTATAAGGGCACCCCAGGAAACATATCAAAATCATTTTAAAAATGCATTTCATGACCCCTTTAAAGAAAAACACAATTTATGATTCGCAATAACACAAAGCAACAAAACAGCAGGCTTCACATCCCAAAGCAATATTTTTGCGGGGACCTGTCATTTTAATGCTCCCAATCTAGAGCTTATTTCTGAGGCCAATTATCAAAGCTGAACTGCTGGGAATAAGTTTCTCCATCTCTCCTGCTCATCTAGTAAAAATACTGGAGGTGGAGGATTTCCTCACAAAACGTTTTGTTAATGAGTAACACAGGAACGAAATAACTTTCACTGTGAAACTACTGTAGTTTAATGCTGAAATACATCAGTATAATTGGAAAAGATTCACATTATCTCAGATCTCGTTCTTCCGATGGTAATGTAATGATAATTCTCGAGGTGCCATGGTGGTGGGACTGTCATGGGCTTTGATAAATTTCATACATTAAAAGTGTATGAATTTGTGATCATCTGCTTTTGTGTGAAGATAAATGAGCTTACATAAGATGCAGAAGAGAAAAAAAAAGGAGGGTCATTGCCCTGGAAATAGTCTCTTATTATTATGAATAATTAACGATAGCTGTTGGATAATAACTGTAGTCTTTGAAATGTGGGTGCAAATTAAAATAAACACTGCTCTATTTTACTGACACCAGCTCAGTTTTAAGTGTCTGCACTAAATTAACCAGACAAACTACATTGCTTGCGTTGCGTCTAGACATTTCTCTATCTATTCAGTCACACATAGAAATCTTTACCATAAGATACACGCATACTTAATCAAATCACTGTTTATTTAGCATGATGTTTTATCAAAACAAGCGCATCGTGTCCAGCTGTGCATATCTCACAGCAACAGGATGACATAACTCCCACTCGGGTGTGAACAGTAATGAGACAGCCAGCAGCGATTCTTTAATGTTATCAATAACAGTCAGGAGAGCAAATGTGTAACCTAATATCATCATGACGTCATGGCTCAGAATATATTAACAGATCGATATCATATTTAAATATAGCACTTTTTTTCCAGGAAAATCACGTTTTGTAAGTTGTCTAAGCAGTACAGACACTAATTTCCCTATTTTAAAATAAAACCCTATAAAGTAACAACATATAAAATAAACAGCAGCTATTTAGGCCAATGTAGGTGGATAATTAAGAAAACAACAACAAAAAAGACATTGTCATTATTTTATCCTCTATTATTAAAAAACAAGAGCAAAGATACACATTTGAGTTAAATACACATTGCAGTCCCATTCGAGAAACTGAATGAACAGATATAAAAATAAATCAATATACACTTCACTGTGTGTGTGTGTATATATATATATATATATATATATATATATATTGATTCTTATTAAAGCAGCTGTATTAAGGTTCTTCAGGGAAGATCAGTGAGTGATTTTTCCCTTTGCATTTTATTGTGTTATTAATGTTAAAGCGATGAAAATGTAAATCATTTACTTGTTCTAAACCTCAATTATTTTCTATCTTTTCTTTCATTTGAAGAATGTGGGTAACCACAGTTAGTATATATTCACATTTACAGAATTTTCAGTTTTAGGTGAACTATCACTTTAAGACTTGAAGCATTTAATACACAGGAACACATCCATTTATCTCTCAACTTACTTTCACTTTAAACATACATAACTGCGTACACTTCAGGTGTACATGCTCCGGAAAGGCACATGTCAGAACAGCATGTCATGTTGTACAGTACATTGAGACAGAGGCACCTGAACCAGGGGTGCCGCGAGCAATTTTGGGCCTTATGAAAGAAAATGGGGTTGGGCTTACATTACTACCATTACTACTAATAAAACATCTCCAGGGTCCCCAAAACTTTGTGGGCCCTTAGAATCATCCTAACTTTTTTTGAAACGTCACGATAGCATGTCCACGATTAAACATTGTAATATAGAACATCCCTCATTTTAAAATATTTTTTTTTCTTTTTCCTATGAGGTGCTATTTTTATCAATACATTGCAATACCAAATAAAATATACATTTAATATCCACTAAATTTTATAATATTTATGTCTCAAATATATGTCTCACAAATATATTTTTTATTTTTAATAGATGAGTATATTATTTTCCAGAAACAAACAATCATATAATTCTGACTGTTTTGGTAAACTGTTATTAGCAAGAGACTAAATGTAATGAAAAGATAGATGTCACATTCCACATGTTCTGTCTTTTCTTGCAAATCCTGGAGCGCAAATTCAACTATACCAGAAACACCTGCTTGTTTTCCACCCCAACATTTTCCATGCTAAAAAGTATTTTTGCTGCCCCATTATCTTAGTGCTTATTATATCAGCTCATGCTGTAAAAACCTGAACAAGGCCTGAACAGGACTATTAAAACAATAAAACAGGTCGTAGAGTGAAGTGCAATGCAGTAGAAAAGGTCAGACTACTTTAACTTTTTTCCACAACACATCCATCCGATGATCTGCAGGCAATTATGTGGGATTTCCCAACGTATGTATTTTCCCTAATATTTTCCCTAATTAGAAAAACAAACTCACGTCAAGCCTCTCTTAATAAAGATGCGAAACACCTTGATTTTTAATGCATTTAGGGTGTGTGCTTCATTCATCTTAAAAGGCATTAATTTCAGGTAACGCCTGATGCCAAATTACTGTATTTTATTTCTGCTATCACACCCCTTGTGCTGAAATAGCAACATGGATTTCCACTGCAATATGAAACTGCAGTCAGAAATGAACTGCAGTGATGAAGCACAACCTTGAGCTTGCAAAGTGTTTTCATCCATTTATTTGCTCAGAGTATGTATCGGGTCTGAAACTAAACATGTGTACAATATTCAGAAAACACATAACTGCAGCTACAGTACACTCAAAAATTTAGACTGGCATATGTTAAAACAGACTTCATACTCGCACCTTTCCTGTTCTTTCATATTTCTATAACTCTGTACCTGCTCATTTTATGAGAGCAAAACTCATCTTGTGATTTTTTTTAAGTCCGCTGGAAAGGATTATCTACATGTTGTAGTCTCTCAGATGGATTATATCAATCCTATGCACAGCACACATTAATGCCTACTTTCAGATAAACAGAGCCACAGATATTGAGAAAATAACATGCAAGTATACTTGGACTGAACCCTTTACAAACACTATATATTGTCTTATCATATCAACAATATTATATTAGAGATTGGTCGCAGTCACCTCTGTATGTAAACTGATCAATAACGAATGAGATATTACAGCTGTTAGAGATACAAGCTTATTGGCATCTGCTTTTCTCAGTATAATCTTTAATGAGACTAGCAGCACAGCAACATCAATAACTCATGTGGGGTAAAAAGCAATTTTCAGGTGTTCTTAAATAAGAACAGCTTCAAGACATCCAACAGACTAAGTCTCTTTAATCAAAAACGTCACTACTCGTCAGATGACATTTAGTAATAGGTTGCAAAATGAATCAAAATTGAATGATGTAATTTTATTTTTCAAATATGTCATTAATGTAATAGACACAAATAAAAAGGTTGAGTAATAAATCATCTGGTCTATTGCGAGTCTATTGTGTAAACAAACCTGCGTGACCATAGCAACCCGGGATTATCAGAGATGGATTTGGTATTGTTTTATTTTGAATTAATATTAATTATTATGAAAATTATTGTATTATAAAAAGTATTTAAAATTGTTTGTATGTTTTGTTAAAAGCGCTATATAAATAATATATATATATATATTATTTTATTATTTATATATAATATATATATATTATTATATATATATTATTTCATTTTGATATTTTTTTTATAACGATCTGACTTTATAATATTCAACAATATATAATACAAATATATGTAATACAATGTCCTAATAAATAGCCTAATAAAGCTTTGATTATGGCAAAAACCGCTCTTTTCAAAACACTCTGTTCTGTGTACGTCCCCTTTAAATCTTCACAAGCTCCACTGACCCCGCCCCTCTTTTCCGAGGCACTCTCTGAGGATCTTTGTTTAACTGCATTCATACTAGTGAAACTTGTTAATTAGCTCATTATTAGGAAAGGCAATTTGTTAAAGGATTTGTTAAACGACAATATACTGACTGCTTCTGTAGGTGAGGAAGGATCATGAATGAAAAGCTGCTGTCAATCAACAATGGTGGGTAGGGCCTCCAACCATGTGGCGTCAATTGAGAAAGGGGAAAACATTTACAGAGATCGTAAAACAACCACTTATTGGATTTTTATCATTATATGATGGTTCTGTACAGACACTGATAACATACATTTCAGTTAAGACAACTTATACTAGTGGTTGAACCTCCAAATGACCCCTTTAAAGGTTAAAGGTGACCATAGATGGCCATAAAAAAACATTGTTACATTAGAAACAGTGTGGTCATGTTTTCTTTCATTGTATGGAAAAGAGCAATCAAGACATTCAGCTAAACATCTGCTTTTATGTTTATACTGACAGGCGAGTAACAACTGTCATTTTGGGTGAACTAACCCTTTTAACAGTGCAAGTGTTGACAACTAATCACTGACTAATTTCTTTGGCTGAAGACAAAAAGACAACTGAAGCGAAAGACACATCAACAAAAGCAAAAAACATCAACTTGCAGTATTACTTTGTACCCTGAAGCTTTATCTGAGTCCTCATCCCGCACAGACAATCTGTCCACACATGTGCAAAATGATGTATTAGAAAATGTGCATGCGAATATGATAAATATGTTTTCTGATGATTTTTGACACTGCACGATCTGCTACACGCTTACGCACCACTGTTTATTATGTTTCTTATTGTCTTCTGTAAACACTATTAATGGGAATATTTTCCTCAGATTATATAGATAGATATATAGACCCATACTAATACAAAATGAGTCAACTTAAAGTTAACTAATATAAGCAGAAACAAGATGGTAGGCCTAACACCATACAGCAATGAATCGCAAAGGGGATTATGGAGGAAGGTTTGTAGTGACAGAAAGACATAAAGTCATAAAGGAATAAAGTCAAAATAGACCCGCAGTGAAGTGTTAAATTAAAAACACAGTGTAGCCTACAAAAATATGCCACCAGTTGTGCCGCCTGGCCGTCAAGTGATTCATCACATGTGTGTGTGATACCAATAGTTTAGGGAAACCATGACATTTTCTACTACGTTATTACGCGCATGCGCAGAACGGATCACGCAGGTGGAACGGATCATACTGACAACATCAATGAGTCTTTTGGTACTCTATGAAATATAAAAATAAAGAATTGGTGTAATCAGCATTTAAAACAGTAAAGGCTTTATCGCTGTAACGTAACTGCAGTTTGTTGCATTATTTATATTACACGCAGATTAGGCACAAACAAAATCACTGGAATCTGAAAACATCGATCAGCTTCCATTGTACAGTACACACAAATGCAGCAAGTTTTCTATTGCTCTAAGGTGATTATTTATTTAGAAATGATAAGATTATGATATTGATTCAGGGCACAACATCAGCGGGAATAGAGTATTTATAATTTATGTCTGTTTTTCGAAGCACTTCATGAGTCCCAGAAGTGTGTTATTACACCATATAATTTCTGTGTTGATGCAATTAATCTTTCATAAAGGCAGTTAATACAAACAATCTCATAAAAACAAAAGACTCAAAATCAAATCATGATACTGTCTGATTGTTCCATGGTCTTTATAAGCTTAAGGGCATCTGGTTGCTGTATTTTCAGCAAATACCCAATCCTCAGAAATCTGGCATTATAAAAAGAGTTTTGGACATTATAAGAACACACAAATAAAATCAGTCAGGCACAGGAAAGTTTTCATTGACATCAGTATTATAGCCT
>JAUCMS010000095.1:16138934-16152272 GCA_032357445.1 Enteromius radiatus | reverse complement strand
CCCTGAAAATAATGCACACCTCAGAACGTTCGTCAGCCAATCAGATTCAAGCATTCAACGGCCCCGTAGTATAAGTGAAAATAATCTATGCAAAGCAGCTGACTGTACACATTACAATACATTTCTAATTTTGTAAATTTTTAGCACTGACTTCAATGTCTACAATCACAAACATAAAAATGTGAGTCTACGCAATTTTCTTTAAACAGAGGCTCAAACAGAGTACTAATTTGTAACCTCTTCAAATATTTCACTCACTGAAAAGTCTTTAATTTGTTTTGAAAGAAGCTCCTCCACAATCCAAAATTACTACAGTGTTCTTTTTCCATTGTGTAACCAATCAGCCCACGTACCTCCGGCTGTTCACGAGAGCCTCCAACTCTTTGGATTTGAACGCAGCGGTCCTGAGGATGGACTCTGGGATTTCAGCCAGACGTGCTACATTTAGCCCATAGCTCCTGGCGGCTGCACCTTCAATCAGCTGATAGAGAAATGTGATGAACTCTGGCTGCACCTCCTCCTCTACAAACGAGAGCAGAAGAGTTATTAAAGACTTTGGAAGCTCTGTGTGTGTATCAAAGTAATGGATTCCAAGGATTCAATGTGAAAGAAGAAAAGTTTCAAGAAAAGATTTTATGAAAACAAGATGCAAAATGTATTAAATTGTTTTATGCTAATATTCCAAATAATAATACTTTTATGGACTATGGCAAAATTTGATTAATTGGTCAAGACTTTTATCTGAGAAATCTGAGAATAACACCAATGTGATGGCAAAATAACTGTAAAGAAATTAGTTTGTCTGAGAAAAGGTATTTCATCAATGAGGGACATTAGAAGGTCATTGAGTTGAGAACTTTTCCTATAAATGACACTCAGATAAAGTAAATTATTGTGTCATGGTGTGACAGTAATGACACGATTATTATTAACCTGATTTGTGAACATTTCTTCTAATATTTCTAAGCAATTCTGTCAAAAATGGGGGATAGGGAGTGAACCTAGCTGAATTCTGATTATCAGCACGCTGGATGTGATTTCCACATGAATTTCAATGATGGTAGGTGAACCTACACAGCACAGGACAACAAGAAACTAAAGAGGAAAGACTACTTATGCAATAGGATTACTGCCATACACACAAGCTAGTTGTTAAGTAACAAATACCTGGGTAACAGTGTTACAAGGATTTAAGTTTCTGGAATTCTCTTTTTTCCTGGAAAGTGTAATTTTATACCACAGAACTCCAGAAGGTCCGACTCTGATTGGTTGACAGATGTTTCCAATTAGTTTAAATTCCATCCCGTAGTCACATTTGTTTTTGCAAAATAGCATCTACCAATCAAAAAAACAGCCAAAGTAGTTTCTACCACAGAAGAAGAGGCAGACTAGGGTTTTCCAAGCACGAATCTAAAAAAAAAAGATCTTGAGATAAGCAAAAGTGAAATTGGTGAATCAGCGTTAAAAAATATCACTGAGGATACTTGTCTGCTCCTCAACACTGCATCAGAGCAAACATGATCTGTTGACCTGTCACTGCCTGAAGTCATCTACAGCTCAAGCAATGTACTACACAACTTATTAACAAATCAATTTTACACATGAAAGCATGGAAAATATTTCTCATATTTCATACTGATTGATTCAACCATTTCCAGTTTCTTGAATATCAAACTGATTTTAAAAAAAGGTGCTTCGGAAACAAATTTCACATTGACCGTCTCATCTCCTTCAAAGGGAAAATTCAACCCGAAGATGAAAATGTATTTATTTACCATTATGTCATTCCAAAAACCAAAGACTTTATCTAATCTTCAAAACACAAATTAACAAAATAAATAAAACCTTCATTTGTATTTTAAGGATTAAGCAAAGTCTAATGATTTTGAAAAGACATGAGATTGAGTGAATGAAATAAATAATAAACTGAAATCATTTTCATTTTTGGGTGAGATATTAAGGCATGTCAGTAGATAAAATGGGCATGAAACTACCAAACAACACCAATGAAAAGAGGGGCATAGAGCATGAATTTGGCATTCAACAAGCATGTCAAATTGACATTTGCTATTCAATTACTTAAATTAAAGGTTCTACAGAAATAAAAAACATCACAATGCACATCAAAAACAACAACTCTTATTTTGGTTAAGTGTTCTGTTCTATTAGATTGTATTAATAATCAAGCATTGTACAGATCAGACAATAGGTGGACTGACTAACAGAAGATCTAAGAAAGTGTGCCGCACTCCATGATCACTCAAGCAGCATAAGGTCAGTGCAAAGATGAGTAAGTGATCCATGAAATCCCGAATGACTCAGCTGACATACAACAGCAAAGGAACTGGTTCAGAGGCTATCAAAACCAGCATATTCCAAGACAATGCACTCCTCATTCTCTTTGTGTGCACTGATGAAATCAACTCCCTGATCCAGACACTAACGGCTTTTGCAGATGACATCAAGATGAAGTTAATAAACATGCATGGTTTATTGTAAAGAACGGCAAGATCAGGATTTTGAATGGAAGTGTATATATAGCCCAAACTCAACTCAAGAAGATGATGTAATGTGAGCTGGTAGATAATTCCATACTCACCATCAGAAGTGCTCTCTGGCTCATTCAGCAGGAAAGCCATGTGGTAGTTCCCCACATGCTGCGGATACAAGTGCTCTAGCTCACACAATGGAGGGTAGTGGGTCACAAACAACGTCATGCACTTCACCTGCAGAAACACACAAGAGAAGAAAAATAATCCAACTTCACACATTTGCACACAGTTTCAAGTTGAAGCTGGTTGTTAACCATGTTGGTAATTAAAGCAGTAAGCCCTGAGAAACTGTGGTTTACAGTGAATTTATGACAGCTAAGAAGCGTCGTTAGGCACGATGGAATAAATTCACTGTAAACCACGGCTTTTACGGGGCTTATAGCTTTTATAATATTCCATACATGTTGCAACGTTTCAGAAAATAACATAAAGCGAATAAACCGTAACTATTTTAATAAAAACATTGTTCTTCCACCAAACAAGATAGTTCCTGAGAAATGGTTGCGGTTGCAACAAAGTGGTTGCCGAGCAACACACAGAAATTAACAAAAGGTGTATGTTTGTAGACAAGGATTGGAATAAATTTTGTCATCAACCAATTTGGCTACTACATTTTTACATTACCAGCCATGAAATGTTGATGCAAAATGAAAAGATACTTTAATGATACTTGAAGGTGGCAGCAAGTAACCATTAGTCCAAGTGAGTCACTGTGATTGAAACAAATCTTTTAAATGGTTGATTCATATATTTTTGTTGGCAAAAGAGAGGAAAAACAGAAAATATTATGTCTAAAACGTAAGTCTCTAGATATCAACTGTTTGTTTATTGTTGCATAAAACCAATATTACATTTGTAACCATGTTGATTTTTAAAAAATCATCACTCTTTATGTGGTATTGATCAACTATATGAATTGATATAAATATATACATTTTCTGTCCCCTTAAGTTAAATTAGACTATGTGATCAATCTTAAATTATATTCATTAATTAAGTTTGTCTAATCAGAATTCATAATGTTGCATTTTGTATGTATGGACGTCAATGGGTACCGTCAATCTTCCTCAAAGTAAGTCAATGGACCAACCATATATATATTTTTTTGTGTTCGACAGCAAAAAATGAACCAGGTTTGGAAGAACTTGAGGGTGAGTAAACAATGCCAAGTTTCATTCATGAAAATTACAAGCCACGCTGAACATTTAGTCAGTGTTATTTTTGAGGGATATTTGACTGTTGAAAAAAAAAAAAAGGTAACTGAATCAGAATAGCTTGAATAATCACCAGGTTTAGTGAATAAAGCTTGAAAACTACAGTCAGAAAGAATTTGAACTAATTAGGACTATAACATATTTATATATAAGAACCAACAATATAGATTTGGTTACTCAGCATGCTGCTTCCATATGACTGCTTTAAGAGCGAGACATCCTTGAGCCAGATGCACAAACCACGCAAACAGCAACCACCCCCTCACTCGCCATTTACGAACATTATCAGCAGCCTGGCAGACCACGTGTTTATCGCATTACCACCTCACCAATGCACACATTTCATTCCAGAGTGGGGACATATTCATTTCTCCACTTACTGACATACAGTATTTAGGTTTTTAGCAGGCTCAGGGGAGGCACTGAACTGAAGTGTGAATATGAGACGCACAGAAGATATGCATGAGATTTTTCTTTTAATGTTTCTGTAATACATTCCCTCACAAGAAGTTCATATTAATTAGAACACATTTATTAAAAGTCGGTTTTGGAGACTTTCAAGACAAGAAAAAAGGTTTCCGTTTAATTTTGTAATATATTTTATGCATCACTCTATTCCTGTGATGCAAAGCTGAGTTTTCAGCAGTCATTACTCTTCAAAACTTATTTAGTAGTGTACTGTAAATATCTCTGACAGAAGTGCTGAGTAAACTTCAATAAGTTCAGTTACTAGTTTTCTAGTTTTTTTAATTCTCAATTCACCTTTCTTAATTTCTGTTCAGTTATTTTTGTGGGACCACATTCTGAAGTATATACAGAACCTAACTAAACAACTGTTTACGTGTATGTGTGTATTACGTATTAAAATCACATATTAAAATCATGTATTAAAATCCCTATTTTCAGCTATTTTAAAGCCAGATGAAACCGCACTGACGAACAGGAGAAACACTGCTTGCAATCATACAGTCAGAAGGATTTTCAATCTACAATTGCCATCATTTAAAATGGATTTACTGTATTAACACCAACTGCACAATGGTATTTTTCATGGCTGAAATTTGGGACAATTATAATACATCTTGACATTATTAATGAAGACATCAGTTAAATGTGTTATAAATGAGTTATTACTGTATTTTTTTGTGATTGTTCTTGCATTTATACTAAATGTATTTAGACTGTTTTTAATACCCAGAAACAATATAGATACATTTTTACCATGGCATTGCATTGCTGTATGTGTGATTTTAGTTATTTAAATGTTTGCTACTATGGAAGAACAATGGTTAATTTTAATAAAACTTAAACAGTCAAAATATTTATATTTCTGATCTGAAAAAATTGCATTGTCATTATTTTTTTAGCCATATCACCATACTTCTAAACAAAGAAAATACAATAGTTCTGTTGATGTTCAGTTATAATCTCCAAAAGTAGCAAATGAGTGGTGGCTGCATTATAATGCTGTTCAGAAATGATAAGATGCCAGAATGTTGCTATGATTACCGTGGTGTCAATCAAGTTCTTTTCGGTTCACACATGAAATGATAATTTAGGGGGTTCACTCCCATATTTAAAGGCAATCCTCAAACTTTACAGTGAGTACAAAGCCAGGAGTGATCTTATTTCTGAAAACTTTTCAGCCAAATAATTTATCAGTCAATATGAAAGCTTAACTGCAGAGTCATGTGACACAGTTAAAAACATTTGATGTCATGTGAAACAGAACCTTAAAGTGAACCCAGATCAGGTGAGAGTCCAGTATAATGAAGCCACTAGTAACCGATGAGAGAAGTTTTTCATGGCCAGGTTAATGCACAACTACAGGAAAAGACTTTGTTTTAAGATTTAATGCGAAGTTCCGAATGACATCACGTCGTGTTTAGCCCACCTCATCGCTTGTTCAACTCTCAGATATCTTGGAAATGCTCTCTGTAAATACTGAGGAGTGACTCGGCCTGCCTCTCAAGTGCTTTGCTATGGCAACCAGCACTGCTCCACTACCTATTGCCCACAGAAGAAAGTTCTGCGTCAAGGCTGCTCACAATGCATCATTCAAAGGTGTTACACAACAAACGCATTTACATTCTTAAATACAGCGCAGGTGAATGACTGAGCCTTGTTGCCATGGCAATGTGCAGACACTCTCTGCAAGATGCTGCCAGGACACATGTATGCGCTGTAAAGGCAAATGGGCATGGACAAAAAGCTAGTCTAGTGTGAAAGGGGGAATTTCAATATGAAGCGCACACTTGAACAAACACTGAAGCGTTTTATTTTTGAACCTCTGTGAGTGCTCAGTGTCACAACTGCAGCTGTGCAGCACGAGTCTGAGCATATAATGCTCATGATATTCTGAGTGCATTTAAGCATATTATACAACTACATTTGTATATTTTTTGAAGTAGTGGTGCTTGCCCATAAAACTCAATAGCACCTTGTTAGAATGTTGGTGTGTACTGTAGTTACTAAGATGTTCATTATAGATTTTAATGCATTGCTACAGAATTGCTATAATAAAGGTATTCTGGGAGGTGGCTTGTTTTGTGGGCTCAGTAAGCATTTGAAAGATTTAATTTTTTTTTTTTTTTTTTTTTTTTTTTAGAAAAGATGCATTACATTTAACAAAGTTGACAATCTAATCATAATCTGCATGATAATATTATTTCTGAAGGAAAGGGTTGCTGAAAATCCAGCTTTGGGATCACAGAAATAAGTTACATATTAAAAAATATTTTTAATTACAATAATATTTTACAATACTATTGTTATTACAGTAATAAAACATTGTGAAATAAATCCAGCCTCGGTGAACAAAATAGGCTTATTAAAAAAAACTAATAAAAAACAATTATAAAAGAAAAGAAAAACAACAAAAAATAAAAAAAGTACATTAAGCACACAACAAAAATAAATTTATAATGAAAAATTATGTATACAGGTGCTGGTCATGTAATTAGAATATCGTCAAAAAGTATATTTATTTCACTAATTCCATTTAAGAAGTGAAACTTGTATAATGTATACATTCATTAAACACAGACTGATATAATCATCAAAAGTAAAAGAAATAAACACTTGAAATATATCTGACAACTAATGAAAACCCCAAATTCAGTATCTCAGAAAATTTGAATATTGTGAAAAGGCTCAGTATTGAAGACACCTGGTGCCCCACTCTAATCAGCTAATTAACTCAAAACACCTGCAATGGTCTCTCAGTCTAGTTCGGTGGGCTACACAACCATAGGGAAGACTGCTGATTTGTCAGTTGTCCAAAAGACGACCATTGACACCTTGCACATGGAAGGCAAGACACAAAAGATCATTGCAAAAGAGGCTGGCTGTTCACAGAGCTCTGTGTTCAAGCACATTAATAAAAAAAAATGTACAAGTAATAGGGATAACTGCACCCTGGAGAGAATTGTGAAACAAAACCCATTCAAAAATGTGGGGGAGAGTCACAAAAAGACTGTAGCTGGAGTCAGTGCTTCAAGAACCACTACACACAGACGTACAGTATGCAAGACATGGGTTTCAGCTTCGCATTCCTTCTGTCAAGCCACTCTTGAAGAACAGACAGCATCAGAAGCGTCTCGCCTGGGCTAAAGAAAAAAAAGGACTGGACTGCTGCTGAGTGGTCCAAAGTTATGTTCTCTGATGCCATGTCATCTGCTGTTGTTGGTCCACTGTGGTGTTCTGAGGTCCAAGGTCATTGCAGCTGTATACCAGGATGTTTTAGAGCACTTCATGCTTCCGGCTGTTGACCAACTTTATGGAGATGCAGATTGCCTTTTCCAACAGGACTTGGCACCTGCACACAGTGCCAAAGCTACCAGTACCTGGTTTAAGGAACATAGTTTCCCTGTTCTTAATTGGCCAGCAAACTCGACTGACCTTAACTCTATAGAAAATCTGTGGGGTATTGTGAAGAGTAAGATGCAATATGCCAGACCCAACAATACAGAAGAGCTGAAGGCTGCTATCAGAGCTGCTATCGCGCTGCATTGCTGCAGTAATTCAGGTAAAAGGAGCCCCAACTAATTATTGAGTGCTGTATGTTCTCATACTTTTCATGTTCATACTTTTCAGTTGGACAAGATTTCTAAAACTCCTTTCTTTGCATTGGTCTTAAGTAATATTCTAATTTTCTGAGATGCCAAATTTGGGGTTTTCATTAGTTTGTCAATTATAATCATCAAAATTAAAAGAAATAAACTCTTGAAATATATCAGTCTGTGTGGAATGAATGTATACATTATACAAGTTTCACTTCTTGAATGGAATTAGTGAAATAAAAATAAACCTTTTGAAGTTACTCTAATTATATAACCAGCACCTGTATATATAAAACAATAAATAAATAAAAAACCCTTTTTGCCATGTTAAAAAAAGTACAAATATGGCAGGATATATAAAAATCTGAACTACTGATTTGAGGCAAAAAGTCTCTTTGTTAAACTCTGTATGAAACATCTGAGTAGATAATAATGCTAGCCTTAAGAAGGACCACCATGTATTTGAACAGAGTCATTTTGTTTTCCATAATACATCAACAGCTTTGAAACAAACAGCTCATGCCAATTCCATGAGCAATGTGCATCAGATGGTCAGTGAATGGCCCATGGCTGTGCCGTCTGACACTGTGTCCCCACCAGGCGAGACGCACGTTTCCAGTGACTAATTTGTCAAGCAATTTGTCTCACCTCACTAAAAGTGAACATTTACCATGACGTGGCACAATCACACCCAATCAGAACATATTTGATGTTTAATATACTGCTATGTAGAGCTTTCATTCAAGTAAAACTACTTGAATTGAACATCATTTAGGCTTTGCTGCATCATAATTGGCTAATTAATAACTCCAGACATAGCAATAATAATAATAATAATAATAATAATATTCTATATGCCTGTTACCACATTCCCTACACAGGTTAATTACTATTGAGATTACTAGTTAAAGACTTCCTAATTGACCATTCAACAGACGAAAACTGTCAGCCTGCTATAAGGACAAACACCCTTCAATAAAAATCTCTGAGTAAGAGAAAAAAAGAATGGGAAAACAGAAGAATGATGTAAAAACTGTTTGAGAAAAAGACAAACGGCAACAAGGCCTTGGCTATACTGCATCGCAGCTGAGTTGTGGCAAACAAGCCCATCCATGTGCCAATAAATAAATAACTCCAGCCTAAGGCAGTATCAGTACAAGAGACCTGTGGTGGGAGAAAGAGAGCAAAATAGAAAAAGAAAGACTGATAGATCTTGCACCTGAGACAATGCCATAGAGACACACAACATTATGCAATACCCAATGGAGCCCACCCTCTGACAGCCCAAACACCAGCGCCACGTTTACCTTCAATATGAGCAACTACAGCCAACAACCAACTAATTAGCACTTTTAATTTGCCACACACAGGATATGATTGCCAATTTTACTAGCATCCATCTCATTTAACTTGGCAGCAAAATGTGGTTTTCACATTGGTGTGAAGTGACTTATATATTAAAAATCACGTGCTGCTAAATTTATACCTGTGGAGGATGCTGTAAATAAGACAAAACCAACATAGTATAAACAGTACATCAAAATATTTGATTAATTTAGTGTCACAAGACCACAACAATTATGCACTCTGAGTCTGAGTTGTTTGAATCATAAAAAACTGAAGCGATGGATCATCAGCCATTGGTGATTTCTCCATCAGCCATTGGTTGAACATGCCAAACCATGCCAAACTTACAGCACTGGTTTCTGTCACATCGTCACCTGATCCACCCGACATTCTCACCACATATGAACGATCACAAATCACCTGATTTCTGACACCTGTTTTCCATCAGACTCACCTACTTATATTCATTGATCCCTCATTTACTCGTTGGCTGGTCTTATGGTTACATACCGCTGGTACTTACCTGTCTGCCCTGCTCTGCCTACTTGTCTGTTGGGAAGTGGATTTGCCTCAAATCAGTAGTTCAGATTTGCCTGCTTATTCTACCAGATGTGACAGAAGACCAGCCCCTCAAACTAATTCTCCAGGAGGAGATTTGGACGATATGGACCCACACGTAGATGTTTTCATAGACCTCATTGAAGTCCTGCAAGAGGCGCTGCCACATTCATGTTTCTCCTGAAGTTTCTAACATACCTCACATTGATGTTCTTCTGATGTATGTTTCCGATTGCTTCCCAGTCAAGGTGCTGATTGACTCTGGGGCTGCGGGGAATTTCATCTCTTCCTGCAGAGTCCAGGGATTCCAGATCCCAAGACAGAAACATCATACCCAATATCAAATTGGGTCGTTATTGTCTACATACAGTAGATGACATCTTGATATACTCACCCAACATCACCAAGCACCATGAGCACGTTCGCCAAGTTCTGCACCGCTTCCGTCAACATCACCTATACCTCATACAAGAGAAATGTGAATTCCATCGATCCTCTATACACTTCCTCAGCTACATCACCCCTGCCAGTGTAACCATAGACGCTTTCTGTAGTTTGCGAACTTTATCGTCACTTTATCGTCCATTACAGTCAGATATCTGCACCTCTCACATCCCTCTTACGCAACAAGGAGAGTCTCTAAGATGGAATCTAGAGGCCTAACAAGCCTTCTACCATCTAAAGTCTCCTTTTTGCACTGCTCCAGCACTCATTCATCCCGATCCAGACAAGCCCTTCGTCGTGGAAGTGGACGCCCTCAAGGAGTGGCAGCACTGGCAGGAGGGAGCACGGCACCCATTTGAGGTCATAATCGGTCATAAGAACCTTCAATACCTCTGTGAATCTAAAAGACTGAACCCTCATCAGGCATGCTGGGCACTATTCTTCAGTCGCTTCCAGTTCAAGATTTCATACATACCTGGTAACAAGAACCAAAGCCGACACACTATGCCGCATTCATCAGCCAGATCCAGATATCAGAAACTCCTGATCCCATTCTGTCACCAGCTGTGTTAGCTGCTCCCATCCTCTGGCGGATCAATGACCAGATCCGCTCCCCTACCCTCAAGGAACCTGCTCCACCGGGAGAGTCCAGTAGATCAGCAGTATGTACCCAACTCTCTCCACCTCAATCTACTGGATCCGGGCACCCAGGCAGCCGCAAAACCCTCTTGCTTCTGCAGGGCCGCTATGGTGGCCCCACATGGCCCAGAATATTGACCAGTATGTCAAGGGTTGTTCGCTTTGTGCCATAACATCCACACCTCACATATTACCAGAAGGCAAGCTCATGTCACTCCCCATTCCTCGCTGACCCTGGTCCCATATTGGCAATGCTACTGACTTGCCCTCGTCAAACGGATACACCACCATATTTGTCATAGTTGATCAATTCCCCAAGTCCTGTAAACTGATTCCCATGAAAGGGCTGCCCACTACACGGGAGACTGCGGTCGCCCTCTTTCATAATGTTTTCCATCATTTTGGTATCCCCGAAGACATTGTCTCGGATCGGGGCACTCAGTTCACGTCCAGGGTCTGGCAAGGCTTCTTCCGTCTGCTCCTCAAGTCAAGATTAGCCTGTCATCCGACTACCATCCTCAAACTTATGGAACAACCCAATCCAAGATCCAGAAGTTGGGTTGATATCTCTGGGCCTATAAACATCAGGACAGCTGAAAACAGTGCCATATATGCCCAGAATTCCCTCCATCAAGAAACTACTGGTCTTACTCCCTTTCAATGTGTGCTTAGATTCCAACCTCCTGTGTTTCCTTGGAGCAGTGAATGCTCTGATGTCCCAGCGGTAGATTACTGGTTCCGGGAGAGCGAGAGGGTATGGGTATGCTCACACAACCGGCGCTCTGACAACCCATGATATCAGCCAGTGGGATCTAGTGTGGTTGACCACCCGGGACATTTGTCTCCAGCTGCCCAGTAAGAACACTAAACACTAAATATGTCCTCCCTCCTTCCACAGACCGGGTGGACTGGGAGAGATATGGTCCGGAGGAGAGAACATGAGTCAATAGAGAGGATATCCTTGACCCAGCCTTGCTTACAGAGTTCCACCAGGCACAGCCATATCACCCTGCTCCCTGGGGGCATGGTCGGGCTCGGCCATCAAGAGACACCCGTAGGGGAGGGGGTAATGTCTCACCATCACATCACCTCATCAACCTGGCATTCCTGCTTTCACACTTATATTCAGCTATTCCTCATTCACTCGTCAGCTGGTCTTATGGTTACATACCACTGGTACTTACCTGTCTGCCCTGCTCTGCCTATCTACTCGTCTGTTGGGAAGTGGATTTGGAGGAACTGTGATTGTGAAATCTCAGATAAGACTTTGAAACTCACCTGTGTGTTCCTGAGTTCTTTTAAAAAAAAAACTCAGTTTGATCTACTTACCTGCCTGCTTATTCTACCAGACGTGAGACAGACTGGTCAGGACAGTCAAACAAAACAATGTTTAAAACATTTTAACTTTTGGAAAAAAAAATATATAACTATATAGTTATCTATAACTGGTTAAATTTAGAAGATTCTTTTAAAATAAAAATAAAAAACTACACAAAGCAGCTCCAAACATGTGTGTCTCATAGGAGAAAAACAAGTAGACTTGATTTACTGTGTCCCAAAGGATGGATTGGTGTGAGCTATTTTTTTTTATGTGTCTGAGGGTGATTAGGCTCCCTTGAGTCTAGCATATCCCTTGATGCTTTGCTTTGGAGTTTAAACCATTAAGTCTTGCTACCCAGTTCTACAGAATTTTTGACCCTTTTGCAGTTGGAAGAAAAACATTTGTAATTTTTGGTCACAATGGCATCTATTACGACATGCTGCACATCAAACTTTTTTTTTAATGCTGCCAGATGCCAGAGAACTGTTATTAAAACTGTGAAGTTTACACTTTCAAAGAAGGCATCATTTTGGCTCTTGTGATTCCAGTCTGTTGAGTCATCTGAGTTTTTCTTTTATCAGAGGAATATACCGCTTATGGTAAACACAGCTGTCCAATCAGAACGTCATTTTAACACGTCTGATGTAGTCATTCTCTTGAGAGTCTAAGTAGTCTTTGCCAGTCAAATTTGCAAGTTATTAAAGCACACTGGAGATGCAAAATACCCCTTGAATATCACAGAACTGAAAACCTTCCTTTTAAGAGTCACAGCAGTTTAGTTGATATGATAAGATTTTAGACTTTACCCCAGAATGTTTAACACATTTGACACAATTAATAAATGTTACATTCCTATGTAAAGAAAAATACATGTATTTTAGCAACTATTTTGTAAATGCATTTCCCATATCAACTGAGCAAATTATCCATGTATGTAATTTTTTTTATTTA
Source organism: Enteromius radiatus (assembly GCA_032357445.1). NCBI lineage: Eukaryota > Metazoa > Chordata > Actinopteri > Cypriniformes > Cyprinidae > Enteromius > Enteromius radiatus. The sequence continues at coordinate 16,139,185 of JAUCMS010000095.1, read as the reverse complement.
TTTGTTTATTTTTATAACTTTGTAACATTTTATCATGTCATAACACAACTGTCCAGTGTCTTCTCTCTGGGGATATGCTGGACTTCTCCAATAATTTATTCCATTTTAAAGTCGACCCTCCATAGTGTTACATCCACACCAGGCTCCACCCTCACATCCACGCAGCGATCACTCTCCCCTGAGTACTGATTCACCACACCTGCTCCAGCACCGGATTCTAATCACCACCACTCCATATAAGCCACACTCTG
>JAUCMS010000095.1:16121774-16138834 GCA_032357445.1 Enteromius radiatus | reverse complement strand
TTGCTGTCTAGCGCTCATTTCTGTTAATAAAATCATTGTGTTCAAGACTTACCCAGTTGTCCGTCCGCTTCGTTACACATAGTTGCCTACAAGCTTTCATTTTTCAAATTAATGATCAAATCTCCAAATCCAAACAACAACAACTCATAGATTTGCTTATCATCCTGGAAGTAGTCATCACAAGATTAGTACACTGGTCATAAAGGGATGAACATATCAGCAACAATACTCAAGTAGGCTGTGGCATTTAAAACAATGTTACTTAGATTACTGAACTGTTGATACAAGTCAGGATGGATCCATGCTTTCCTTGTATTTCTGCCAAAATCTGACCCTACCATCCAAATGCGGCAGGGGAAAATCAAGACTCATCACACCAGTCAACCTTTTCCCAATCTTCTACGGTAACAACATTGTCGAGCCCATGTAAATTGTAGCATCAGTTTCCTGTTCTTAGCTGACAGGAGAGGCACATAGTGTGGACTGCTTCAAGGTTCTACATGTTGTTGTGTGAAATACTCTGGATACCATGGTTGTGATAGCTGGTTATTTGAGTTACTGTTGCTTGCCACTCACTTGATGTTTTCTCTTTTTCTCTGTAAACCCTAGGTCATCTGAGATCAGCAGTTTCTGAAATACTCCAGTTTGTGGTCTGCTACCAACAACCATGCCTCATTCAAAGTCACTTAAATCTTGTTTTTTCCCCTATTCTGAAGCTAATTTTGAGCATCAGAATAGCATCTTGACCACGTCTACAAGTCTAAATGCATAGAGTTGATGTGATAGATATTTCCATGAACAAGCAGATGAACAAGTGTTCCTAATAAAGTGACTGGTGAGTGTATATATAAGTGAACAGTTACTTTAAACAATATTCTTCTAAAATGTATTAAATTAAATAAGCAAAATGTGTTCTATACATTGGCGAGGGCATCTGCAACTGATTTAAGGCAGAGATAACAGTAGCTGCGTTTCCATTACCTTTCAAAACGCACAAATTAAAATTGAATACAGGTCACATGGCATATGTAAAAAGTCATGATTTCCCTGTTATTAATGCTTACACAGTTTCTGAAGTATGTCATTCCATGCTGCTTCTGTAAAGAAACACGCATACGCCTCCTTTGTATCAAATCTCACCAAAATCCATGACTATCGCGAGAGGCAAAAGGTTATGTTTTACATTTTTCAAATATCGCCAAAGCTTTGCGCAAATCTGTAATGGAAACTTAGCTACTGATGCTGATATTCTTAAAATGGCCAAATATTGGTGGATTAGTGGGCTTGGCTTGCCTCACAACATTTAGGTTTAAGAATTTGGGAGCTGGGTTCAATCCAAAGTAGCAGTGAGCTAAGAACTATTGAATTACTGGAATCACAGTCCTCTATTTAGACTGTAAACAGGACACATAACCACAGGCTGCAACACAGGGAATCTCTCTCCAATAATTATACTACAAGTCACTCTGGATGAACCATGTTACTATATGGCATGTTGTAATCTGGCATGAAAACATGTCAGAATCACAGCCTTCCTCTTTCAGTAGGCTGTATTTGCCAAGCAAGCTCTCCAAGTTTTTTGGTCTCACTTACGTCTCTGATGAAGGACTCTAGGGTAGCATAGGCGATGGCGATGCCGTCGTGAGTGCTCGTGCCTCGACCCAGCTCATCCAGGATGACCAGGGAACGGGAGCTGGCTCGAGCCAAAATATCTGATGCCTCCACAAGCTCCTCCATAAAGGTGCTTCTTCCCCTTGAGATGTTGTCAGATGCTCCCATTCTGTCAGAACCAAAAATTAAATCAGCAAGCATTATTTTGGTAAAAAATTTAAATGTATCACCCTCAAATTGTTCCAAACCTGTAAGACTTTTCTTCTGTGGAACACAAACAAGAAACCTACAGTCAGTGTATATGGCAGTTAATCATATCCATACAATCACAATGGATGGGACTGGAGACTTTAAACTTCAAAACAAAGATGCAAAAGCACCATAAAAGCACCATCAAAGTCATCCGTATGACTCAAGCACTATATTCCAATTTGTCTGTAGCTATATGGTAGCTTTGTGTGAGGAGCAGATTGAAATGTAAAATGCATCGGGCATAATTTGTGGACAACGCTCATGGTACTTGGGACCATTTTTGTTATATTTTATTATACTAAAAAGTGTCCAGAACATTCTACCTTTTCTGTTTTTTTGTAAACACAAAATAAAGCCATGCAGGTTTACAATGACTTGAGAGTAAGTAGATGACAGAATTTTCATTTTTGCTGAATTTAAATCTGTTCAAACCATTAAGGTTGTAAGTTACAAAAAGTTCTTCAGCAACAGTATTTAGCCTCATTACAAAGACTTGAGTAACAATTAAGAATGAGAAGACCAATTTATAACCATGAAAGGCAAATGAAGGGACCTACAAATTCCTGTAAAATGCATTACTGGTGTGATTATGCAGTGTTTAAGAAAAAAATAATAATTGATTGGCAGCTGATAACATTTTTTAAGATTGAATAATAAGGTCATTAGTAGGCTTAGGAAAATGCAGCACCTAATTATTTCATAAGTTGCTGAGAGTGCAGGAAAAAGCAGACGCTGTGAAAAAAAAATAAAAATCACCATGTGGAGGTGAACAGACCTCTAGGGTATGTTTGTACCGCAGGATTCTTGCTCTGTTACACAGTGTTAATGTTTGAATTTTTATTCTTTTCTTTTTCCAATGGTAAGTAGAAAAACACAATGTAAAGCCTTTAGGCCAATTTAGGCCAATTGCAACAGCATTAAGCAAGACATGAGCCAATTAATGTGCTGGCCATTACAGGTCATGTACAGAATCCCCAGAACGCTGAATTATTCTTTGTTAACAGCTAATCTGAAAATCACTCCCATTATCCTAGTAAGAGGCTTCATCCTACTTTAAATTGAAAAAAAAAAGAAAGAAAAAAGAAATGCCACAGACGAGCTTTAGCTGGACTAATAGTGCAGCTCTTGGCCAGGCTCGAGAGGGAACACAGATGGTATATGTAGTCTGCTTTGCTGTGAAACACATTAACAAAATGCCACTTTCGTTCTATTTGTTGCTTTTGTCTCTAAATGTTTTCTTGTATTTTAACCTCCAAACATTTTGTCTACAGGCTTTTCATTTTCATGTTTTTGTCAGCAGATTTCTCCCAGAAAGCTGCACAACCACATTTCCATTTTAAAGGGGTCATATGATATTGCTAAAAAGAATATTATTTTGTGTATTTGATGTAATGCAATGCGTTTATGTAGTTTAAGGTGCAAAAAAAACCCACATTATTTACCACATGCATTATTGTTTTTCCTCTAGTTCTAAAAAGCAAGGTGTGCTCTGATTGGCCAGCTATCCAGTGCACTGTGATTGGCCGAATACCGCAGGCATCTGGTGGAAATATTACGCCCCTTACCATAATGTGATGCCGTGTCCCTGCACTATGATGCAAAAGCAATAAAATACATTACAAATGAGGCATTTGTTGCATCCAGACATTACTGATTATCATCAATATCGTTGCATCGCACCTTGTAAACATAACATCATGTCTGCATTTGTGATCGAGAAATGACAACAAGCACTAATGTTACCCTTGAATTCTCAAAACTCGCGTTTGAATAGTAAGTAGCAGATTCTTTTAATAAGAAAACGTAACTTACTTAAAGGCTGTGTGTCAGAAGCGCCAGACTGTCCTTGCAAAGGTAGAATTGCTCCACTTTATAGTCTCTGTGCTACTCTCCAGGTTGAGGAAATAGTCCTCCGTAAATGCGCTGAACACACTCTAATATTTGTGTTGAACTGTTCTAGAACAGTGTTGTGAATTCAACTTTTGGAGGCACAGACAAAGTAGTTTCACAACGACACACAGCATCTCCTGCGCCACAGCAACACTACAAGCAGAATAATAGCTCCGCTTTGGTTTTTAAACTTTTATCTTTTCAAACTTTAAGGATTTTTTTATCAGCTTGTAATATTCCAAAGAGAAAGGAAAATGTGTATCGTATCATATGACCCCTTTAAGTGTAATTAGAATATTTATTAGTAGCTTCGATGGCAATCATACTGTTTCTATCAAATGTGTTTTTACTAGGGCTGTCAGAGAATTAAACTATTTAATCTAATTGTATGATGTGTTGATTAATTAATCTAAATGACAAAATTAAATTTGGTTGAACAGTTACACACAAAATGTTATTTAAAGCCATTATTGTGTTAAATGAAAAAAATTATCAAGTAAACATTACAGAGAGTAGATTTAGATAGAAATATTTTATGTGATTCAACATAAAATTTATTAATAAAATGTTTAGGCTACACTAGCCTAAAGATTACAAGATTACCGCATCTTCTGTTCATACAATAAAAGTCAGCATAGTAAGCAACTGTCTTCTTTTCAGGCTTTTTTTTTTTTTTTTTATGAAATGATACTCCACATAAACACTAAAACTGCCAGCAGGTGGTAGTAAATGTCTTTATACATCATTCATCCATTCTTTCAGGAATGAAGCAAGTGGCTCAGATTATGAATAGGCTATTGAATCATTGGATTTGTTTAAAACGCAGATTCATTTAGAAACTGAACCGATATGTTGCAGTTCTGTGGTGGCTTTAAAGGCAAAATTCTCTGCAAAACAATTTTTAAAAATATGACACATTAACTAGGCGTACTTACTGAACTGCTGTTTAAAATCACATTTAAAATTAAAGATCACGTCAGGTGATTCTGCGGTGAATACAGTAAGTCTGGTTGCCATAAAAGCAAACTGAGGCTGAACACAGCAATAAACACAATGAAGGTCTGACGGTACTATGAAATTCAAAAGAAGATTTAGGTATTTCAAAGGAAATATATTTTGAAAGAAAACTTTTCATTACAAAAGATTTACTTTTTCCACTTTAAAAGGTTTCATTCAAGGCTTTATGTTTCTTTTTTTGGAATTGCACTTAACTTGTTTCTATCGCAACTAAAACAAAAAGGAGGAAAAGAGCTTCCAAACCTTAAGTGCTACTCAATAAAAGTGTTCCATCAGTGGAGAGAGGAAAAAAAAAAAAGACAAAATACTGTCTGTCTGACCAAAGACTCACACAGACGCTCAGGACTGTGCAGATTTCCACAGTTTAGATATGCTATTATGGGCATGTCACTACAAATGAGATGAAAAAACATTCTTTATCTGTGTCTGAATAGCACAAAGCTTTCATGAAAGCCAACACTAAATAAATAATAAAAGTAAGAATTTTACCAAAACTTAGCCAGTGAGACAAATTAAAGCTTTAAACAAAGTTATCTTTTCATTATTCCATAAGTTAAAAAAATCCTTTTAAATAATATAAGGCTGGATGCATCATAACTGTTATTAATGAACTGCAAAACCTTTCAAAACCATCCAAAAGATATTTAATGTCAGCAACCCAACAATAGTTAAGAGTGAGTCACAAATCACATGAAAAGCCAAAAAAATCTAGTCAAAACAGCTGCAAAGGCTTTTGACGCTGCTTAGGAAATGGTCCAACTACGCAAATGTGATAACCATTCAATGTTTCTGCTTCACCAGAGTGCAGTATAGGCCACTGAACGCTTCAGGCTTAATTGGCTGCTGTTTAAACCTGATCTTGACCTGTTAATTGGAACAAACCAAAACAACTCTGGGGAGTGAAGGCAATTATCTTCTGATGTGAATAGTGCCAGGACTGGGTTAATTAACAAGGAAGCACTTCACTGTTAGTGGTATGTACAGATTTAGACTGACAGTGTCAAAAACAAAAAGCATACAGCACTCTACATCACATCCCTTTCCTGAAGAATGCTCTCACACTGGTGCTTTAAAATCTTCAGGGGTAAAAAAAAACGAATTCACTCAGTTAATGTATGTTGCATATAATCAAAATAAAAGTGCATGCTGGCTGCGAGGAATATTTACAAAATACCTCATAAAATAATTAATTCTACATTATTACTGGTCTTAAAGTTAATATTAGATCTCAGGCATTTTCCACTTGCATCTGAGTCTAATTAGTAAACTACTGTGCATGTTGTTGATGTTGGTAGTCTAATGACTAGCAGAGTCAGCAGAAATCAACCACGCATATAACAGTAAACAAGGCTAATAAATCACATCAAAATGAAGGACTAAAGCAAGAGGGGTTGGAAGTTCACTTAGGTTTTAAGAAATACAGCAAGACAGGTTTAGTTAACATACTAGACAAGGATCTAGATATTTCATTTGAATTTATGAGGAAGGTGAAACACCGCTGAATACATTTCTGTGACAGTGAAGCTTAAAAAGACCAAAGGAAACAGGCAGGCCATTTTTTTTGTTTTCAGAACACATTACAGAATTATAGTAGATTAGCACTGACACTCACAAGAAATATCCATGAATTCCTTTTACAAATAAAGCTTGGTTTTGATGTGCAAATACATTTGTTTTGATTTAGTTATTTTCTCTAATCTTTAATGCCTGTAAAGATTCACACCAAACAACATGCAAAAAATAAGGGAATAAATAAATGGTAATTCTGTGAAACCTCTTACAGACCTTCTTACAGAGGCTTACAGACCTCAAATGTTATTCAATCCAAATTCAATCCAACAAAACCAGTATATATTAGTTTCACACATTAGTATTGTTACTTTTTGTCAATTGTGATTTAATATTATTTATTTAATTATTACATTTTTATTTTAAAAAGGGAGAGAACATTCACTATTAAAAATCTAACCAACCAGTAATGGCATGATTGCAAAATGTGAATTATGACTCAATTGTTTTTTTGTTTTTTTTCTGGGGGGGTTGGCATGTTCCTAACACAGAAAAAGTGTATTTAAAATAAACAAACGTCGTTCGTTGCCTGGCAAGCACCGTTATTTTTTTCTGATCCTGAAAATCTATTATTACTCTGCTTTTCAAAAATCAAGCATGAGATGTGACATAAGGTCTGAATAGGTTTGACTCACACTCCTGCCTCTGTAATCTGTGGTTACCGGGGTTCTGTGAAAAGGCTAGTGGGCATAGTTTCAATTCTGGACCAGGCACAAACTCTGAAGTCTGCTCAGCCCCTGAAGTGTTGTCATGGTCACTAAAGTTCAGCTTTATGCTGCCACACATAACTTCCTCTCTAATGGCCAGAAAAAAAAAAGCAACAATATCTCAGTAAAGAGCTGATTTTTCCACAGGTTTAAAAAGACTGAGGGTGTTCAAAGGTTTGGTTCCCATCTACATATATCAGTAAATTCTGCATTATAGCAGATCGGATGAGGCTGCGATAAATCTCCTATGAAACTGATCTTTGTTCTTTAGGAAAGAAAGTGGAAAACTGGAAACAAGAATTGTAGAGAATAAAAAAAATCTTTCACCAGAAGATAATATGCAACTAAAATCTCTGATGCATTTTGTGACAACCAGGGGAAATTATATGGGTAATGTTCACAGTGAGGCCTTTTACAACTACAATAATATTTTATCAGCCATTGTGTATAGGCCACTGAAAAGAGTGTAGTGTGTGGCATGTGGAAGTTACCTGACATATATGCCGTCCACAATGCCCACTGACGCCTCTCTGGCAGGAACAAAGGATCCCAGCTGTGCCATGATTATCACCAGAGCAACCTGTCGGATGTAGGAGCTCTTGCCACCCATGTTGGGCCCAGTGATGATCATGGCTCGCTTACCATCCCCCTGAAGACAGAAAAAGGTAATCAGAAGAAAATTTGTCCAAGATTACAATAAAGATTCTCATGGCTGAGCAGAAGTCAAGCAGATGTAGATGCTAATGTTCTGGATGACTGCTAGAGTGTCAGAGATAAAGAGAGAATCAGGGAAGGAGCACAAAGGTCACGTCTCAATCATCTCGACAGGAAACACTGATGAAATGCAGCTCAGTTATTATGAGCTGCAGAAATCAATTTATTATGAAATATATAAAAGGTCAGAGACAAGAGAACAGACACACCATTCAAAAAACATTTGGGTCAGTAAGATTTAGTTTTGACCTAAGTAAAGTAATACTTTTAATCAGAAATTATGCATTAAAAAATGATGAAGACATTGAATGCCATTGCAGTAAAAAAAAATAACATCAAGTGGCATTTTTAAAAATAAAGACATTAAAAGGTATACTTTCTGTTAGCCAAATGGATCATTTTTATCGTCCTGTGGACAATGTCACTTCATCTCACATCCTCGTGTGAATGTGAGAGGAACTGACATCATACATGCAGGAAAAATCCAATTCACACCATTTGCTTAAAAGCCACTGAATCATTTGTTTACAGATGCCACATGGTTATTTTGCTACAGTTCACAATGACATTCGGACATTTTTAACATTTTAACGTCTGTTGAAGGGTTTTTAAAAAATGTCAGAGTGAATAAGCATGTGACAAGTAATGTGAAGAAAAGTATGGTGACCCAGCAAGATGGCTTCATTATTAAAGCCTGACTCACACATTGAATGGAAGCCCAGTGACTGGGTGGGTGGGAGAAGAGAAAGGGATAAAAAGAAGTTACAAAGGTATTAAAAAAAACATATGCAAATCAGGATGGCAGAGTGGGTGGACGATACAAAAGGTTTGGCTGCTGGTTCAATAGCATTTTCTTACAGGTGAAGTAAAAAAGATTACCCTGTAGTGAAAGACAACTACAACAGCCTTTGGCATGAAGAACAATTAACTCGATTTATTTCGAAATTAAACACTAGAACGATAATCAAGTTTAATAAAATCTCTAAGATCTATAGGCCCCAACCGCATTATATGGGAAAAAAAAGAGAGCTGTTAATGAGAATGTGGAAGCACAGGTATTAATATGGTTCATGAACATGGGTCTAAATTAAAATATGCAATTTCCGCACTACTAGAATGAAACAGAATAGGCGAGTGAATCATTCTTTTGAGCTGGGCCGTCAAGGAACCAGTTTATCTAATTCCCAAAAACAATTGTGAATTTGCATCCTCAGATTCCAAAGAACAGTCAAGAACAGTCATGGAGTTGTTGTGAAGCCACTTCTTTGTTATTTTAGCTGTGTGCTTAGAGTCATTGTCTTGTTTGAAGGTCAACCTTCAGCCAAGTCTGAGGTCCTGAGCAATGTCTCTCGAGAAGGTTTTCATCCAGGATATCCCTGTACCTGTACATCTTTCCCTCAATTGCAACCAGTCGTCCTGTCCCTGCAGCTGAAAAATGCCCCCACAGGATGATGCTGCCACCACCATGCTTCACTGTTGGGACTGTATTGGACAGGTGATGAGCAGTTCCTGGTTTTCTTCTCACCACTTAGAATTAAGGCCAAACAGTTCTATCTTGGCCTCATCAGACCAGATAATCTTAGTTCTCACCATCTTGAAGTCCTTCAGGTGTTTTTAAGCAAACTCCAAGCAGACTTTCATGTGTCTTGCACTGAGGAGAGGCTTTTGTCGGGCCACTCTGCCATAAAGCCTCGGGTTCAGTGATGGTTGACAGTGAACTTTGGGTTCTTCTTTACCTCTTTCACCAAGGCTCTTTCCCCTGATAGTTCATTTTTGCCGGATGGCCAGCTCTAGGAAGGGTTTTGGTCTTCCCAAATGTCTTCCATTTAAGGATAATGGAGGCCACTGTGCTCTTAGGAACCTTAAGTGCAGCAAAAAATTTTTTGTAACCTTGGTGAGATCTGTGCCTTGCCACAATTCTGTCTCTGAGCTCTTCAGGCAGTTCCTTTGACCTGATTCTCATTTGCTCTGACATGCATTGTGAGCTGTAAGGTCTTATATAGACAGTTGTGTGGCTTCAGTATCAGTATAAATCAAACACAGCTGGGCTCAAATGAAGGTGTAGAACCATCTCAAGGATGAACAGAAGAAATGGACAGCACCTGAGTTAGATATATGAGTGTCACAGCAAAGGGTCTGAATATTTAGGACCATGTGATATGGGGTGTTGTGTGTACATTAACGAGGAAAAAATTAACTTAAATGATTTTAGCAAATGGCTGCAATATAACAACAAGTGAAAAATTTAAGGGGGTCTGAATACTTTTCGTACCCACTGGATATATTAGGCCTGGCACGATACATGTATTCTTATCAAACAGCGCATGCAGCCTTACGACTAATACAGGCAATTCCTGTATGATCTGAAACTAAAGCATATAGGCTACATTACAGTACCTACTTTACACTGTTTCTTCGTACTGTTAACTAAATCATATACATTTCAATAATGTGTTTCTTGTATGTATATGTACTGCATATTAAATAAAATATTGTAATGTAATACAATATTTAGTATTTTCACATCTAGGTGGAAAAAAAAATAATAATTTGATAAATACTGTCTGTTCAAAGTAAATGAAAAGAAACGGAGCACAGTATATTTATTGTGTTTTTTCCCCTGTTGTACTGAAATCATATCAAAACATGACATCTGTGTATCATGCCACCTCACATATAATCATATGGACTATATTTATGTTGCTTTTGGAGCAGTTATCGTATATTATAGAGTGACCAGAACATTACTCCTTTTGTGTTGCACAGAAAAAAAGAATTTCATTTAGGTTAGAAAAATATTAACAGTATTTAAGAAAAAAAAAAGGTCACCTGTAAGTGAGTGTCATTGGGGACATACTGATCCTCATCTCCCATCAGTGAGGTGATGACTGGATGCTTGCCTGCTGTGATCAAAATCTCACTTTTATCCTCGTGAACCTCAGGCCTACGCTCAGAACATGCAAAAAAATACCAATAAAATAGAGTATTCACAATTAGAAACAAAAAAATTGAATGAAAAAATGAATTCGCTAACAAAGTTTGCAAACACCATATTGGCACGACACATTACATATAACAGTTGGAAATGATGGTATCAGCTCAACACGCTTTTGAAAAGTCCAGAGGGAGAGGATAAGCTCTGGTGCTCTGCAGAACAGGCGGGAGGGGGAGGCGGTAAGGAGCAGAGGGGGAGTAGTTGGCGGAAACCTCTGCTTTCAAAGTCAAATCCACTCCCCCACACAGACTGTCAAAGGGATATGGAGTGGGCTCTATACTGCATGGGGGTGGGATTCTTCCTACTGTTGGACTCAATTCGGGCCAGGGAGAGACGGAGATGTGGGGGCTCCAGGGTCCCCTTACTCTCGTTCATCTATGAAAGCTTATGTAAGATGCTTTATGCGCATCTCACCAAACACAAAAGAGAAATAGAGCTTCTTTGTAGATGCTCAGAAATGATTGATTTTATTGCACTTCAGTGCGCCAAAAAAAGCTTCAAGACTAGGAAAAGTCCCTGCAATCGCTCCCAGAACTGCACGCATCTGACTTTTGAATGTTCAAAAAGAATAGTAGACTAAAATCAGGCCTCAGAAACAAAGCTTAGTGCATTCAATTTGATGAACTAAGTAATCTATGAGAGAATATGCATGCTTGTGCAATATGAGAGATAACAGGAAGTCAGCAGAGAATACAGGAATAAAAAGCCAACTTTACCACACCTGCAGTAATTATTTTCTTTAGCAACCCGAGCCAATGAGAAGAGGCAGTCCATGGTTGCTAGGTGACACACTGCTTTCCTCAGGATGTAGTAATGGTCCCCAAATAGCCTACACATGGCAAAAAAAAAAGAGAGAAGGATATTGAGAAAGAGAGAAAGAACACTGTCGGGTCGGAAAGTGATGGGATAAAACACATGCTTTGTATGCTTAAATTACTGCTCAGCAGCTTCCTGATTTCAAATGCTATAATGAAACAACTCACTGAAAGCATCTCAACCAATCAACAGGGCTTCAATTTAAAAACGATTTTTGTCATATTTCAAAAGTACATACTGAAGGAAGTTGATCCACTCATGATTGCAGTCAATAACCAGCTGCTCTCGTAGTTGCTGCAGACGCCGATGTTTCTCTACAATGAATGGAGTGTGATAGCGGCCCACAACCTTAGTGCTGGGGATAAAAAGCAGAATAAAATCCACATTATTTGATAAGCGATTTCCAGCAAACCTGTAAGAAATCATTAGCCGCTATACCCCACATTTATCTAAAAATGAAGTGCAGTCAAGAGTACATATTTCCATTACTAACCAATGTGTGTGTGATTACGGCATTAAATTTAAATATAATACACCAAGTAAGTGCAATATCAAGCAGTATGAGGAAATGGTTTTGTCCAGTTAAAATAACTGCAAGCAGCCAACAGCAAGTTGCAAATTTAGGGAGCAAGTGATCAAATTTGTCAACAATGGTTCCCACCTGTTGATTTTTACCCAGTCTGAGGGGACTATAGATGACATACTGTTCTTTACTTCAATGAGAAACTGCAAAAAAAAAAAAGAGAGACAATTGTCAAATCCTTGTAGACTGTATGCAAACATTGGCTTATGACCAGCGTAAAACTCTACAAAGTCATACTGAGTAGCAAATACTTGAACTTGAATACTGTTTACTCACCCTCATGAAATTTACGAAATCTTTTTTTGTGGAACATACACTCAAATATCTTTCTAGTGTGGAACATATTTGTCTAATATTTTGACAAAAGCTTTAGCATTTTTTCCCCTCAATACAATGGAAGTCAAAAGGTTCCAAAGTCCAAAGTTCAAAGTTCAAAACCTTCTAAATATATTTGTCTGTTTACTGATGCACATCTTGATTTTGATTTTCTGAGTTAGATGTGTTCCTAGGTCAACATATTTTGTTGACCCAAGAACAACATTTAAAAAAATAAATAAATAAATAGTTTTGACCGTCTCTCTACACCTAAACCTAACCCATGAGAAATCCCTAAAATCAGGGTATTAACTTCAATAAATATATTTCATATTGTCTGGGTGAGTCATACTGTATCTTCTTGGCCAGAATAAGATGCCAAGTGGACCAGACTTTATGCTGATAGTCAAAGAGATGGTGGGAGAAAGAGGGATGGCCAGAGTCTATACTCGGAGAGGGGAAAAACTGTTGTATATTCATGAGAGAATGGCAACAGTGAGCAGACGGAAAAACAGATGTGGAGCTGCATACAAACTGCACAATTTCAGACCCTGTCCTTGTAGTTGGCATCTTCCAGTAAGGTAGAATTCAAGAGTATATCTACAATAAAATAAAATGAGTAAAATGGCTTTTTCCAGGTTCGATGTACATGTATGATGCACATATAATTAGGTCTATTTCTAAATTGGAGACAACTCATATGATATCTTGGTGCTGTCAATGCATTACATACTTCAAAGACCAGGGTCTGTGGGCTCCAGAGAGAAAAAAAAAACCTGCCATTGAAGCTAAATTTATTTGCAATGGGGAAAAAAGTTTTTTTTGTTTGTTTGTTTAATTACAGATACATATATACATACATATATATATACAGTACACGGCACCAGTATTTGACAGATCATGGATGCACCTTTCTGAAATTCATTACTTTTGTGTGAATTTGACATTTTCTAGGCAAACATTTAAATTCTAAACTAATCTATTTCTCAGTAGGGTTTAGTTAGTCTGCAACCAAAAAAAAAAAAAAAGACTTCCCATATTTTTTATTAAAATAAATTGAGTAACAGGGTTGACAGTTAAGCCTGAAAAATGTGTACAATTTTGCACAACGCACAATGAAGTGCAGAATAATTGTGGAAAATACCAACAGCTTGTTAAATAAACTTTGGTGCTCAGTTCCTGAAACCTATTAATAAGAGATCCTTGACGCTTATTACCTGCTGGCCAGACACTGTGGTGTAGTCCAAAGAAGGGTTTTTTAACACCAGGCGAACCTCTCGCCGATGTTCCATTATATCTGATAGGACATTATGGATCTCCTCTTTTCTGTTTTGGATCACTGGGAAGTCAGTCAAATCCACAAACACCTCTGTCTTATTACCTGTCCTAAAATAATACGTTAGAGATATATTTTACCAGAAAAGTTACAAAGCAATTTTTCAGCATTATTACAAAATATCTTTGTTTTAAATATCTATGTTTTATGTATAAAATTTGTAAAAAGGCAGGTTTAGGTGAATATTCGTAAAGTCAAAATGTTAAAAGTCAAAGACTCAGTCAAAACTCACTTTGCAGCTTTCTCATCCAGTACTTTTAAGAAGTTATGGGCGGGGCTTAGAAGCTGAGGTGTTTCCAGTAGGAGTTTTTTCAGAAGGGCAGAGCTGAGCTGTGATTGGATGGCAGGCATGAGGGCTTGAAGTTCAGCACTCAGGCGAGAGAGAGTGCTGGTGATGAGGTAAAATTCCTGAGTAGAGCACTGACAAGACAGAAAATTTCAAAATAAACAGAGTACATATTGTATTGTCAAGGAGGGGTCATATCAATTTTATACCATGCTACTTTCCTCCAGGTTCAATTAACCGCCTCTTTGCAAGCTCTTCAAAACATTGTGACAGGTTTAGAAAACAATCAGTGCTGTAAACGTGGGTGGTCATGCATGCACGTGATTAAATGCATTCAAAGTTGTGGAACTACCAAAAAAAAAAAAACATTTTTACGGATAAGTTTTGATGAATTGCGTACTTATATTAGTGCTGGCCAGGCAGCATTAATCATTATATGCCAATGGCTTGCCTGTATATAATCTGTAATTTCCATATTTTGATGACAGTAAGCACCAAGGAGCCAATTAAATCTCTGCTTGATCTTGTGTATGTTTATAAACATCAAGCCCATTTCCCAAAGGCTCAACGTTAGTCATTCCTCCTAAACATAATGAGGCAATACATATCCACTCTCTACGTTCATTAAAAACTGTGTGGAAGTCCCTTGTAGGTCTATGCAAAAACTTTCTGACCCTTAGATCCATTTAATTTATGTTGGAAGTCCTACTTTGATAGTCTACCGCTGGTAAATAAGATTCAGAAAAACAACGGCAAAAATAAATTCAATGATTCTAACCTACCAACGCTTAAGTTTTAGGCATGTCTTTAACACGTTTTGTTTTATAAACTCTAAATTTTGTTTATGATAATGGAGGATAATGAGATGACAGAAACAGGCAGGTGAGACGGGGTTAATGAGGACCTTCTGTCTCTACAAAACAATAATCATTCCCATTCCTGCTCCCACTCTTGTCATTATGCTAATAGAGCCATTCAACAGAAGCACGCCATTACGCGCCTTCTCTTCAACCTCCTGCCTGATTCTAGAAACAAATGGAATGAGAAAAGCAGAGAAAATATAGAACTTTCCATCAGTTAAAATAAATTCTGGTCTTGAGAGGCTTTCATTTTTTATACAGAGCATGACAGACACTTTTAGCGCCGCCATGGCTACTGTGTGGTCTAAAATATATTGTTGTCCACTCATTCAAACTAACTTTGAACTGCAAAAGAAAAGGTATGGATTCCTGGTGGATCTGTGCAGTAAGAATTGTTTTAAACAGATAGTGATTGTTTAGGTAAAACAGGCTTTACTTTTTTGTGGTAGATACTGCAAAGTCCTCTCTCAAGGTCAGGTAGACGAGTTAGCGAAGACTGAAGAGAGGGAAGGACACTGGACTCAGAGCACAACATCTCTGCTACTGCCTCCTGTCGAGCCTGGATATCACTGAGAGAGAGAGGATTTGAAAAATTATAAACAGAAGCAAGTAAATCAGTAGGGATTGTAGAAATTTGTCAACAGATGCTGATAAACAAACCAGATAAACCACTGGAACTAACTAAGGCCTGTATAAAACAGCACACCTACAGTAAGTGAAGCAGGATCATAACTATCAGATCATCGCATTGGGCTTCTCTGCTGTATAATACAGCTGTGATGCAGTACACAGAATAAAAACATCTTGGGGTTACTACATCTAAGTACTTAAAGAAACACTTTCTTTTAATAAAGGCTATAAATTATAAAATGGATATTAAACTTGACAGGTGTTTATTATCCAAGAGAGAATGGCCAGTTAATCCAGCGCACACTTTTGGTCATGTCTTGTTTTTTAAGCATTTAGTACAGTATGTAAGTAAATATATTATATTAAATAAAATATTAAATAAATATTTTTATATTTTTAACAAGGCTGCACATATTTGATCAAAAAACTGTTATATTACAGTTTAAAATAGTGTTTTAAATAGTCATTTGTTCCAGATCAAATCACCATCGACTTCCATAGCAGGAAAAAAAAACACTATTGAAGTCAATGGTGACCCAAAACAGCCTGGTTATAAACTTTCTTCAAAATATCTTCCTTTGTGTTCGGCAGAAGAAATTCATACAACTACTCAAGGTTGAGTAAATGATGACATCATTTTCATTTTTGGGTGAACTATACCTTTAATACTTTTGTGAAAAAAAAGTTGAATTTCCTTCTTAACAAAAATAATAATTTGTTTCAAAAACCTAATGACCCCAAACTTTTAAACGGCACTTTTGAGGTTGGTAAAGACAGTTTAAGATAATTTCATAATCTAACTGCATTGCCCAAACCTTCCACAGTCAAAAAGCCAACACTTCCATGGAAAATCACATTCAATGCCATGATAGTCTCAATTCAAAAATGCTCCCAAACATGTCTGTTAAGAGGTTTGTCATGAAAATTTAAGATTAAGATTTAAAGATTAAATTGTTATGGAATCAAATATTTATATATTTATTATTCTCCACAAACATAATCAGATTCTTTGTAAGCATGCATTGCGTCACACACAGATCCAAACAATCCCCCACAACCTTTTAAAGGCATATAAAGACAACATCAGATAGACAGTGACTTGCCAATTTAAAAGAGATAAAACACCTATATTAATTTGAGTAATAACCAAAAGAAAGAAACCTCAGATTGAAAACCTGCTTTACAGCAGGTCATCCATTTTTATTCGTAGAAGTGATTTCCCATAATCCATGGGAGATTTTTCCAAACGAGCCAGAACAGAATTGTAATCCTGCCACTGGCTGAAAGAAGGCTGCAAAGTTCCTCTGTTTTCAAAATATTCTAGGACTAGGATTAACCTTGGCTCAGAGTTAAGAGCTCAGTATTATCTGTAGAGGTGTAGTGAAGATCTGGGCATGCAACATTATTCATACAAACACTCTGCATCTTTCATACTAGCATTCAAATCACTGTGATTACTGAATAATAAAATTAAATAAT
>JAUCMS010000095.1:16097378-16118433 GCA_032357445.1 Enteromius radiatus | reverse complement strand
ATATTATGTAAAGAAAAACTTTTATTTTGGATGCGATTAATCGCGATTAATCATTGCCCAGCACTAAAAATAATATAAAATATAAATATAAAATAATAAAATAAAAGCATTTCTTAATTCAGTAAATCCTGCTGATATTTTTCCCAAGTAATTATTCAAGTTAACAGTCAGTAATTAAATAATTAGGCAAACAATGCTTGGATTGTTTTCAGTTATCTAACAGCAGTTTCAAGTGTTTAAATAAATATTAAGAAAATACAAATAATATTTGCTAATTGTGAAACAGAACTACTGAAATCAATCAGATATAAATATTAACATAAATCCAAAGCTTTGTAATTAGCTTGAATTAAATTATAAATTACCAACACAATTTTCCCCCTTCAGGTTTAACTTTGTGTTCATGTCCATGCTGGGTTTTGCCAAGAATACTGTAGAAAAAAAAATTGGACTGTTATATTGTTTTAATTTAATAATCTATTTGGTATTGAAACATAGCTTCTGACATCCCTATTTGCAATAAATATGACAGAAGCTGTTTGGGGAGAATAAAAAGACTTGTTGCTTGTCAACATTTTCAATGTACGTGACATCAAGCTGCATTTGAGATACAAAGCAAGGCGCATCAGAGAAAACTTCAGTTATGGCGAGGGAGTCTGTTGTGCTCAATTAATGGATCCTGAACAAGACAAAAAGGTGATTTAGTTTCCGTCTTGCCAGGAAAAGCCACCACCCTTTGTCCTACACATGTCGAGCCTAAAGGACAGCAGACATTGATCTGCCACCCTTCTGCCTACAGGGAATGATTTTTTAATTAAACACACTGACCTCACATCAGTTTGGGCAGACATTTCTATCCTAAAGACCAGCCGGTGATTCATCATGACTGGAGGTCAGACATAAACAGACACGAGACAAAGATAAAGCCATTTACCCTTTTCCTGGTTTCCCACAGCTGTATGAGGGCTTTCCCTGTAGAAATCTTTGATAATTCTCTTTGCGGCTGGGTATTCAAACATAGAGCTTTCTCTTTTCTCAATGCGAATTCGGTCATCTGCTTGAACACTGAAAGAGGAGACAAACAGCAGGTTTACACAGGACAACAAGAAACTGCACCAGATAAAACGTCTAGGAGAAATGGGAAAATATTCTTGCATATTTTGTGTATTTTGTATTATATCACACAATCACTCAAAAAAAAAAAATATATATAAGAAATTAACATTGTCCTGCTCAGGTCTTTATGCTTGCTATAGTAGAATAGACTCAAACTGACTAAATAATTTATGTGTCATGCAAATATGCATTGTCCTTATGGATACATAAATACAACATAAAATATACTTTGATTATTAAATGTTTTTGAAAGACGTCTCTATCATGGTTTATATAACTATATTTTAACAAATATATTTCTCAGCTGTCATTACCTCAGTCTATAGTGTGACATGGTCATTTATAATAAATCTAATATGCTGACTTTCTTTTTTTCAAAATTTTGATACATTTATTTTGGGGTTTTTTTTAAGGGAAAAGTTTAAAAGAAAAGTTTTGTAAAAGTAATTCTTTGTAACATTACAAATGCATTGAAATGTGATCAAATGTGTCCTTCCTGAAACTGCAATAATTACTATATTACAATAATGAGAATGTAATGAGAAACACCTTAGGAACTATGAAAAAAAAAATAGAAATGTAAAAACATTTTAGGCAGTATGCTTAATTATGACATTATGCCTCAATTAAAAAAAAAACAATTAAAATTGGCTAAATGTTTTTGAAATTACTAACCACGGTTAAAATTCTTGTCAGCAGAGATTAGTTTTTTTTTTTGTTTCATCCTAAAGCGTTCAATACCAGTGGATTTTCTCAGTGCATTTAAGGTGCATATTAGTCTCACACACGAGCACGCTTTACCATCAGTCCATTCAGTTTTGCTTCCCCACCATTCAACACCACAGAGATCTCAAGGACATAGGTTTTCTTTGTATCTCTGTGCTGTTGCTGGTGCAACCAATAAACATATGTGGCCTATGCAAGTGTGCAGCCAGCTTTATCTTCCCCAACAGTCTAATCGACTTGCTGAAAAGATAAAATATTTAAAAAATACTAAAGATTAATTTAAACCGATATTGTGCCCACGGGTGACTGATTCTGCAGATCACAACTACTGTATGCAAACAGCCTAGAGGTAGCTGGCTCATAAATGTGTCTATGGCCTTTTTTCTTAACAATGAGATTTATATGCATGCTTTACTGAAGGCAATATCTTAGGTCATCTCTTGCAGTAAGAATTTTTATTTATTTATTTATTTTTAAATAGAAATATTCTATATAGTCTCTAATATCAAATTGAATTCAAATGATTGTATGTCCTCACTGACCTTCATAGTAGAGAAAGAAATACCATGGAAGCCAACGGGGACCATTTATTTTTGACTACCCGAATTCTTCACAATTTGGTTTAACATAAGAAAGAAAATCATACAGGTTTCAAAAAGACATGAGGGTGAGTAATGATGAAAAAACATTTAATTTTTAGGTGAACTACCCCTTTAAAACTGCTTCAAGGTGAATGTCTTTGTTATAAAATGTAACAAAATGTACATGGTCCTGAAAGACTGGGTTAAAACTTTGTATTAAATAATTTGTGTACATGTGTGCTGCTTGTACTTTAAACCGTTCATATCTCAGTGTTAGCTCTTGACCTTACAGATTGCCATCAGATGTATTCATGAAAGGTAATTAATTCAAAAACCAGTGTCGACCCTTAATGTAGAAACTTTTCTACCCACATTGGCTATTAAAGACAAATAATGAAAACGAGGAAATACGCCAAGTTAATTTATGGAATAAGCAACAGACAAAATCCTGTGAGGAAGCGTGATTGTGTTTTGTATGAAGAAACTAAAGTAGATTGATCGGTATGGCAGAGGAGCATTCAGAATCCATTTCAAGTTACCAGTACGCACTGGGAGAAATTGATGGCAGTGGCATCTTCAACACACCACCTGCAATTCCTCTGAGGCTCTCATTAACCCACAGCACTGCAACCACTCAGCAACAGTTGCTATGGGCCCTCCCGCACCCCTGAGAACTGAAGCACATAGTTGGCAGTGGAAACCAGTACACCTTACATTAGTCTGTACTGCTGTATAGTATTTACAGCAACACAAAGAATGGAATGGAAAAATGGAGACTTTAACAATGATGATAAATTGGCCCCCCCATAATCAGTATTTTAGAAATAGGAAAACACAAAGGTTGTTTGAAATTGATGCAGATTTTAAAGAGATAGTTCATCACGGTCAGGTTTGCTCCAAATGCAAATGCTTTGAGGAAGTAGTAATGACATAGTTAAAATAGTCAATGTGACATCAGGGCTTCAACCGCAATTTTATGAAGCTAGGAGAATTCTTTTGTGCATAAAGAAAACAATTGTCATTTTTTTTGTTATTTGTCATGTTCTGTTGTGAATGCATGTCGAGGTCTGACATGGAAGAGAAGAAATTATTCTTTGTGCACAAAAAGTATTCTTATAGCTTCATAACATTAAGCTTGAATCACTGATTGTCACATTTAAACAATGTCCTTACTTCCGGGCCTTGAACATGGTAGCTTTGTTGTGGTCTGTTTCATCAGAAATGTGTTTTATTTGTGTTCTAAAAAACATGAGGGTGAGAAATTAATGATAATTAATGGAATCATTTTTTGGTTAACTCTGCCTTAAAAACACTTTCCGAGGAGTCATTCATTTTCTACTTCCACATAAAAACAAACATCAACCATCACTTGATAAAATGGAGGCTTACCGACAGCACTTATGCAAACCTGCACAGTTCACACTCTCCATCTTAACAAGTCTTGATTTTAAACTACCTAACAACAGTGCCCTTTAAAGCTTGTATGCAGACATAAATGGCCATGCAGTGATTTGACAGTTGTTCAGGTGAATAGGTCAGAGGCTTTAACCTTTAAACACTTTGATATATAATTCTGCTTCATGCTCCTTTTCCTCCCAGATTTTCGTGCAATATTAGAAGTTATGTTCATGGAAAAACGATGACAGGGCTATAGAGGAGAAAGACAGCAAAGAACCACAAGCCCAGACATGTCTGGTTATAAAACGCAAGGAGCTAAAATGAGGCAAAGAATTAACAGCTGGAGACAAGACAAAGGCTGGGAGAACATGACTGAAACCCCATAATTAGGAAAAGAAGAGGGCCATCAGGACAATTAAAGCTTAGGTGTGAAATTTCTGCACAAATACACCAATCAGGACTGAAAAAAAAACAATTACTTTGTTGTACATTGATGTTGGGTTGGATGGGATTCTCAAACAAATATTCTGAAAACACCATAAAGCATGTGCACTTTTCAGCAGTATAAATGGGACAGTACAGAAGGATATAGATCGAGTCTGATTGGGAGGCTGCGTTCTTGTCTGGAGTATGTGCTCCTCACTAATGTAATCTATTACCTTCCTCAGTACCTTTAAGCGTTGCCCTTGGCAACAGCGATCACAGTCACAGGGATGAGCAAGTCAAAAATAAATCAACAACATCTGTCTCATGTAAAAGACAAAACAAGAGATATTGCCCCTGTCAACTGAGCAGTGTCTCTCTCAGGACTGCAATGGTCATTTCTCCTTTTCCTCAGGAAGTTACTAGGTTCAGCTTTGTGATGACCCTTGGCCAACTGTCGGGACTAGCATCTTTGAAACTAGCACTAGAAACTTCAAGGCAAGTTTGTTGTAACTTGCTGAAGATGAACTCTGCATTATATTGGCCTTCAGGAGCAGGATTGGACTCCCTGTTCTAGAGTTAGGACATGAACTGAGAGCTGAGAATGTGTTGGTGGCTACAAAATATCTGTTGGATTTTTAATTGTTCAGCACCCTTTTTACATGCAGCATTAAATGCCAGCCAATTAGTAGCCATTATTCCCTGGTGCTATACAACATACTTTTAAAGTACCACTGAGGTAGTTCTTCAACTATCATTACTGTCCTTAAAGTGTCATGAAACACCCCTGTTTCAGCACATGGACTTTCACACCTTAGATCTGATAAAGACTCAAGAAATGAGTGTGTAAAACTGTGGAATAGTGGAACTGCAGGATTATAAAGGGTGTGAAGAAGGGAGAAAACCAACAAAACACAGATCTACAAACAAACACATTTTACAGACATGTGAATATTAAAATATATTTAAAACAGAAATAATAAAAGGCAGTTGCTTTTTGTTTACTCTTCTTAGAATTTTCGGTATTTGTTTGTTTATCACAGCAATGTGTTGTGTCAACGCGTTCATGATCAGATATATATGCATGCACATATTTCATTTGAAGATAAGATGATTTCTGTGCATTCACATTTGAAGCATGAGAGAACATAAAATATGTAAAATAAATGTTGCTTCAGTCCGGATATGAACTATGATCTGCACAGTTGAGTGCTATTAAACCCATCGTGGCGTTCCACACAGAAACTGCTCTTTTATGTGCGCTCCACATTTTGTCATATTAAATATTGTTACACTCATGTTTACAGAGGTGTAATATGACCTCATACATAATACAGTATAGTGATTGGATTATAAGACTTAATTCTCATGAATAATACAGAGAAAAGCCCAGAAAACTGAAGAGATAGATGCATACTCTCTAGCCGCAGCAGCCAATCAATACTCACAATTAACACATATACGTCATTTTTTGTGGAGCAATTGTGTAACAATAACCATAATAATAGATAATATATATACAGTATAATGAGTGCTATTATTGTTTTCACTGATGCAACCTGTTCTTATTTGTGGCTGCTTGATGGGTCATGAAACCTACTTTTTCTGAGATTTTGACAGAGATGTTTTGCATGTCATAGAAGACAATTAGCATCCAATCATTTTAACTGTTAGAGAAAACTGGTGAATTTTTAAGTCCTTACTTTCCAAAATGCCACTACAGTGATTGCGGCGAGACACAGAGGAGACAAAATATTAAATAAATCATTATTTTTATTTCCTTTGCATATTCTCGTCACTTCCTAACATTCAGGTTGAGCCATGGACGCCAGGTTGACTATTTTGATGTCTTTCATACTTTTCTGGATGCCGGACTGTGTAATTTACCTGGCAGTCAATGGGACAGTCTCAAGCCTCCCAGTTTTCATATAAAGTATCTTAAATTGTGTTCTGAAGACAAACAAAACTATTACTGGTTTGGAACAACACTTAAATCTTTCTCTGTAATGGAGAAATAATTAAATCTACATCTAGATATCATACATTCTTTCTCTCTCTCTCTCTACTTCAGATGTTGTCAGTAGGAGTCACCATAATGAAATTAACCACAGATAATCTGGCACAGGTTTTAGGCCGTATACCATTCCTGATGCAACTATCCTTTATCAGTTAAAAGCTGTGTCCAGCACTTTAAGGCAGACACTTCAACTGAGTGATGAAGCACCAGCTCAGCCCTAATGAAAACCATCCATTCTATTTAGCTATGTTGAGCAAACATGTCTACATATGGCCACAGGCACTGAAACAGCCAACAAAAGAAGCTCGAGTTAAAGTAAGAGGGAAATAACGCCCCGCTTGCAGCACACCCTTGTGGAATTCCTCTCAATTTGAGGTATCCTACTGTGGCACTGAAAAATAGGAGCATAAAGTGCACTTGCCTGTGTAGGATAGAACATACACGTTATTTGCATTCTGTGTAGCCTATAAAAATTTAACTCTATGCATACATAAAAATATAAAGGAATTTCTCTGGCTTAGCTATGATCATGCATGCTGCAACATGCTTAACTTTGCTGCTCAGAAGTACAACATAAGTTTAAATAAGAACAAAAGTATTTTGACGTTTTTGAAAGTTCTCACAGGCAATGAAACATGATGTCAGTAATAAGTTGCCAGTCATTCACTGACATCTAGTGGTTACAGTCAATAATTGCTAGACACTATGAGTTACAAAGCTTATTGCTCCATTCACAACTCAAGACATATTATAATTCAAAAGAATTTGAAAGCATTGAGAGAAGACTTCCTCCATGACAGAAGGTTTTTAGTTTTAGCTAAGATGCATTACTGGTATGGATTTCAAATTGTGAAATCCTTTAAGCAATCGTTATATCGTTTAGAATACGGCCTCCACACACTCAAAGAAAGCAAAAACAACAACTAAAGTACAAAAAACACACAATAAGACTGGTGCAAATAATTGGGAAACATAATACACTAGGGCTGCAACTAATGATAATTTTGGAAATCAATCCATTTGTGAATTCTTTCTTCAAGTGACTGATTAATCAGATAAAGCAATATTCTGCCTTCGAGTAAAATAGCATATTGGTTGTTTTAATTCTAAATCATAAACTAAGCATTAAAATTAAAATGCAGGAACACACATTACCTAAGTACCTGACAGCTTATGCCTCATTAAACAAGTATGTATTAAGAATTTTCATGTTTTGGGTAGCTAGGTAGCAATTCTTCCTCAGCAGTTCGTTCTTATGTGTATTCCATTATTTGTCAGGTTATTTTTGTTCATGGAAATGCATTGTTCACTGCTGTAACATGATGTGATGGGAGTTTTTGTTCACAGCATTCAGGCATGAGATATCAATAAATATTAGTTGTTGATTGTATTCATTATTGTTTATAATGTAGCCCTATTATAAACCATCTATGATGTAGAATCACACAAACATGTTCAATCACAATAATATCTCAAAAAAAAAAAAAAAATGTTCTGTACAACATGAATATTTACCTGGACAGAGCGATGTTGCGTAATAACCTCTCAGTTGCTTCTGAGAGGTCCGAAGGCACCAAGATCTCTACAGGTTGTATTCTCAGTACCCTGGATTCCAGCTCTGAATGGGAAACGGTATCTTTAAAACAGTCCACCATCAGGTCCCCAATGCTAGGCTGGACCACCTAGGTTCCAAAGGGAAGACAGGGTTGTCATAGTGAGCATTAAAAGTTATGGTATGGGATTGTTTTGACCAGCTAAAACACTATGTTGTATTACAACAACTACACTGTAATTTACTTACCACCATCCCTACAGTCAGCTCCTTGCTCTGTTTGTCAAAACTCTCACTCACACACATTAAATAGTGGTTGCCACTGTCCTGAACACCATATTCAGCTTGCTCCAAGTCTTCCAGCTTTAGCAGAGGATTCACATCTGAGAAAAAGGCAATTAAATCATTCATTGAAGGCTCTGTACTATTTAGAAATGAACAATTAAAACTGGGCATTTCGTAAATAGATACACATCCCTTCAAAATTGGGCTCACTTATTTTATTTTGAAAGAACTGAATACCATATTTCATCTAGGACGAATTAAACAGATAAAACATGGAATTTAAGGCTTTTAGATTTAATTTCAAATCACAGAAATAATTTACATCAACTATATTAAACTAGTCAATGGTTATTTGAAATTGTATTGATATCATAATATTACTGTTTTATTACTGATCAACCAAATGCAGCTTTGGTAAGCACATGAGACTTTTTTTTTTTAATCTTTCAGATTCAATTGAATAAACTACTGTTGATCAATAACTATTATATAATAATATTAATGATGAATCTACTAAGTAAGTAAGAGCACAAAAAATACCTTCTCCCACAAGCGTGGATTTGGTGTAAAGTGCATGTAGTTGACGTGTGAACAAAGAACTCTTTTTGGTGCCGGAGGCCTTGATGGCTGTTGTTTCGGTCTGCTTGACCACACCTACCTAAGAATAACATTTACATTTAGTCATTTGTAGCAGACACTTTTATTCAAAGCGACTTACAAGTAGGGACAATAGAAGAAATCAAAACCAACAAATAGCAATAATATGTAAGTGCTAAGACAAGTCTTGTGCATTACACGCAGCAGGTTTTGTTTTATAATAAATATAAAAGGAATCAAGTAAACAGACTGAAAAAAGAATAAAGACTGCCCGTGTTAGAGGGTCAATGATGAAATCACCATAAATCAGAAAACTGATAGATTTACTTGTCTCGGGAAAATATTGGAGAAAAATTTGCAGCCTATTGTAATTAATAACATCAGTGACCTTGTAGCCCTGAGAGACCAGTCGCCGAACATGCACAAACAGGCGATGAGTAGGGATGCTGGCCGTCATGAAGTTATGGTCCAGATGACAAGTGATATTGAGTTCCTTTGCAGCAATCTTTAAAAAAAAATAAATAAATAAATCTTTTTCACACATGGTAAATCTATCATAGTCATA
Source organism: Enteromius radiatus (assembly GCA_032357445.1). Lineage (NCBI taxonomy): Eukaryota > Metazoa > Chordata > Actinopteri > Cypriniformes > Cyprinidae > Enteromius > Enteromius radiatus. The sequence continues at coordinate 16,109,173 of JAUCMS010000095.1, read as the reverse complement.
GTCAATTATCATTTATGTAAACAGGTCAATGTGATTGTATTAAAGGGAAATTTGATCCAAAATGTAAAAATGTGTTTTAAAAAAAAAAAAAAAAATGATTAATTAAAATTTGTGTTTTGTGACAGACATTTTTATTGAGGAGAGATAAAAAAAAAGTATATAAAAATCTGCAAGAGAGCGAAGAGTGTCTGATAATGTACAGCTGAGAGAGCAGCACTAAATAATCTAGCACACGCTTCTCAGAGACCTGAGGCAGTGATACTGTTTTTAGTTTGTTACTTTGTTTATTTTTTTAATAAGACAGATGTTTGGAATCCACCTAAAGTACTTAATGTCAGATAAACATAGGTTGAAAAGAAAGTCTAATGGGTTTGGAAAAACATGATGGTGATGATTTCATTAATCCTTTAAAAGTATAATTTATCACAGATGTCTGCTATTTGTGATGGGCTGCTCTAGTTCTTACCTCTGCATCCTCACCAAAGAACCTGTACTTGTAGCCACACTCAACACAAAGCACTGTGTCTGCATGTTGTTTTTTGATCTCCATGTACTGTTCCTCTAGAGGAGTGTACATGGTCTTGGTTCCCCTGTTGGGAACACCAGACTCTTCTGAACTCTTTTTGTTCACAGTATTCTTAGCAAACTGACTAAAGGAAAACTCCTGAAAACAGAAAAAGTACAAACATCAGTTTTAATGGCCATTCTGGCAAACACTGAGAATGAGATTAGCTGTGTTTTCTGAGAAAACGACATAAACATGCAATTTGTAAGTAATACACAACAGTCTTTCAATGGACAACTCTGAAACATACAAGCTTTGTATAGAACCAAACCTGTTTAATCTTAATAGGCTCTTCTTTGACCTCTTCCTCCAACTGTTTGTAGGAATTCATTACATTGTGTTGTTGTGGGGCAGAACTCTCAGCTTTCGTAGAGTCTGAATGCTCCATATGATCAGAGACTTGGCTCTCTGAGCTTCCGGGGCAGCTGAAATCCTTAAGCCTTGCCAAGGTGACATGGCTGACACTGGCTTTAGAGGATCCTATCTTATCTATTGCACATAAAAGAGTAAGAAAATTAAAAAGAAGCTAAGAAGTTAATACACAGGCAAGAATTACAGTTAGGGGTGCACCGCCAGCATATTTTATCATGTACTGTACTTTTGCTTTCATGCCTTACAAACCTTACAATGCCTTACTTCTCCAGACTAGGGTCAATATTAAACATTTTTATGATTATCCATATCTGCCATTTTCAAAATCAGTTTGCTGACAAAATAATTCATACACATTTAAAGAAGGTTTTTATCAGAGCCCTTGTTATTCTTAATTTTGACATTCATTTTCATCCTTACACAGGTGTCAGACATATATATATATATATATATATATATATATATATACATACAGGTTCAAAATATTGTCTTGATCTGTAATAATTGGTACCGACAATGAAAAACACATAGCCTATCAGTTGACCCCTACTCTTCCCGGCACAAAAACCTTGCTAAATATAAAGAGCATGGTAGGCCAGTGAAAGTGTTATTTACAAATATGAAAAGTGTTGAGCACCACTTACTGTGCATGCCAGAAGTGACATTTCTCTCATAATTTCCAGTTTTTTATTTACTCTCATTATGTGCCTACTTTAAAATAAAAATGTGAAATATAGCAGCTGAAAACCACATAAACAAATAAATGACACGAATGGTGCAGGTGTCCTTACAGGTGCTGGGGGTCACTATGCACTCCTCACTTTCCTCCTCCTCCTCCACACTGTGAGAGAGTTTTGGCCGTTTCTCTGAGGACATTCCTCCATCAGATAACCTCTTCTAAAATAGCACAGGTAATATTTCAGATAGTGTTGCTTCGAAACACCATAAGCTTCGCGCATGCGATGCATATTGTACTTGAACTGTTGATATGACTCTAAAGGAGGGCAGAGTTAAACAAGCTGTTCCTGTCCTGTCCTGTCCTGTCCTGTCCTGCATATAAAGCTCTTACCTTTCCTCTGCCCTCATGGCGTCCGTCCTGGCGTTTAATCCCGGGCTGGTCAGTTGGTTGAGATTTATCGTTTGCACTTGTAAAGAATCTGCTGATGGTTGACTGAGTGCTGGACTTCTTGGAAGATTTGGATGCACTGCCATTTTTGACACTTGTATGCATTGTACAGTATTAACTGATTATGAACGTGCTGTCTGCAGCATTTACTTTGTTTTAGAAAACAAGCCAAAACTCTGATGATTAAAAATAGTCACTAAAAGAGACTAGGACAGCTGATCATGTTGGCGCGTGAATGACGTACCCAGCGTGTCTCGCGCACGCGAACCCTGCTGTTCTGCAGAGGGTGAGAGATGCGCTTCACGAGCGCAGGCAGTGCAGTGATGGAGAGGGTGAAAGTGGCGCTAGATATGCGCAGTCCTCCATTTACAGAGATCTGTGTTCATTTTAACGGGCGTGTGTGTGTAGTTGGCTGGGTGCATCTGTAAGGTTTTTTTTGTTTTCAATAGCTGCTTTTATGAAAACCACCAGTGTAGCATATTTGAATACTACACTATTGGTTTTGTAATTATTGAAAAATAAAGAGTGTATAAAAAGCATTTAAATATATGTAATTAAACAGTATATTTAAATAATAAAAATATAACACTGACCCCTGGTTTCACAGACAAGACTTAAGCTTAGTCCTAGACTAAAATGTATCTGAGCGGTTTAAAAAGAAAGAAACTTGCACTGACTGATATTAAAACATGTCACTGCCTTTGTTTTGTCTTCAGATGCACACCAGTAATGCTTTTTTCTAACGCATGTTTATAAAAATACTAAAATGTCCTAATTGAACTATAGCCTTATCCTGGCTTAGGCTAAGCCCTGTCTATGAAACCGGGCCTGAAAGTAATAAGCCTAAATAAGTTAAATGCTCCCTAAAACACACATTTAGATTTTAAAAAATGATGTAATATTTTAGGCTTTGATGCATTAAGGAAAGACATTTGCCTGTATTCAAACTTCTGTGACTATGTTGAATTGTTGAGAATAATAATAAGAGAAAACAGGGATTTCAAAACATTTTTTATTATTATTTGTCATGAAAGGCTTTTCAACAAGTTGACTGAGAACGTTTCCACTCTCAAGACTGTAGGGGCCTTATGTGAAACTGAACATGTACATGGAGCAAAGACACTAAATTAAAATGAGAACGCAAGAGCACCAAACCTTCAAGATATTTAATCATAACTTCTGTGACCTGATAGCCTTTTTAAAATGAGGGAGAAAGAAAAATGAAACAAAATCTGTAACTTTTGAACACTGATCATTTTAAGGTATTCAGCACACTGGCATTAAGAACAATCCAGATTCCACAATGACACTGTTTAACCATATAAGCATCTCTAAACCGTAAATGAATAAACATGAAACATTTTCAAATACTGAAATCATACAGAATTATCTACTTTACAGAGCTTAGCCATGATGAAACCAACATTTGATTCAAATCAAAAGATATGATATAAAAGTACACATCAATTACTCAAATACCACAAAAGCATTATGATACTGAAACCTGAAGTTTTTCTGTCGAGGCAACCAAAGAAAAAAAGAAAAAAAAACTGAATTGCATAGAAGCCTGTACTCTCTAGTCCCCCAAAACAATATAAGCTACATTTCTTAAGACCAAACTTGTTCTCAAGACAATGGAGATTATTTGATTTCAAATGCTAACTGTGTTTAACCTACATTTGAAGCCACTCAGACAATGAAGTGAACATTGCAATTGGTGAGGTCTTCTAAAACTGTATTATAATGACAGTATCTCTAGGGATGGTTTCATGATTGGTTATATTTGGCCTCAAAATAAATATCACACAAGGATAATAAGTCTTCATTTAAAGAGTAAGTTTTCAGATATATTCATAGAGTTCTCTGATAATGCAATCACTAAACTACTGTTATTTGTATTGATAAAGTAGGCATTACTATAGCAGATATTTGCCCGGTATGGCTAAGAAACCCCTGAGCACACACATCACACCAACACGATTCAAATATTGAATGGAAACACTCCACGCTTGACCAAAAGGGGAAAAAAAAGCATATTTCATTCTCTAATTCACACAATTACCTTTGCGTTTCAAATTGCTGTTTGTAGTGACTGCATTTTCGTAATATATTTATCTGATACAAATTAAAATGTTAAAAAAGCAGAACAGAAACACGTCTTTGTTTCTTTTAGAAATCCCAGCATATGTATTTGAAGCAGAGCATATAAATGAAAGATGTCCATCCATAAATGATCTCCACATCAAATAACGCCTCAATATCATGAGTTGAACATATCATTTAAAACAATGTTGTGTACTGTGAATGCAGTCTGAATTTCCTGTGCAAACTACAAAGCGCACTGTAAAAAGTGACATAAGAGAACTTGTGAAAGCACAAGTAATTCATATTTGTCATTGAACACAAACGTACCGTGTAGTAGAACCAATACACAAAATAAGAGTCATTTTATTTTAGTTAGTACAAACTGAAAGTCTGTCTAGCCTCCTGTTGTAAAGTAAGACTCTAGACATTAAACGTGCATTAGAGATGCGAATGAGATCAGATCAGAGGCAGCAGCTTGATCATGATGGTGGATAAAAGTACTGTAATACTTAGAAACCCCTGATGCAGGAGCTACTGGGAGAAAACTAAGATAATGAATAATAAGCCAGTACTCATTTATACCAGAATCAAAACTGACTTGTGTCCATTTGGACAGATGAATCCAGTCTTTTTATAGAACAGAAGAGTGAAAGAGATACAAGGTTGGATTTCACTATCTATCATGCATCTATGTCCGTAAGGGGCTGCAGATTGCTATTGCGTCACCACACAATCACAGAAATGTCTGTAGTGTTAATGACACCCAAAGCTTGAATAATCTTCAAATGAGGTGCTGCCGAAAACTGCTGGTGCTTGCTTTGCTTTCCCTCGAAACGTACCTTCAGTTGATGTTTTTGGAAGGAACTTACAATCTAATACATAAAGGATTTCATTTTTAATAAACCGATGAAAATAACTGAATACACATTATTTATCTCCCTGTAGAAACATTCAGTTATGACAAGTGTACCATGTGAAGTGTTAAATAATCTGGTTGAAATTTGATCTTCGAGCACAAAAACCATAGAAAATTGCTTTCTTCTGATTTTTTTTTAGATGTCCAATTGTACAATTATATAGAGAAATTATATAAAATAAAGTAATGTGCTTAATATAATTAAAAACAGATCTTATTAAAACATAAAAAACTAAATAATGGAGTTAGATATTTATTATTAAGTTACTGCTTACATTGTATTTTTACAAGTGTTGTGTAGTTATAAATAGATATTTTCCTCTGTATAACATGATGTGAAAATGTCATCATCTTATTTTTACATTCATCTTCTGTGACTTCTCCGCTTAAAACAATAGTTATGTCACATACACTCACACACACAAGCAAACTATACACACCCACACACACTTGTCATCTAAATGATTGACCTTTTTTCCTATGCTATGGTTCCTACAGCTCCACAGATGAGGTGTGCTTTACGTGCGATTGAGTGTCTGGAAGATTCTGGAGATCTGGAGCATGACAGGGCCCGTCTCAGGATCGTTCATCCACTGCGTGCTGTTCAGAGGGTTCTCCAGCATGTCCTCGAATGCTGCAAAGCCAGGAAAAATATTTCTCAGCCACATCCAGATTGACACAGACTTGACTGCGTATACTTCAAAATACAGTTTAGTCTGTTTCACTGAATGATTCAACTGTAGTCTTGGACTCCAAACATATGCTTTTCTTTTTTAAATCACATTAAATGTCCTGTACATCATCCACCAGCATATAGTGTTATCAATGCCAAGGCCATCACTGGAAACACCTTAAGTTAATCATAAAAAAGCAGTAAAATTGCTAATATTGTTACATTTTAAAATAACTATTTTTAATATTATTCTTGTTTTTAATCAGCCTTTATTGCTTAATATATTTTGTAAAATCCGTGATAAATTACTATTCAAATCTTTGAGCAAAGTATGATTTAAAAATTAATAAATAAAAAGAAACTTTTGTTTAGCAATGAATTAAATCTGACAGTAATCAAAACAATTGATCAAATGTTACAGTAAAGACATTTATAATGTTGCAAAAAAAATCTAATGTTGTTCTTTTGAACTTTCTATTTATCAAAGAATCAAAGAAAAGTAAATAGATTTTAAAATATATTAAATATTAAAATTGCAATAATATTTCACAACATTACTGATTTTTCTCTCCTCATCAAATCAATGCAGCTTAAATAAACAAAACAAACTTATTTCAAAAACAAAACCTTTTGGCCACTAGTGTAAAGAAATAAAATAAATAGTGTCCAGACCTCAGCAACCTTTTTGCAACTAGAAAGCAAGCCGATTCTGAGCAAGCCCAAGACAATGCTGGATATTAAGATATCTGACAAAACCTGAAAGGCTTTGGAGGTAACTGCTGTGGTCTGATGAATGAAAATTTAGCACTCTGGCCTAAAAGCAAAGTGCTGTGTTTGCCACAAACCACACAGAGCCCAACACCCAGATAACGTCATCCTGCCATCAAGCACGGTGGTGGTGGTGGCAGCATCATAGGTTTGGGTTACCGTTCAGCTGGAGGAACTGGAAAACTCGCTGTCATATTAGGTCAAATGGATACAATCAAAAACACTTGAAAACCCTGAAATAACATGTTTTGATCTGTCTTCTACAGAAAAGTAGGAGCAAAAAAAAAAAAAAAAAACACACCTAAAAGAGTCTTGGGGTTTGTGAGACCAAGCTGTACAACGGGGTTCTCCAGGATGGCCTGAAACAGGGGACTGTTGGTATCAATGCCCTTGTCCAGATCCTCAGGGGTGGGCTTTCTGTCACCAAGCAGCCATTCACACTGTGTGGGAACAGAAGTTACAAAACAAGGATATGGAATAAAAATGTGACGCTCATAAATGTTGTTTAACTAAGCAAAACAAACACACATTTCACTGAATATCACTGAGCTCATTTAGTCTTTGCCTACTGTTGAAATAACTCATGATTTTATGATCCTCTGAATATTTACATACAGCAGCATCCTGTTGATTATTGTTGACGCGCAGGGCATCAATCACCTCCTTCTCATCGAAGCCCATCTCCATCAGCGCAATGACTGCCTGCACACAAACACACGGGCAAGATGATCTCAAGACAATAGCTATTTAATATAAAGTTTAGGATTTTACAACCAACAAAAAATAATTCTATAGTAGCATTTAGCTGTGGAAAAATAATTATGCATTATGCTGATGGTCAATTCTATGGTACAGTAACAGTAACAAAGGATCTGATTTCACTCCGATTGTAACTTTAAATAATTGAAAATAATTTATTCTTTCTGACACTTTAATCTTGCATTGCTTAAACAACTAAGTCTATTATCATAGTATGTCAGTGGTTTCATTACACCCAGTTTAAAAATGAGCTATTCTTCTCCTGATTCTCATGACACCCTCATGACACTAACCCGTGAGTCAGGCCTGAACTCTCTTTTCCTCCTGATCCGTTTGAAGATCTCTGTCAGTTCGTCTTGTTTGGCCTCGTCTAGGCTGGCCTGGGAGGAAAGCCGGGCCCGGGCTCCTAAAGCTGTGGCAGAGAGTGTAGGGGTGGGTGTAGGGGTAGGGGCAGGGGCAGGGGCAGGGGCAGGAGCTGCAGCGGCAGCCGCCCCTGGGGTGTCCTGTCCAGGCAAAAGAGTGTCAACCATGGGATCATCCACATGCTCAATCAGCCATTCCATAGCCTGGGTCACAGACATGCTGTAGGAAGAGTGATTGATTAATTAATCCACAGAGAGTTGGCATACACTGATGATGTTATTCAGCACTAACATCTCATGAGATTATTTTATTTAAAAACATTCATATAATTAAGAACACAGCTTTTTTTTTTTTGGTAAGCAATTCTCTGTAAGCTTGTGAAAAAACAAGCCGCTCAGATTTGTCTCTCCCGTAATGTCTTATTATAATATTTCCGGTCCTTAATCTACAAGTTTCCACCCACTGTATTTTCACAAGCGATAACAGTGTACTAGTTCTAATGCCATTGCGAACATCTGAGCAAAGCATCCAAACTATTCTGTCTTTGGCTGCACAGAACACATTTTAAAGTCCCATCCTCGGGAGAACAGTGGATTTATTGATCTATTTACTGTATATTACACTGCTGCCACACAGTTCTAATATAATTGTGATTTCTTTGACAGCTCTTTACCTTCACTGACATAACTGACTGCTTTGTAACTCGTGTTTTTTTAACAAACTTGTGTCTTTTGCTGAATATCTGGGTTAAAGGCTATAAACCCACAGTCCTATTCTAGAAAAGTGGGCGGGGAGGAGCAGCTACAAGGACATGCACAGAAACAGCATGTTTTTGCTTCCCCTCAAAATAAGCATTTTCAAAATTATATAATAAATGATCTGTGGGGTATGTTGAGCTGAAACTTTACCGACACATTTAAAAGGTACACAAAGTCATTTTGGTTTATACTTCACTGATCAATTTGACAATGGTCTTAAACTTTATTCTAAAATACAGGAAATACACTATTCACAGGCATATTTATTACCCATGAACGAAGAATACTCACTGGTTTAATCGCAGAGCTTTCACAGCGCGACTCTCAGGGAAACCCATCTCAGTCAGCTGCTGCAGGGCTGTTTCATCCACACGGTCCTCCTCATCCTCATCCAGCATGGCTGCCGAAGAGGAGCGATACAAAGAATAATCACTGACTAGTCGGACATGTCCAGTGAGAACTATTATAAACGTTTATCAGACATAAAAAAAAATCTTGTTTAAAATAACCTCTTGTTACTCTTTTAGTATTTCAAATAAACAGTATGTTTAAAAAAAACTTGGCATTGCTATAGCAGATGTCTGAAAAACATGGTAATTAATTGTTTTACCAAGACTTAAATAGATTTAATCCATTTATACATCCATAGCTTACCATTGGCCTTTTTGAAAAGCTCAACAGCATCTGGATTCAGAGCCAGCAGCTTCTGAGCCACCTCAATAAGTGAGACCAGAATCTTTCTCAGCTCTGTTTGAAACTGATGGAGACAAAAGAAAAATCATAAAACGTAAAACAATATATTCTAAACAACTGCAATGCACAAAGGTCTAAGTGAACAGACTGCAAGCACCCACATCTCTGATATTGTGTTGAGTTACAGTGCGGTCAGTGTTACGAGTGGACAGGTTTGCTGTGGCTTTGAGGATGGCCTCCTTGTCTGGGGCTTTGTTCTCTTGCTTCTTCTGTCAATAAGCACAAAGTCTGCTCAGTTTTGAAGAATCACAAAGCTTAGAAATTGAATGTATAATATTAATTTGGAATAATTCACCCAAAAAGAAAACTGTCACCAGATACCTTCTCCTCAGAAGATATGTCAGCCATTTTTGGTGGAGCCGGTGGAGGTCTTTTCTTTATCAATAATAAGCAGTCTAGAAAACAAACCATAATAAATTAGGACTCATGTCCTTTACAATGTAATTTTAAACCTGCAGTCCATAACTATTTTTGTGTTCACAATTTACAAAAGGGATCATTTTTCATTTTATAAACCATGTTTTTGGCTAAGTCCTGAATCACTACGATACACCTATATATTCTGCAGAGAAGCCTGGTACCTGTGTAATTCATCACAGACATAAACAGAGAGAAGTGGGTCCAGCTACAATGATATTCCCCAACACTAAAACATAAAACTAGAAAACATAACTAGGTCAGTGGATCAGTGGTTCAGCATGAAAATAAATTACGACCATCTATTTTCTCTATTGTGATGTATATCCAAGTGAAACATGTTATATCTCCTCAAACAATAAAAAAAGTTAATGCATTTAATTAAAAATGACCAGGTGGCACAAGTTAAAAAATATGAGAATGGATAAATAATAATAATAATACCAATTGTAATGTTCCTTTCCAACTTAATGGATTGGTTAAATTATCTCTTATTTAAAATGCTGCAACAAAGACCCACCAGATGCACCAGAAAGTTTAAATACCTTTGTCTTTGAGATTTTCCTCAGCAACTGTTTTGGATTCTGTGAGAATTCTCTCAGTGGCAGCATGAATGAGTTTGTGATGTGTAAGAGTTTTAGGATCCTCTAGACTTCCATGGACATACTGTAAGAAAAGAAAAATACCAATAAAGTCAACCCACTTTACATTAAGTGAAATATATAATCAGCAGACACTATGTTCTTATTGCACACATGCTTTAAACAGTATCATAACTTTAAAAACTACCTGTATATACACACGTACTACAGAAATTAGTTACACTGTTAACCCAACCCTTACACCACATCTCACCTTTTAACCCAACTATACCACCACACACGTCCCTAACCTTAACCAAAATCCAGACTTTTGACCTGTACAGTACATTTAACACATAAAAATCACAATCATGAGGCTTACAGTGAGGTCAAGTACAGTGGTAGTGCAAAGGTACAGTTGGTGTCAATTGTTACCATGGTATATTGATATACACCTTGGCACTGAATAATTAATGGATCTTGCTTTTTACATGATACTCCAAGGTACTTCGAAGAACACTATGGTATTGTCATTATAAATGTCCATAACTCATGGTATAATTGTGATATTATAATATGTAATACCATGGTATACACTGCACACTGTTTACAGTCTGTGGCAATGCCACCTTCTAAAAAATTTTAAGACATTGATAAAAAAAATATATATAAATAAAATTCACATCCTCACAGAAAATATGAATGGGTGTCAAGGTGCCTTGACCTGCCCAGATCTAAGCACTTGACAGATATATTGTGAGCAAAAGAGGCTGTCAACAAGTTAATGTCAGCGCTACACTGTACACCAACCAGTGTGGCAGTAGTAGTTACAGTACAGCCACAGAGACGGAGGTGACGGACCAGCTTGCTAAATTATAAATAGCACCGTCGACACGTCTGCTAGTTACTAAAAATACTTGGCAATGACTCTGGGAATCCAGCGGGCCTGTCCTGTCCGGGTTGGCTAACAGTGCCAGCTAACCGATGGCAGACCTACATGCTTTAAGCATTTCTCCTTGAGTTTCTCTATAGTGGTGTCTTCCGTGACTTCCTCCAGCCACTCAGTGCCCTCCATTGTACAGATGTGGACCTTTAGGACTTTGCCTGCAAAGATCTTCTCCTCCTGCACGAACATTGTAGCAGCAGTAGCGGCGGCGGCAGGACCGCAGCGTTCCCCGCTGAAGACGCTCCGTGAGTCCGCTGTCTACAGCCCGGAAAGCCGCCCTCTTCTCCGCTAAAACCTGCCCTGGCAACAGACACGGACTCACAGTCTCATTCGGACATTTTTAGGCCGTCCAATCTGTCCTGCCCGCCCGCTCAGTATGACTGATATATTTTCGCTGGGACAGAGAGGTTTGCTCACTCACAGCTGCAAAAGAGACGCTTGCTCCGTTGACACCTGTGATGCGAGAACGACAGCAGTCGGCAGAGCGCAGCAGTGCGCATGCGTGCGGTCGCGGAGTGTGATTGGTGGAAGTATGCAAACACGCAGACACGTCGTGCTGCAGACTCTCAAAACCATAGATATATAATATAGAATGGCTAGATGTCTCGTCTGCGTTGCTGGCCAATGGAGTCGAATGTCCGCATATGGCGGCCATCTTACCACAGGCTGCTCGCTCACCCACAATATTGTATTGATAGTAAAACATGTAATTT
>JAUCMS010000095.1:16074960-16097278 GCA_032357445.1 Enteromius radiatus | reverse complement strand
GGTTTGACTGATCCCGCCAGAAAGCCAGCCTGTGGTAAGATGGCCGACCTGTGCGGACGCTCTAGACCTCGACGTAACACATCTAGCCATTCTTTATATATATCTATGCTCAAAACAGCCTCGGATGGGAGCGGCGATCCCAAAGGCTGGAGGAACACAGCTCTGCCATTGAAAACAACGGGATGTTTGTTTTCAGCGGGATCTGTGCTTTGATGAAACAATAATTGTCATAATAAATTTGATTTATTATTTAAAAAATGACTGTAACAAACACAGACAATTATTAAAATAAGAAAGAAAAAATAAAACAGCAATAGTGTAAAAGTTAACGTTAAAATAACTTTATATATTTATATAAAGTATGTCACACTTATACTAGTGAAAATTTCATAAGAAGTTAACCAATTGGGGTAGAAAAATAATTATGCTGAGTCAGTTGCTAGTCACTTTTTAATGCTGTATAAGCGAATTATATATTTTCTAGGCTAAACTCGGGTTTGCCAAATAAATTCTTGCGCTATTTATATTAAAATGCAAAAGGTCGACACTTATTAAGATTTCTTTATTAGTTCATATATAAATTAATATTATATCTGATAAACTGAGGGTTTAAAAATCTGGAAAACACCAGGAATGTTTTATTATATCAGAATAATCGAAATGAATATATTTTTGGCTATTAATGTTCAAAAGTAAGCTTTTGCCATAACTAGACAAGACATCAACCATCACACCGATCAAAACTTTTATCTTCCACGTCAATAGGTGGCGATATCATACGTGTTCCCTATAGTAAAACTGCTCTCTGCCATACAGAAGTAGAGACATTGGGAGATTAGTGTGAAGTACAGGAATGAATTATGGTTTATGACATACTATTTGACATTGACTATAATTAAACAAAACATTTACTGGGAATACATTTTACGTTCTGCAGTACTTCATCTTTTTTCCTCTTCTACACACCGTGTAATGTTGAGCTCAGGTTTTTAGCAATAACAGCCTGCTAACTTAGATAACTGCGTTTACATCTCTGTACAAGTAAATCTGTAAATTAACATGTCCAAACACAGGACGAAAAAGCTCATCATTGAAGATGGTATGTGTTAACCTACTTGTCCGTTGCTCTTTCAGTAATGCATCATGATTATAATGCAGCACTAGCTGTCTGTGTTGAATATGTATTTTTTTATATAAACCACTTTGGGCTTGAAATCTTAATTTTTAAATGTATTGCACAAATTTTACTTTCAGATGAGCCAAAGCAAGATGAACTGAATCCGTTTTCTTTCAAGGAGTTCGTCAGAAACAAGAACCAGCAGTCTTGTCCTACAGAATCAGCAGAGGTGAGAAACAACATGACAAAGATTTTAAGGTTTTTGACGTGACTTTTGGCTGATGTCTCTATTTTGATGTCCCTTTAAAGACATTAAAGTAGGCTTCACGTTTGTATATTTGCATATATGAATGTAAAACCTGCCAGTAAAAGTAAGTTTATGCAGAACATAATTGCTAGTAGATTCTAGTCTTGTCTTTTTTTTTTTTGTTTTTTTTTTTTAATAATGTTTCATGATTTTCCAAAGGTGTCTGGTGGAGCATTCCACATCGAACAGGACTATAACACCTCCATAGATTTTGCCACGAAGGGGCCTTTCTTCTCAGATCCGTCTGAAAATGAACCTGAGGAAACATGGATTGAAGGCTGCCACCCATCAACCCTTGATGGTTCTCATGACTTTGAACTATGTGATACTTTAGACCCCGGTGCTTACTCTGAGCAATCATCTCTGTGCAGTGATGAGAGGGAAGCAAATGTAACTGAATGGGAACTGGGTGATTCTGACTTCCTGCCAAAGAACCACTTAGCTAGAAGAAGCACAGGAAGCTATGAGGGTGATGAAGAGACTTCTGTGATTGACATTTCCTTCCATCTGAAGAGGGGCAATGCTGAAAATGGCACAAAGAATCCCCATCAGGTATGCTGGTGAATTGTGAATGGTGTGAGTTTTTGCATATGCGTGCATGAGCCAATTGTTATATTAGATTTAGTGCAACGCTGCTTTTCAAAAACGAATGTTTTTAAGGATGTCTCTATGTGTTATGTGTTTTAGCTTAGAGAAGAGAATTCTCTACTCAGAAAGCAAGTCAAAGAACTCCTTAGAAAATCAGAATCTGACTCCAAAAGGTAGGGTATTTACACTAATTGTAATGTTATACACATTACTAAATGTAAAATAACTAATTAATTATAATTATTTTAAGGTAATTAAAGATTAGCTTACCTAAAGGTAAACAAATCACTCAGCCTTTGGTCATCCAATATGTAGACGAGTTTGCTTCTTCATCAGAGCAGATTTGGAGAAATTTTGCATTACATCACTTGCTCCTCTGCAAGTGAATGAGAGTCAAAAGAGATGATATTTCACACAACTCCAGTCCTTCAAGAAACAAACTCATCTACATGTCTCATGGCCTTTGGGTAAATGTTAAGCAATTTTTTAATTTTTGTGTGAACCATTGATTAAATGGACTTTCTTTGCTTTTTTATGTTTCTAGATGATTAATCATTGTTAAACTGTCTGATTGTAATAGGATCAAACAACTGACAGATGAGTTGCACAACAAGAAGTTACAGGAAGAGAGAGAGGCTAAGGCTTTGGAGACAATGGTGCAGTCTGTAGAACAAAACCTTCAGTTAATGACGGTATTAAGCACTCTTATTCTTATGACAGTTTTTTTTTCTAATTAAGGTTTATTAAATTAATTTTAGTGTAAATCGTATTCTTAAAAATGCTTTAAAAATTTGGTTTTGTCCAATACAGAAGCGAGCAGTTAAAGCTGAAAATAGTATTTCAAAATTGAAACAAGAGATACAACAACTCCAGGTTTGACTTTATTTTTATATGCACATGCACACTGAATGTTTTTTTTTTTCACGTTTGTTATTGTTTATTTAATGCTATTGTATTTCTTTTGTGTTGTATGATTTATGTTTGGCTGCTATGCAAATCAGTTTCTATCTATCTGTTTGTCCGTCTGTCCATTCATTGTTGCAATTATGTGTATTGTTTTTATTCCAGGGCCAGCTTGAAGGATATAAAAGTGAAAATGAGAGGTTGAGATACGGAGAAACTACAGCCTTAACTACAATGAAACACAATGCACAAGTGGCCTCTGATTACCTTAACAAAGCAGCTCAAGATGCAGAGACTTCTATCAAGTATGATCAACAATGACCAATATGTTTTTATTGTGCTTTTCTACAATCATTTAATAATGATCAGAAATGTGAATAAATGATCTAATATAGCATTGTACTGAATTTGTTATGTATTTTTTACAGGCAGTTGCTGTCAGGAAGAGAGACACTCTGTTTTGTATCCCAGTTGTTGACATCTATTGACAAGATCACCGAAATTCATGATTGACTTTTACTACAAACATCATGTTCTGCATGCTATAGACTCACTGCATTTGCATGGTACATCATTGTTTATTGTGTTCATCCATTTCATTGAGATGGGCCAAATGATCACCAAATAAAGCTATAGCAGAAGATTAAGCATATAAATACTTATGTGTACCAAATAGTGCCTTGGATTCTTACCAAAATCAAAGATCTGTATTGTAGAGTATATGAAAATAATATTTTCGAAAAAGTTTTGCACTTTTACTAAGCAATGAGTCACTTCTTAAAATTTTGTTGCAGATTATTAACCATATTTTGATATGTAACTTAACATATTTTATATTTCTGCATTTTAAGTATTTGCTTATTTAAAAACACTTTACTAATCAACATTGGATTGTTTGCCTTATATTCGTAATGCTTTTTAATGATATAATAAAGAAGATTATTCAAGCCACGTGGTCCTGTTCTTTGAGACTCCAACAATTAATAGATGCTAAATTCTTCTGAAACTAATTTATTATATACCAATTTTATGTCTACTTTTTCTGTATATGCAGTATATATGCTATATATTTAATGTTCATTAATTAACGCAGTAATGAACGTCGAGAACATTTTCTAGTTTCATAGCTGGGAGGCGATGGGACTTTTATTATGATGTGTCAGTGAGGATGACGCACTATTGACGCGCGCTTCATGTTTGTACACAACGTTACATGAGCGTAGAGTAGCGTTAGTTCTACTAGGGGAGAATGCTTGACAGGTTTAAGTAATATTTACATAAATCTGTGAAACCAGTCATTAAAAGCAACGACTTTGATTCATTTTGTAACAAGTGTAAATATAGTTTTGCGAAGTCCATAAGTGCACTCTCTGTAAACATGCTGCTACACAGGAAGATTTGAGTGGGACATTTCGAGAAGTGAGCAGTGATGCTGCAGAATCCAGCAGGTGCTTTCTTGTTGTGTTGGTGTGATTAAAGAGCTGCAATACTGAAGTCAATAACAGCATGACGCATTAAAGGAAATCGAAGGCAAGTATATGTCTGCACGCCACAGACAAACTAATGTTAGATATTTGTTTCTTTCTCATTGCCGAACACTCTGTACTGTAATGTACGTTACTGTATTTTCTACTTCGTGGGCTAGCAGTTTAGGTTTAACATTACATTTTATATTGAATATAGAAGGTTTTTAGATATTTGTTTAAAGGTGCCCTAGAATGAAAAACTGAATGTACCTTGGCATGTTTGAATAATAACAGTTCAGTACATGGACATAACATACTGTGAGTCTCAAACACAAATTTCAAAATTCTAGGGTTGTAAATGGACCTGTAAAACCGTTTCTGGACATTTTTAATGTACATTACATTTGTGTAGGTGTGAAATGTTAAAGTAAATTGAAAGTAGGCACTAAATCAAAAGAAGAAGAACAATCTCAACGAAACGTCTATTATTTAACCACAAAAATGGTTAAAACTAAAATCAAGAGACTGTAAAAATATTGTTTTAATTTTCTAAGTGTGAAAGAAAACTTCAATATTTTTAAATATTTAAAAAGTTAATATTTTTAACGTGTTAAACTCAGCTGTAAATTCAGTGATTTGGTGTAGATGATCATAAGAAATCTTTTTAAAAGGGAAATTATCAAATTCTAGTGGTTTCATTAGATGTTTTTTGGAATCTCAAAGTAAAATTCACTGAAGACTTTTTTTTTTTTTTTTAATGACAGGAAATTCTTTAGACCAGTGTAATATTCAATGAATAATATTCATGAACTTTACACCATTGAGTAGGGTCATATTGGAAAACTGTACAATGTTGTAACTCAGTAACCTGTAAAAAGTTGGGTTTTCAGGTCTCACCTCATCTGTCATGGAATCAAATGAGTTAATTGCAAAGAGGGATAAAATCCAAATGGAGATTTTGGCTCTTGAGAGTACTCTGGGTGCAGACAGCAGCATCATAGACCTACTGTCATCTGACAGCAGCAAGGATGGTAAGTCACTGTCTCCTAACTGTGAGAGATGCCTTTTGGGTATCCCACTGCACTGATTCACCAGTGAGTGAAACAATCGTTTATATCAAATTTGTTCACAAAATTGTCTGAATGAATTAGAAGTGATTAAAAAAATTATTTGACGAAAGCCTTACCAAACATAACTAGAATTGTCATGGAAAAGTCCTAACATTGCAGTGGCTAAAAAATGTAGGGGCCTTGTATTTGGTCTGTACTCTATGCTTTATATTAATGCCATAAATGACATTTCCTTGATAGATGATGAATCTGATGACAGTGGACCTGAAGTTCAAGGAGTGGTAAGAATTTAGAAAACCACATGGTTACTATAACACACTGAAGAAATGAAATGTAATATTATTTGTGTAATGTGTTTCTATTCTTTTTTTAATTCCTTGTAATTTACTCTAGGATCATAATGACTTGGAGGCAGAGCGTCTACGGATACAGAAGGAGATTGAAGAGCTAGCGAATGCACTTGGTGCTAATGCAGAACTGACTGATGTATTGAATGGTAAATAATATCTTGGTTTTCATAGTAATTTTTGCATTTTATTATTGGGTCTGCTGTTTCAGCAAGACAAATAATTGTTTTGTCTTAATTGTGTGTGTGCTTTTTTGTGAAACAGAGAGTGAACATGATACTGATACTGTAAGTTTCTACTTTGTTTCTTTGATGCTATTTATTTATTGTATTTTCTTATTGTTTTAAAATGCTTATAATGTATTATTGTTCTGCTCTCATTAGAGTGATGAAGACAGTGATAATGATGAGTTGGATCTTCCTCAAAATGTGGAGACTTGCCTACAAATGAATTTAGTCTATCAGGAGGTGTTGAAAGAGAAACTAGCAGAGCTGGAAAAACTCCTCAATGAGAATCAACAGCAGCAGGTGAACAACAAACATCGGGGCTGCAGTTAATTGAAAGTCTTCATGCCACTCGATTGCTTTTTTACTAGTTTAATTCGAGTAGAAGCATTTTAATGCCAACTGTATCTCCACAGAAAGAGATGGAGGGCCAGCTCTCTGGCCCCAGCACTTCTAGCTCCTCCATACCAGGAATTCCCCCTCAGAAACAATTTCTTGGATACTTCATGAAGCCTTACTTCAAAGACAAACTCACTGGTCTGGTATGTTATGAAACTAATACACAAAGTTTTATTCATTTTTATTTTATTTCCTGAAGTTTTAGTCATTCTTTTGTTTGCTTCTAGGGCCCTCCAGCAAATGAAGAAACTAAAGCAAGACTGAGTCATGGTACCAGATCCATTTATGACCTGAAAATTAAAAGATGTACGTTTTAGGGCAGGAGGCTTCCTTGGTATTACTTGAATCTAACTGATTTAATAAATAACTGATTTTAATAAAATAAAATGCTGGTTATTTCTTTCAGGGGATGGTTGGCAGAAAACCTTACTGACCAACGCAGTTGCCAAAGACACTATGAAACGGATGCTACAACCTAAACTATCCAAGTAAGTTCTGGAAAAAAGCAAAACCAAACCTAAATATCTGATTAATGTTGCCTTGTCTGTGTAATTTGGATAAAAATGTGTGCATTGAGAAATACAAGTTTGTGTTTTCTGCTAAATTGAAGTATATGTGTATTTTGTAGATAATTTTGTATTACATTTTGTGAGCCCAATGGTCTGTGTTTTCTTAGGCTGGACTATCTGAGTGGCAAGATGTCTAAAGCTGATGATGAGGGAAAAGAAGAACTGAAGAAACAAATAGATTTAATCCAGAAAGGAATTGCAGAAATAAGGTAGAGGCATTTTAAGCACCTTGTCTAAGAGATTGTGCTGTAAGATTGTACCTACTCTGCAGTGCAAAAGTTTGAGGTCAGAAAGTTTGTTTTAGGTCTATGTGGTTAAAATGTAACAAAAGATTTCAATTTCAAATAAATGCTTTTGTTAAAGAATGCAAAAAATACATATTAAGCATCGTAATTGTTTCAACATTGATAACTTTAAGAAATGTTTCTTAAGAACCAAATCAGCATATTAGAATGATTTCTGAGGTATCACTAAAGACTGGAGTAATAGCTCCTGAGAATTTAGCTTTGCCATCATTGAAATAAACTGCATTGTAAAATATAGTCAAATCGAGAAGAGTTGTTTAAAATTATACTAATATTTCTTAATATTGCCATTTCACTGCATTATTTTGATCAAATAATGTACAAATAAACCTTGTGTATCACAAGAGACCTATTTTAAAAACAACAGCAAAAAAACTACTTTTGAATGATTTTGTGCAAAACAATGTGTAATTAAACTTTGTAAAAATGTTACTAGTGCCCTGAGAGACGATCAGCTGCTGGGTAATCGCCATGATGATCATGACTGGGAGAAAATATCAAATGTTGACGTAGGTTATGTAGTTGTTTTTATTAAGGTGCATCCAAATAAATCATTTTATTTATTTCAAAAGTATGAAAGAACATGTTTTTGTTTTTGTTTGTTAGTTTGAAGGTTTGCGACAGGCTGAGGATTTGAAAAGGTTCTGGCAGAACTATTTGCACCCCTCCATTAACAAATCAGTATGGAAACAGGACGAGATTGATAAACTGAAAAACGTTGTGGAAGAGTACAACTGCTGCCACTGGGACCAAATAGCAGAGGCTCTTGGGGTAAGGGTAGAGAAATTCATGCACATTCAAAACAGCAGCTAATGTTAACATATTTTAAAAGGATTTTTAATTTCGCAACCTTCAGCATATAATGCCTTTGGTGTGTGTGCGCTCATATATGTCTTTTTTTTGCTTTCAGACAAATAGAACAGCTTTTATGTGCTTCCAAACTTACCAGCGCTACATTTCAAAGACCTTCAGAAGGAAAGAGTGGACAAAAGAGGAAGATGAGATTCTCAGAAAACTTGTTGACAAAATGAAAATTGGCAACTTCATTCCTTACATACAGAGTGAGACAATTGGATCTCTTGTACTGGATGCTGAAAATAACTCAACATGACCATTATTGTCAAAAATCTGGCAACAAAAGTGAGTACACCTTGCTAACACTCTGAAACTGAGTTACAGTACAGTGGCCAGTTTTGTACAGAGATTTTCCTTGCCTTGCATGGATCGATCAAAGATGTTAAGTTGTCCTGCTGTGCATCAGATGCAGAAGCTGACTTAAAAAACAAATGCATAAGTGATGCCAGCATTGCTTAAGAGGTTGCAGAAGTGAAAAGTCAGCTTGTCAGTGCTTAGACCGAACAAGTTCACAAGAAAGCCTGCAAACTGCTTGCTGAAGACAACCTGTTTAAGAGCATGAATTACTGGAACCATGTCCTGTGGTCTGATGAGACAAGATGAACTTGTTTGGCTCAGATGGTGTCCAGATGGGGAGCTGTGGTTCACGAAGGAAAACAGATTCTAACATGTACTGTGACATTCTGAACGAGAACATGATGGACATGAAAGCCATGCCCAGGAGGATTAAGGCAGTGCTAAATAACAATGGCACTAGTGTTGGGTTCGAGTCCACCTACTTCGAGTCCGAGTCAAGTCAAGTCTTTGACCAGTCGAGTCCGAGACAAGTCAGAGTCCAAAATGGGCAGAGTCGGACTCAAGTCCGAGTCCCAAAAGGTTGAGTCAGAGTCGAGTTCGAGTAAAAATGCATCTGAGTCCGTGACAAGTCCGAGTCTTTTAAAAACTGTACTCGAGACCGGACTCGAGTCCGAGTACCCCAACTCTAAATGGCGCCACTACAAAATTTTGACATTTTGGACAAAATTTTGATGTTCACTTAAGGTGTACTCATTTTTGTTGCCAGTTATTTGGACAATAATGGTTATATGTTGGCTTGTACTTTTGTACTTCTAAACAAGTTGCACATTGACTACTCTAATATACATCCCAGTTTAATTTATGCAGAATTGTCCCTTGAGGAGAGATACTAAAATTGTTGCTAAAATGTGATGTATACTCACTTTTGTAACATACTAGATATTAGGGGTGTCACAGTCGAATCGGAATTTTCGAATCTCGCTAACAGTCGACTGATAGTCGAATCGTATGTTTGAGGGCGGGGCAAAATAAGAGTCAAGTTAGTTATTCAAGAGTCATTACTGATGTTAACACACAGGGAAAATGCGTAACGCCTTCCATAAACAAACGGTTATATAATATTCTATGTTTTAAAAAATAGTTAACATTAAATGTCATTGAAACCCTAAAAATTCTCAATATATTTTTACGGTAATGCTCTCATTATAACGTTATGTACATAACAATAGTTATTAATGTTCTGCATTTCTGTTTTGAGCTGCGCACGCTGAAGATGATCAGTAGATTGAAGCATGATTTTAGTCAGTGGGATTTCATTTATGTCACATACTCCTTTTGTGGAGGCGTTCTTCACGCAACAATGTGCAGAAACACGGCAGCTAAACTCAAAAAATTCACAGCTTTTATTAGAATAGTGTGCTCATTATAATGTTATGTATATGACAGTCCTAGTCATAGCTATTCGTATTCTTCATTGTTTGTCCATCAGAAGAGAGAATGGCTTTACTGCAGAGTAACTCTACCAAATTTATCTTATACGAGATAAATAATATACACAATATATATAAACCAGCTGAAATGTTTTGAAATCACTTGTACCCTACCAGACTTTCACTCTGCCTCAAGTTGAATCCGGTTAAAGATTGAAATCCTTGCTGCCAAGATGCACTACTGTTGGTCACAGACTATGGAAAATGAAACTAAATTTAAATCTATAGGGGTGGGTGGATTTATTCACACAGGGTAAAATATTTATTCAAAGCTTCTTTCTTTTCAGATTCTTATTTACAGCATAATTTTAGTAGGCTGTATATTAACTTATTGGGAGAAAACTGGTAGTTCAATGTGAAATCAGACATTGAGCACCCCCATATAGTCAAATGGCATGATCATAACACCCTGCAAATATCCGACTGAGAGACAGGCTCCTCGAATCAAAGCATCGAATCGCTGACGATTCGAGGACACCCCTACTATATATAATATAGAAAAAAAAGCAATGAGGGGAACAACAAGGGATTGTACACGCAATGCATTCCTTCATCCTTCTGCACTTTTCAGTAATCGTTTTTTAACTATTTGTTTTAAATGCGTTAAATTGAAATTTGTTTTAATATGTCCGATTGTATTATTTATTATCTTCATAGTGTCATACTTCATGGAGGGCCGTGATGGATCACAGCTGTCATATCGCTGGACAACCGTTTTGGATCCCTCTTTAAAGAAAGGCCCCTGGTCCAAAGAGGAGGACCAGGTATGGCGCATAACTCTCTTTTAATAAATGAGAAACTGCTTTAATGCATTATTTTTGCCATATTCTATCCACCTATTTCCTGACATAAAAATGGGCGCCGCCATTTGTAAATCCTATGGGTCTAGCGTCCGGTCTTATCTGCGTCCAGCTATTTTTAGCTGTACAAAAATGTTTGTTTTTCTGCTTGATATTGAAAATTGGTGTGTGCTGTCATGTTATTTTAATGTGTTATCTTAATTATAAACACACTGGTTTGTAGTGATCCATAGGCTTACCTCTGCGTTGAGGAAAAAGGTGGATATATCATATGCAATATTACAATGTTTGAAATATGAAGACACAATGTTTTAAAATCTGTTGCAGTTACACATGCCTCTGTTCACTAATTTGTGTAACGGTTCTCATATCAGTTGTTGCGGAATGCTGTCGCAAAATATGGCGCCAAAGAATGGGGAAAAATCCGATTGGAAGTCCCAGGCAGGACCGACGGGGCTTGTCGTGACAGGTACAGTATGACACATTTCAAAATAACATCCCTCAAGTCATTTTTACACCCAAATCAATCTGGCTGGATTGACTAGTGCATGATATGTAAATATGAATATTTTTGCATCTTAGGTATTTGGATTGTCTTCGGGACAATGTGAAAAAGGGGCCATGGAGCGATGATGAGGTGGAACTACTAAAAGAAAAGGTTGCGAAATATGGTGTTGGTAAGTGGTATCCCTCTTAAAAGGTTAACTCTTTGGAATTAATCATCACTACCTCAATAAATTAGCATTAATAAGCCTTAAAATAGGCAGAAACAATATCCAGTATCCATTTAAATATCAATTATCAACCAATACTGTTAACTGGTGTAAAATTAAATTTTACCATCACAGGAGAACATTTTAAATAGTTATTATTGTTTATTTTTATTTCTTTATACCAGATACCGTGCAAATCTAACAAAAGGTGTAGAACTGTTTCAACTTTTTAAAATGATTTTTAAACCAACAGATTTTAGTTTCATATTTCTCTCAGCTCATAATTTCATAGTTAGTGCAAATATTGTGAAGTGGCCCTCAGTTGAGTTTTTGTCCCTTCATATTAAAAATTTGGTGCATATCTTGTTTTCTAGGAAAATGGACAAAGATTGCCTCAGAGATCCCAAACCGGATTGACTGCCAGTGCCTTCACAAGTGGAGAGCACTAACAAAAACTGTAAGTTCATTCTTCAATATGTCTTGCATTCTTCAAGAAGATTTAATATCATAAGCTTACACATTTGGTTGTTGCTTGTGTTTTTCAGCATAAATGTGTAAAAAGACGAAGGAAGCCAAGAACAGTGCCACGAAAAAGACAAAAAGTACTGAAAACTGAAAAAGAGGAGATACTCACCTCCAGCGAGGATGAAAAACAGATAAAGTATATGGACAGTGATGTTGAAACAGATGATCCCTTAGTCAAAGTTCAGGAAATACCACAAAAGGACTACATACAGCCAGATATGAAGGAGTGGATACCAGTAAATGCAAACACAGGGGTTCATTCTCTAGGAACTGTCAGGACTGTGTGGGTCCATCCACCCTCCCATGAGGAGGAGCTAGACAAATCCACTCTAGAATCTGTCTCAAACCGCATTCGATCAGAAAAGGGTAAATGTCCAAAAGTCATGCTCTGTTTTGTGCGCAATACTATCATGGACCGCTTTGGAAACGTGGAAAGAACTTATATAGGTTTGACACCTACTGTCTTGCAGTGCCAGGTAAGATGTTTTCTTTTTCCTTTCTGCTTTTAGGTCAGAACAGTTTTTATTTAGTTTTAGTTCAGTTCTTCTGTATTAAAAGGAATTTAATTTTTATGCATGTAGACTGACAATGAGAAGGCCATGCTCAAGGTGTCTATGAATGATATTAAACACTTCCTGCAGTGGAAGGGAAGATCTGCAGCTAAGAAGGTATGGTTAACACAAATGCTTACACATTTATAGTAAATAAAGCCATTGCATTATTATTATTTAAGTATAATAGAAAATAGTTTCCACTTTCTAATATGCTAACAATATTTAAAACTATAGCCTCATTCAGACCTAAGACTGTTAAGCCAGTGTTGTCTTTGTAATATCATACTTACTTTCCAAATATATTTTTTAATAATATATTATTTTACATTTATAGTAATACACTTACCTTTTATTGATTTGTATCATTTCTTTTCCCCCTTTCAAAAAGGAGAAAATGACAAATGCAAAAAATACTAAGAAAAGAAGGTCGGGTCAAGACATGACCGGCCTTAATAATGACCTCTTAAAAGCCATCACCCCATGGATTGGTAATATGATCCTGCCTGCTCCAGAGAATGAAAACACATTTTGTGAAGGTACAGACCTTTGTTTCACTGACAAAACACCTACATTTTTGTGGGTGGTTTCTGTCAGTCCTAAAAAGTCTTAATTCACTCTTGTACAGTTTTTTTAGCCTTAAAAGGTCACTCATTAAATGTTGCATGCATTGTTTTGGTTTTACAGTACAAATATCTAACATCCTTAAATAAACATGTTTATTTGAGATGCCAATTTAAAATGGAAAAGTCTTATTTTTGTGTGTGTGTGTGTGTAAAATTAATTAAAAAATAATGGAGATCAGTTGGAAGCTGTATTTTGAAGTTCTGCTAATACAACTCACAATTGTAAGTTCCCTAGATAATTAGTTTTAGAAAACTTATTGTAATGATATTATTGTGTAATATGCATTTAGAGAACATTGTTTTACATATTGGGTAAGGGAGACACATTGCGTGACCTTTTATTATTCCTCAAAATTTCTTTACTAGGTCTTAAATTTAAACTTACATTTTCTTAACGTCTTAAATTGACCTTAATAAAGCCTGCAGAAAGTCTGTGCAAGTACATTTTGTAACTATAATTCACATTGACTTCAAGCAATAAGTGCAATTTAATTTATTGTACTATTGTAAGTAAATAATTCAAGTAATTCTTTTTTTAATCAGTAATTTTTTTTACAGGTGATCTTGTTGGAATGAAAGCAGAAGACATCGCTCTTCCAAAAACATCAGTGTTTTCATTTTTCCTCAAAGTAAGCCTAATTACTTTGTCAGTGGTTATTATGAAATAAAAATAAAGACAGCAGTGTTTAAATGGCAGCATTTTCTCAACACAGGCATTTCAAATAGACATCAAGGGTTGCAGGAATGTGATTGGAATTCAACAAATGATCGTCATTAAGGTATTTATCAATCCCGCATCTTAGGTTTATTAGCCTAGTTGTCATACTTTGTTGCCGATGTGCATATGAATGTGCAATAATCGCAGTAGAAATTATCTTGAAAGTTTAGTTTCCGTCTGTATTGTCAGTTGTTCTCACTTTTCTTGTCTTTTTTCAGAAGCCAATTGCTCAATCTAAACCACGAACAGGTATGTCAGTTTATATTTATTCATTTTAACTTTTTTAACTATAATAGCAAATAACACTATCCAAAGAGTTATATTTCTTTCTGCAATAACATGATTTATTTTATTAATCTTCCTATGGTTATTTGCCTCCTCCTCAAAAAGTGTCAGCGATGCTTAAGAATGCAAAAAAGAAAGCTGAGCAAAAGAAACCTTCAGAACCTCCTCAACATCCACCTCCTCTGCAGCCGGTTCTTCTCAACCCTCTCCAACTGCCAGTCATGCAGATGACAAACCCAACTTTTATTCAACCCAAGACTCTTGTCATTACACCGCCAAACAAGCAGAGGGCAGTGCAGCCATTACTAATTAAGTCACCACCACGAGTTTTATCACAGAATCCTCTACCGCCAATACAACCGACTGCAGCTGCAGAACCTGACATGGCCTTAACCCCCAAATCACCAAGTACAGAGGACTCAAACAGCATCAGATCTACAAAACGCATCCGCAAACCTACTGAGAAAGTCCAAGCCCTAATGGAAGAAGCCAAAGGTAAAGGTGATAAAAAACAGTCACCACAAAAAAATCAAGACAAACACAATGTTGTTTTTCCAACTATTACATTGCAGACACAGCCAATAAACTGGATTTTTACCCCCACCGATTTGGTACAAGTAACTGGTCCACTTTCTGCTAATATCCCAAGCAACCAGACACTAACTTTGCCAAATAGTTCTCCCCTAAATAACAGTGTTAGTCCATGCATTTCAACTAATCTATACCCATCATCTGCACTGGTTGTTGCTCCTCCCTCTACCCTAAAGACTTCTCCCTCAGTGAACATTAGCCCCAATGGGAACCAGACAACTCTTTCACCTACTTCTACCTTAGTACAGAGCAAAAGTGAGCTACATAGTTCTCAGATGTTATCCTCAACACCTACCGAAGTGGACCAAAAAGGTTTACACGTTGAAGCTACGAAGAGTTCCTCAGACTCCTCTTCTGATGAATGCATTGTAAGGCAATATCAGACATCTACATCAACTGGTTCCAGAGTATCTCCTGCTGTTTTCAGTGTTCTTCCAGTTCCCTTGACTGTGCCAGCTTCGGCTAGTTCACCAGTCTTATTGAAGCCAACAAATAATGTTGCAGTGGCAAAGTCTCCTGGTGTTACTGAAAATGGCTGCATTCTTGTGAGAACTAATCAGCTGCCAACCTTCATCCAGCAGAAAAGTTTGCCCGACACAATATTGGGCCCCCTTTCTGCTTCTAGAACACCAACTGCACCTTCACCTCAGGTTGTAGCTCAGTGTCCTCAGATTGTAGCCCCATTAGCTCAGATTGTGGCTTGGCCACCTCAGATTATGGCTTCATTAGCTCGCACTGGGGCGCCATCACCTCGAATTATGGCTCCATCACCTTGGCCCGTGGCTCCATCAGTTCAGATTGTGGCTCCACCACCTCGGCACATGGCTCCATTTGTTCAGACTGTGGCTCCATCACCTCAGTTTGTGACTCCATCGACTCAGTTTGTGGCTTCATCACCTCAGATTGTAGTTCCATCAGATCAGATTGCCGCTCCAACACCTTGGCCCGTGGCTCCATCAGTTCAGATTGTGGCTCCATCACCTTGTACGGTGGTCTCTTCACCTCAAACTGTGGCTTCATCACCTCCGGTTGTGGTTCCACCACCTTGTATTATGGCTCCATCACCTCAGTTTGTGGCTCCACCACCTCGTATTATGGCTCCATCACCTCAGATTTTGGCTTCATCAGAAGTGCCTCATATCAGAACATTAAGTGAGCAATTGCTCTCTCTTCCTGATATTCCCTCTGATGTTGTTAGCTTTAATCCTCATTTGGTATTCCCTGAGCAGTCTTCTGAAGTAGATGACTGGATAAATGGAAAAGGTGGAATTCCGCTACCTCATTTAGAGATGTCTTTGCCTTACCTTCCACCATCTGCCACCAGCATCAAAACACTGACTTCTTTGCTCAAAATTAAGCAATCTCTGCTTGCAGCTGCAGTGAATATCCTGCCAGTTGAGTATCAAAACTATAGGGATGAAGAAGCTCAAGTAGCTGCCATCCGCAAAATTATTGCCGAAAGGTTTGCCTCAAATCCAGCATACCAGCTTTTGAAGGCTCGTTTCATGTCATGCTTTACTTTACCAGCCCTTTTGGCCACTATAAACCCTTCTGTGAAATGTGAGTTGCCCACAGATAACACTGACGATGAAGATGAGGTCTTGTTAATACAAAACTTAAAAAAAAGGATTCGGCCACCAGCTGCAGTAAGTTGCTTATAACATTGAAGCAGTCTTTGTTTGTTTTGATTGTTCATTTATTTTTATTATAATTCATTCATTTTTCCCTATCTTTCAGAAGATTGAACTTAACACAAATGAAAACGAAGCATCAGCGAAACAGTTCTCAGGAATCAGTACAGAAAAGCAAAGAAGTCAACGTTGAATTATTATCTGAATGAATACAAGTAACTTCAGATTTTGTATAGTTCATGATTTGTGTAGAAATGTGTACCACTTCAAAAAAAAGACAATATTACAATTAAAGGGACCAGTCAGGCATTCATTGCACTAAGTTCTTTTAGTCCATCCACACGTTTTGTTTAAGAACGTTCAGTATGTGTCCTGACAATGTTTTTATTTTGTTACTGCTTTTTGAATAAATTGTTCTGTAGAAATTTGAAATGTTTGTGCATTTGTATTTTGTTATGCTTTTATATTATGCAACTATAATTTGCATCCTAAACCTGAAGCTAAAATTTGTGAAAATCATACATTTATAAGAAATTATTTTGTATATTCAAAAAATGTATTGGGTTTTTAAACAAACTTAATTTCAAATTCATATCAGATGAGAAAATTGGTGACTACTTAGAAGTAGGCTATTACAAGGGGGTGCCACACGTTGAGATATAAATATATTAATAAAGGTTGAGTATGTATTTTCTTCAGAAAATTTTGGACTCATTATATACTCATACTAACCAAATACCACAGAAAGTGTGTTGCAGCTCAACAATTTATTGTGAAATAGAGGGAAATTAAAAAAAACTGCAATGACAGCTGGAAAAGGGAACTTACATCAGCACAGTGTTTAGTGAACTTCATTTCCTTTTTGAGTTTACAGGCGAGCTGAATGTGTAATGTGCGTTTAGCCTTAAAACTCATAATCAACTATTTTAAACTAACAAAGAGCTAGTGTCAGTCATGTTTGATGGCCCAGGGGGATTTGAGGTGGCGGAGGATGATGAGTGCTGGGCACGACTGGAAGACTACAGAATGCTTCTCATCAAGACCATTGAGCCCTCAAGGATAACACCTTATCTGAGACAATGTAAAGTGCTGAGCAGTGAGGATGAAGAACAGATCTACAACGACCCCAGTCTGGTTATCAGACGTAGAAAAGTTGGTACGTATTTTTACGTTAAACATTAAATATGCAGGAAATATTTTTGAAAGAAACAGTTACTGCATTATCTGAAGCTAGTTACTGTATAGTCTTAAGCTTTGTAGCTTATTTTATAAATATGCACTTAAGTAGTATCTAGATATTTAAATGGTTCAGGAAGGTTTTCTTTTATTGTTCGTTTTTTTGGCTTATAGGAGTACTGCTGGACATATTACAAAGAACTGGCCTCAAAGGATATGAGGCATTTCTAGAGAGTTTGGAGCTGGACTATCCAGATGTGTACCGCAAAATCACCGGCAAAGAGCCTGCTAGGGTCTTCTCCATACTTATTGGTAAGTAGTATATTTTTAATTAAGCAGGCCTATCAGTGGGTTAGTATAGGCTACTTATTTAATTTGTTTAACAAAAGATACTTTTGTCTCATCTATGCTATTAAGACTTTGTCAAATATTGCCACAGAACTGTTAACCAAACCAATTGTTGATCCCCACCAAAAATGTCCTGACAGACAGTCTGTATGGAAGAAGTGGTCCCAGTGCTGCTTTCTGTCATGGTTTCTGTATGCAAACCTCGAGAATTCTCTGTGTCTGTTCACCCAGACACGGCCGGTGAATGTGGCCTCACTCAGTTCCTCATGAGCGAGGTCTCTCGCCTACAAAAGCTTACACAGGACGAACGGAGGAAGCGACTCGAAGTTTCTGCGAAGGTGGCGGAGCAGCTCAACAAGATCCGCCAGCTGCAGCTGTGTGAGAACGAGCTGCACAAACAGCAGGACCGCGTGCAGCGCATCCGAGAGGAGCGCGAGCGCGTGTGCGAGGAGGCGCGTAAACTGAGAGACGAGAATTACCGACTAATGCACGATCTGACCCGACTGAGCGAGGACAAGAACTGCGCACTCATGTGTAACAGAGATCTTCAACTCGAGGTGATCAGTCAGTCCAGCAGGAAAACCTTTCAAAAACACGTCTGGTTCATAGTTTACCACAAAAGAGATAAGATAATTATGCATTTGCTGCCCTAATTGTTATTTTTAACTGTAAATTTCATCACTCTGGTTGCGTCAGCAAGGTCCCATAGGACTTTTCTAATGGTTTTTGAATTGTTGCAGAAATCACCAACAAAAGTTTATAATTAATACACATTTAACAATCTTAAAGGGTTAGTTTACCCAAAAAGTTCATGTGGTTCCAAACCTGTAGTACCTTAGTTCATCTTCGGGAACACAAATGTAGATATTTTTGATGACACTGGTAAAGCAGTTCATGTGATATTTGCCATTTTGGAGGGTACCCCAGAATGTAATCACATGCATGCTGAACGTAAGCAATTCGCATTACATTGACTACATTCTGGGGTACTTTTTTTGAACCACTGTGAACCAGTGTCAGCAGGGTCTTGGATTTTGCCAAAAATATCTTAATTCGTGTTCCAAAGATGAACTATGGGTTTGGAATGACAAACCCTCACAAGGGTGAGTAATTAATGAAAGAATTTTCATTTTTGGGTGAACTTACCCTTTAACGAATGATCATAAATGTTGAACCCCACATTTGCCAGCAAAAGCTAAATAGCTAACAAATGATACCACATTGGTTTAATGTAACCATGATTTTTTTGTTTTGTTTTGTTTTGATCATTTTATGATCTTTTCTCTTTCTGTTTTTCCTTTTCTCCCTATTTGGTCCTTTCTGTTAGATTGAGAAATTGAAACACTGCTTGATGAATGCAGAAAGTGACTCAAAGATCCAACGGAAAAAAACAGTAACCTTGAAGAATGCCATGGAGCAGAGACCAAGCCCTGAGCTGATCTGGCAGATGCAGAGAGACAATGACCTCCTAACAGCTCGCATACAAGAGCTCGAAAATGCTTCCAAGGTAAATCAGTTTCATTAGACAATGAAAGCATTAAAATATGAACAAGAATGCCTAATACACACAATTCACTGACACAGGTCCAAACTCTGGAGCATGAAAAACTTGATTCACAGTCATTAGAGGAATTCAAACAACAAAGTCTGGCACAATACCAGGAGCTGGTGAATGATCTCTACAATCTAAGGAGAGACCTACATGATGCAGAAGAGCTACGTGATAAGGTAGCATTTGTTTAATATGGGCAGACTGGATTCAAAGTAAATATTACTGTATTTTTTCTTATGGATATATTAACACAGCATATGTGTGTACTGTGTATATTTATTATGTTTATATATACATGCATGTATATATTTAAGAAAAAGATGTTATTTTTATGTAATACTTCTAACTTACTTATATAATGTTTATAACATATTAATACATAATATAAGTTATATGACTATATATGTGCAAGTCTATATATATATATATATATAATTTTGTTTTTAAATTTAAGTATCGAGAGGAGAAAGATGAGTTAGAACTTAAGTGCATTATGCTAAAAAAAGACTCCAAAATGTACTGTGACCGAATGGAAGACATTCTGAAGCAGTTGGAAGAAGTCATCAAAGAAAGAGACAAGGTATCTCACTTTCCTCTTTGCATGACAAAGCAAATCAACAAATGTTATGGTCATATAAACATATATGTACAAACCAGGGCCTGTGGACTAAAGTTGCCCTGTGACCAGTTTTGATGTGGTCCAGCACAATCTGTATGGATATGGGGGGGGACGTGACAATAAAATCTTAATTTTATACTTATCTTTTTGTTTTCAGTATATTTCATTTTTGCAGTAAAATGTAGAAAATATAAACTTGATTAAGTATTGTAAATTATAACATGATATACTTGGATATAATTTGGCCCATAGTTTGCTCACATCTGCATCAGATGCCTGAAATGCCTGTCTTCATTCAGATTTATTCAATGGATCTGTTGTATCACATTAACCATGACAGTGTTATGGCACTGCCCTTTTAATAGGCTATTTGTACAAGAGAGGAGTACCATTTGGAGAACTCAAAAAATCTCCAAGACAAAGACCAGTACCGCAAACAGATCCGGGAGATGGGAGAGCGTTATGATGAACTTCAAGTCCAGTTGTTTCGAACTCAAGGAGAAGCTCTTGCTCTTCAGTCAAAGTTGCGCAAACAGAAAAACCCAATTCAAGTGGTATGTGACCACTGTACACTTGAAATTTATACTGCAGAGAGTGAGCGGGACGTGTGTGAATGGAATAGATGAGTCATTATCTAGTTTAAGTGTTTCCTGTTGTGTCACTCTGATGTAAGCACATATAGTCACAAAATGCATGATCGCTGGGTTATGGATTATAATGAATAGTGTGTTTGTTGTGATGTGTTTTATTCCCTCAGAACTCAGGAGAAAGCTCTTTGCTGAGTTCATTTGAGGTAATTTTATATAACTCTTATTTTATTCAAACACTCTTCATGAATAAGATATTTCTGTTTTCTTCATCATCTTAAAGTGCCATTGTTCTCTACAGCATTTGGTTTGTATTTTTTTTAGTCATCAACAGGGTTGCTTGCATTTTGTCCACAGATGAAAAGTCAGACTAGTGAGGAGGACTCCAGGGAAAGGGGTGAAAAGGGTAACATTTTCTCCATCAGATCTCAAAACATATATTATTCTCATTTTTAAAACACTGTTTCCGTTTTCTCGAAGATATGAGTGAAGAGTCACAGAGCCAGACATCTGGAGAGTACAATGTAGGTATCTTTGTGGATGCTTATTCATACAGAGATAATGGCTTCATTTTTTTATGCATATTTCATGTTTGCAGTTGTCTGAGATGATGTTCTCTGAGGGGGACATATCAGCTAATTGCAAACTTAAAGGAAAGTGCAACTTTTATTATAGGAGGTTGGTTTTTTTTTTATTTTTATTCTTTCATAACAACAGTTTAACAATTGGAATTAACCACTTTAGCTGAGCTACTATTTCAGATTTTAATAATAAAATGGAATGATTTGTTTCTAAGAAATACTCCTAATGTGGTCTTGGACAGGAAACGTGCGTTGAGAACCAAAAAATTCACAGAAAAAGAGAGTGTGAAGTGCATACTGGACAACACTACTGGGAGTGACACAGACGGGATGTGACATGCAGCTTTGGAACAGGGAAACAAATTGTGGCCTCCTTTGAAGGCATATTAAAATGCAGTCTAATAACAATTCAATATTGCCATGCATTCAGTTACCCATAAAGCTGGATTAACATCATATTAATACCATAGTGTTCCCTTTGTACACTCAATCATTGTACTGAGACTGATCTGCCATGAGTCCGATCTGACCATTTTTTTCTGTTATCTATTAATATATAATAAATTGTAATAATAATAAATGAAATATGTTTTTTTTTATGGAAATCTTGTTCTCTTGAGTAAAAGCAGTGGAAATGTTTTAATTATGTATTTTGTATGTGCAGAAACTGATGTTTAAAATGAACATACTCTAAAAATGTATGAACTTAAAAGATTGACAATTATCTCTAGTTTCACATTTAAGGGCATGCATTATACTGTATGAACTGATGTGAATGTGATATTCTAGTTATTTTTCTATTAACATTTTTGTGAAATTATGATGTGTAACATAACTTTTTTTTAGAATCAAGGGCAAAATAATAAAACAAAAAAATTTCATTTTTGTTTTACTTTGTTTGAATGAAAAATTTGATTGAACCGAACACACCACTTGATTTCACCGTTGGTTGGACTTTTTACTCCGCCTGCGTCACCTGTGTGTGGCTGCCATAGCAACAAGCAGTGTTGCCAACTTAGCAATTTTGTTGCTAGATTTAGCAACTTTTCATACTACCCTAGCAACTTTTTTTTCAAAT
>JAUCMS010000095.1:16039258-16072840 GCA_032357445.1 Enteromius radiatus | reverse complement strand
CGATCCTAAAAAACGTAATTAGTTGCTTCAGGTGTGTTTGATTAGAGTTGGAGCTAAACTTTGCAGGACAGTCGATCCCAGGAACAGGGTTGGGCACCCCTGATGTAAAGCCTATTTTCCCATGATCAGTAGAGTAGTACACTGCCCATTTGTCTTTCTTTCCCAGATTTCAGCGTTATTGAGAAAGTCCACCACAAAACTGGAGAAAATCAGTTATTTGATGCCATGTGATGTCCACAGACTGATTGACAGTAAAGCCATGGTAGTATATTCTACATGACAAATATGTATTTGTATGTTTTTTCTTTTGTCAAGAATCCATGTTTTCCACAGATGATAAACCAAGCTCTGCTAGCAAATCGACGTGCTTTGGCCAAACTGTACTTGAATTTGGTGGAGAAACATTTGCAGATGGATATTTTCCAAAGGCTGAGATGGAAGGAAAAGCTCCAAGACTGGAAACAAATAAAGCTTAATGACGCAGTTACCCGGTTCAGGTAGGTCTGATGTTAGAAAATTGTAAAAATTCCATTGAGAGAAAGATAATGCCATATTGATTACCAACAAAGTGCATTATTTGCATGGGTTTTTACAGTTATGTTAGTTAAGAATCCTACCAGGGCAACCAGAATACTGTACAGGCGAATAATATTATCTAAAATACAACATATACCCATTTTTATGTTCTTCCTACAGAGACGTTATGAACAGCCCTCACATTCAGAACCCTAAAAGCATTCAAGATACTTTGAGCACGTTGAAGTCAGATCAGAAAACACAGAGTGATAAACGCATCCAAACGTTGGAGATTATTAGGTAAGAAAAGAACCACTGATTTCTAGTCTTACACACCATTTCCTCACTGATTGTTAGTTAGCATGTAACATTTACTTACATTTTCTGCCCCATATCAAGAGACATGACGCCTCCAAGAATCTCAAAGTCATTAGTTGCAGAGTGGTATTCAGCACTGTCTGTCATCAATGAGCAAATAGGTCAGAAATGTAGTTCTCATTACAGTAATTCACGATTATACAATGGTAGTTCATGCACTTTCAAAAATTCCTCACTACAGTATGTTCTATTTCTTCAGATTGTGTTCACATTGCCACAATGGAAACACTTCATAAAAACTTTGAGAAAAACTGGCAAGTATGTTCGGCAGAGGTTGATCTCTTTAAGGTGCGAAATAACTTTTGCTTTCCCATTTGTAGTGATTGTCGAAACACTACAGAAATGTAACAATCTTCTCAATAATGTAACAATGTAATGTAACAATATTCTTTACTCACAGACAGAGGTGTCCACATACGGATTCACCTCAGAAGAAATACAGAAAATTGTTAACATGGAGATACTACCTCTCATTGGCCAGTGCCAGTCACAAACTGAGGTCTATTTAAAAAAACTTGATGTAGGTTTTGTTTTCTCAATGCTTTAAATGAAATCTCTCTACCTCTGGACTATCATGTCATATTGTGTACTGTAACCTTTAACATTCTTACAGAAAGCTTTTGAGTGTTTAGCCAAAACCACAGCTTATGACAGTAAGTGCCTGTTGAAGTTCATGTGTGGGGCAGCTCAACTGTGGGAAGACCACTGTGCAGGCATGTTGAACAGAGAACAGCAGCTACAAAGTTCACTGGAGTCCCTCCATCAAATCCACAAACTAGAGAATCAGGCACGATTGCTTTAACTGTTTTATGCATTTCTTATAAGTAATGCTTGTAATATTCATCTTTTTTGCAGTATTTTGTAACATTTCACACCTTGACATATTTGAACATGGATATAACCCGTCAAATGTCTCACACTACAGAGGAAAGAGGCCCAGCTGGATATGATGTTGGACAAACTCAGGCAGGAAAGCTCAGAGGAAGCTCTGAAAGCCTCTTTAAAGGAGACACTAAACTATTTGGAAGAAGTTAAGAATGGGTAACACATTGAGATTTCTTTTTGAGTTTTTTTTGTTCAAAATCTGAAGAAAAAAATAACCACAAAATAATGAAAACCTGGTTTCTGTAAATTCTTTTCCTGCATTTTTTTAAGGTATATGAACATTTATAAAGAGGAAGCTGAAACTGTGGAGTCCTACCCAACGTTAGTCTTGCAGGAATTACAAGCATACAGTCATTCTGTCAGTAAATTCTTTAATGTCAAAGAAATTTATGGCCAGGTAAGTATTCAACCAGAACAATGCCGTTATCTCTGTTTGTTGAAAGACAAATATTGTTTAAAATGACTTTATTGTTCATGACAGGACTCAAAGGAGTTTTGCCAACTTTATCCTTCTCTTAAACTTGGTGAGTTAAAAAAACTAACACCAATGAACTTTTCCAGTATCTGTTGCCTCTGCACCACCAATTTAGCATGTTTATTTTGGTGTTTACTCAGGTCAAAGCATGACAACTATTCAAACCGAAAGATCGGAGGCAGAATTTGAGTTGAAACACGCACAAACGCCACATTTCAGCAATCAAGAAAGCTCAACATTCAGCTCATCCAGTGCAGTGGTAATGACACATACAACTTACCTCTTTTATTTTGTGTCTACTTAAATATTTTTGTTTTTTTATTATAACGTTATATTTTTGTAGGATGGCCAAGGTGGTAAGACTTTAGAATTTTCAGTCTCTCAAACCAAAGAGAATCTCACTACTGCAAAAGGAAATGTGTATAACTGCTCTGGGTTTCACACTACCCGCGATGAGGAACAGCAGACAGACCTTAAGGAAACCGAGCTGGTTTTCTTCCCAAAGGTTCTCATTGTTGAATTGCTACAAGAGTAAGTGTACAGTAGAAATGATAGATTTGGAATAATGCTTTGTTTGATCATGGTGATATCTATCTTATGTTCTTCCACCGATTTGTTCAAAAACGATATAGGCTTCTTACAATCAGCAAACCAAAAACCACAAGCTAGAGCTGAAATTAAAATTGTGCAATAAACAAAAATCCATGTTCTCTTTTATATAATATATTTTACTTCCTCTTGCGGTTCTTTGAGCTTACTTTATGTTATGGGTTTTTTTGTGAATAACAAAGAACAAAATTAATTTTTATTGAAATTCATTCATAGTGTAAGACAAAAAATGTTCAGCCACCTGGAAGAGAGGTTTCATATTACTCTAACCAACACTGCAACTCTTGTGGAAGCCAAGAAAGAGAAACTGAAAGCTGAGCTAGAACTTCGTCTACAGCTCCACCAACCTCGTGCTGCAAGAATAGAGATGGACATTCACATTGTCAGAGCAGGTTTGTCCCTTCATCACATGCAAAGCCATTTTGGTTTTTACTTACTTGGGGAAGTGTAACAGCCCATGTTAAAGCATACATCATTTTTTTTTTTTACTTAATACAGGAATAACATATAATAAAACCATAACTGAATGTGATGTTTTTACACATAAAATCTTTTGACGTTCTTGAGTAGGATTTTTTTCAAAAATCAAGATGTGCTGTTGAATATACTCACAAGCATTTATGGTTAACGATAATGTTTTAAAACTTTTAATTATGCATTTGTAATGAAACATTTTTTAGTACTTAAACAAATATTTTCTTTAAATTGAATATTGAATAATCAAAATGTACTTTAAGTCATGACAAAAGATTATATTTTGATTTAAAAGTAAAACTTTTAAATTGCATTACGACAAAGTGAATGTAATAAGTGTAGATTAGTGTTTTAAGAACATATCATTTTTAATAAGAGAGAAGTAAAATGTTGCAATCTGTTTTTTTACATGGCCAGCTGAACTAGTGCTACACCGAGAACGCATGGATCAACACTGCAAGGGTGTACTGGACGTCCTAGAAGACTGCCGGACAGAAGTACAGGAGTTACAGATCCACCAAAATAAACTGACAGAAGACTTCCTAATGCAAATCTACAATAGACAGAAAGATTTTACCTTTGCCACTAATTCCGAAAAGTAAATGAATGAAAACAAACAATGTATAGTGGTAATTATGTGTACCGTTTATACACAATCACAATCTCACACTTATTCTGGCCTTTTTTTATTCACAGAATAAATCAAATTCGTACCTCGCTTCAAACCAACCTGAACAAGCACATCAGTATCATCCAGACTCTACAAAGAGACTTAAGGCAGAAGACAGAGTTCAGACTGGAGGCCCTTAGGGACTCAAACGTTCAGATCATGAGATCTTTCAAGTACGTCATTGACATTTTCTGTATAAGCAATTAGAAATGTTGCGTTTCGCAGTGAATT
Organism: Enteromius radiatus; assembly: GCA_032357445.1. NCBI lineage: Eukaryota > Metazoa > Chordata > Actinopteri > Cypriniformes > Cyprinidae > Enteromius > Enteromius radiatus. The sequence continues at coordinate 16,068,602 of JAUCMS010000095.1, read as the reverse complement.
TATTTATAAACTTTGAATATATTATTGATCACTGATGTATTTTCACAAGATTATTTTCGGAGGGTGGCAATTTTACACCCCATGAAATTGAAGTCTTTCATTCACATCTGGAAAAAATGGACAAGCACATTGATTCTGCAGAGTGGGCCATAATGCAAGACATGGAAGAAAAAGAAACAAAGTGTCTGGAGCAGGTAGAGATTTATTATTAAAGAGTCACACATTAATTATTAATTGCCCAGGATGTAACTGTGAGAATCCATTTTTTTTCTCAGGCCAAGGATATACTGAGGAAGTTTGAGGAAAAATTTAGTTTTCTTGCTATCGATGTGAAGTTTCTTGAAAAACTGCAACAAATTTTTACAAACACACGGGTCCAGATAAGAGGCGAGGTATTTTAAGTATATAATTTAGTCCTATTTCATTTCCTTCCCTGTGTATGCTGTTCATAATCTGCTGAATTTGTATTTGTCTGCTCAGGCTTTTAAGAGTAACACGCAGAAAAAATCGATTGACAGCATGCTGAGTAATTTAAAGGAAGTGACTGCTGAGTATGACCAACCCAGCTCCAAAAAGAAGGTAAATGGCCTAATACATTATTAGATTCACATATGTTCCATTGTAATACTGGTCTACAGAAAACAATTGTTTTGTATTGTAGATTGTAACCATAGTGGAGATAACCAGTTTAACAACTTCTTTAATGGAGGAACTAAAGAAGAGATGTCAGTACCTTGACTGCTTCTTGGTATGGCATTACACATTCTGATGCTACAGGTATATTTAAATGTAATCCCTAATGAATGATGATAATAGTTTGATATATTTTTATAGGATGCTTCTATGGCTGTCCCCCAACCACAGACTCCACTTCAGGGGGCTTTTGCAGTTGCTGCTCGCCCTAAGTCCCGAATACAGGAAAAAACAGGCAGTCCAGATGAAGATGGCCTGCTCCATCCTAGCCGCATTGGAGTGTCCTTTATGGATGATGCGGCCATGGGGGTTATCAAAGGCCTGCTCAAGTCAGTGTCCTTAAATTTCAAATGTTCACCAACAGTTGTCGACATAAGTGACTCAATACCTCTGAAGTGATTCAGTTTTTCATTCAATTTGTATCATTGATTCTGTTGTGGGCGAGTATTTGTAATGCCCTCAAACAGGAACATGTTACATCTGGGTATAATGAAAACAAAAAAGAGGAAATTGACATACATAATGTCTGTTTCCTGCAGGGTAGGCAAAACTCAGGACCTCAAGGAGGCAAACCTTGACCCAACAGAAAGACGCTCTTCAGCAGGTTGGATTCTTTATGTGTCCTCATAATATACAGTAATTCGACTGTTATGTTTACCTTTTTACACACATCTGTGACTAGATTTTGTGGATTCTTGTAAATATCTTAAGTTGTTTGCCTTCAGCAAGGTTAAACTCTCCACTTGGATCAGATTGGAGGTCAGGAAAGAGCCCCAGTCAGTCTGGAATTGAGACTCTGTGCAGAAAGTCAGTGGAGTCAATGACCACCCAGAGGTTTGACATTTTAAATTTAGGAAATACCATTAGAGAAGTGGCTATGTCTTCTGGTGGTAATGTAGTAATATAGTATTATGGAATACATATAGAAAACGAGCTGTAATAGATGGCATACTTTCCATTTAATGGACATTTATGATCCAAAATGTTTTATATATGTTTTTTTAAACATTTTTGTCAGTTTAAAGAAATTCTCCAAACCCAACCGCTTTGATAAGAAGTTCCTTATTTTTGGCTCAAAACCTGAAGAGCAGCAGGACAGGTCAGTGCATTTGCTGGCTGTTTTTATATATACTGTATGTATATACGCTGCCCTCCAAAAGTTTGGAAACACCATAGAAAAGTGGGGTTTTCGACAATATTGGCATGAAACAATTTGTAATAATTTTGCACTGATAAGGGATAACACAAACTACGAAAACATATTTTATTGCATAAACAGTTTATACATAGAAAACACTTCAAGGGTCTCACCTCAGTCATGGTATTGAGGGTGGAGACTGCACTAGTTATTCACTCCCTCCACCTTCAATCCCTGCCGGACCTGGGACTCGAACCCACAAACTTTCGATTACAAGCCCGACTCCCTAACCATTATTATGTAATCAAAATGAAAATTATTATTGCTGGTCTTCAATGAAAATGTCAAGTTCATTTAAAGTACAGTATTTGTACAAAAATTAAAAGGATGTATGCTGATATCATCCAAAACCACACTTTTCCAGGGGTGTTTCCATCCTTTTTTTTTCTTCTTTTTCTTTTGTGGTGTTAATTTCATTTTTGCATTTCCCAGTGTTGCCTTTAAAGCTTCAATCACCAGTATTCTGTGGAAAGCCAATGATATTCTCCTCTTAATGGCAGAGGTACTATGAAAAAAATATTAAGTCAATCTGTTTCATACAAATAAGGTGTTAAAACAGCTGAGCTATGTGTCACCATCAGGAGTTCTATAAGAAGAAAGAGCGCCGACCTACCACTCGTCCTGAGCAACTGCAGGAGACATTTGATCAGTGTGCAGAGGAGATACACAAAACACTTCTTACCTACCAGAGCCAGTCACATGATTACCACAACAGCTGTCTGCAAGGTTAAACCATGAGATATTGTCCAAAATGTTACTTACAAAAATAGGCAAAAAAGTTGACCTGTTACAATGCAATATGCATTTATTACAATAGGATGGATGATACTGTTCACATGTAACCCATGTCAAATTTCACTATTTCTGCCATCATTTTCTCACCTTCAAGTTGAACCTGTAAACCAAACCTGTATGAGTTTTTTTCTTATTTCTTCTGCCGAACACAAAAAGGAAACATGAGGCTGACCATAACCAAACTTTTTCTGGACCCCACTGACGTCCTTAGTATTTTGTGTCATACTATGAATGTCAGTCAGGACCAGCTACTGTTCTTCAAAAAAAAAATGTTATGTTCAACAGAAGAAAAATACCCAGTGCCAATAATAACAGAGATCAGATTTTAAGATATAAAATGTGCATTTCTAACATTTATGATAACACTTTTTGCTCTGAGTAGAATTTCGGGTGCAGTTGAAGGCTATTGAAGAGTTTCTGTCCAGCGTACCAGAGAAGCTTTATTCTAAACTAAGAGATCAACACCTTGAGGAACTGATGCAAAACATGACAGATATTCAACACCGGTTTCAACTATCTCAGCAGCAGAGTGAACAAAAAAGGGTATGTGAACAAATGCAGAACAATGGTGAGAGCAGAGGAAATTATTCTGTCATCCTAACCTGTCAAGTTCCTCCCATGTAGTCACTCTGAGGAAGAAGAGATTAAACTGTCACAGTGAAAGAGTACTATTATCTACAGTACACACATGAACCTGTGTTTATTCATAAAGAGTAGGTCACCAGGTTTGTCCTATTTTGTGGCCTGCTTTCATAGAGGGAGCACAGTGATCAACTGCGTGTGCGTCTGAGCCATCCGGCCTGTGAGACAGAACTGAAGCAACTGGTGCTGGCTGAGGAGGAGAGACACACGGAGCAAAGACAAGTCATCCAGGACACCAGAGAGCAAGCTCAGGTTACAGACTTGGTGCTTTATAGGGTTACTCAACACCAAAATGAAAAATTTGTCAATCACTTATCCCCATGTCGTTCCAAACCTGTAAAAGCTTATGTGCATCCACAGGATCCTGTACAAAATGGACATAGGGGTAATTGATTAATGACATTAACATTTTCATTTTGAGGTTTGAGTAACCCTTGAACTCAAGAAATTTCAGTTCTGATTTCATTGTTTTGTGTAAAAATCACACACATTAAACTTTGTCTTCTTGTTTCTGGACAGGCCTGTGCTCTCAAAAATGCAGAGGAATTCGTCACTGCTCTTGCCAGGTTGGCGGAGACCTTACTCTTCCAATTTGATAACCTCATAACCATTCATGAGGTTCAAGTGGGATGTAAGTTTATGAATTAATGGATGGAAATGTACATGGTGCCACAGCCAAGGTTTGATTTGGCTACAATCAGTGTTGGTATATTGACACATTATAAGCAATATGAATACAATTATAGGAAGTAGGTAATACGTTTTTTTTTATGTGTTTGCTGAAAAAAGAAGTATATATTGAATATATGCACAATTTTTATTACATTGTATTTGGTGTGAATAGGTTTATCAGGCCTGCTATCAGCTAAGGACAAAAAAGAAGGAACATGGTTTTCCCTGTGCAATTTAACTATAAAATAATAAAGTAATTATAAAGGTTTTTTTTTTTTAACTGCACTGAGACAGAGAGTAACACAATAGTGCAACACGTTGCTTACAATGTTCTGAAACACAATAATCATTCCTTTACTCACTCAAACCTGAATGTTTTTTGAAAAAGCAGATGCTAAAACACAAACTGACCTTCTGCAAGAAGACAGGAGCAGTACTCTAATGCAGAAAGGCAGCAGGTGTGGAAATATTTTAATCAAAATAGATGTCTTTCAGGCACCTTTTTTTGTTTTATATGGGACATTAACTCTGAAAGTTAACTGCTGAATTGCTGTTGTTTTGTAGAACATGGTCAGGCATTTGTTATTTTGGATTCTCTGATGGCAGCTCATTTCATAAACAATCTCCGGAAACGGCCAACATCACAACAGTTAAAACCACACTAGGGCACCTTAAGGCTGTTGAGCAGCGAGATGCAGTGCATGAGGTAAAGCTGATTTCAAATTTCATTTTTTTTTTTCATTTTTCAAAGTTCAGTTTTAAAAGGCACGCGGGGTTCGAGCTCTGCCCTCGCAAGGGTTAGAATTACTAGGGCTCTGAGTCCGCAGAGCTCCCAGTTTGCTCCCCTGGACAGCATGCCAAACATGCTATTCTATTTGCATTATGAGGAAGTGTGAATTTGTGTTGGTGACTAAACAGTTGCACGTAGCCACTGACTTCTATAGTATTTTCCCCATACTATGGAAGTCACTGGCTACCATCAACTGCAGAAGGAACTTATCATACAGGTTTGTAACAACTTGAGTGTGTAAATGATGACAATTAGAATTTTTTTGAACGTAAATTATAAATATATATATATAAAAGTGTTCTGCTTGTGAAACCGTTAATCTTCCCCCAGCACTATGGGCAGAGGCTTCAGGAGGAGCTGTTCAAAGTCCAGCGAGAGTATGATGCTCAGGAAAGACAGCTTCAGCAGTGGCATGACCACTGGCAGAGTCAGCTAAAAACCCTTGCTTCACTCAACTCTGATTGACCACGAGACATTTATGGACACTGACAATCTAAGCCGAGGCATTAAACACCATCAAAGAGAAGGGACACTAAACTACTCTACACTGACTTCTCTTTCAACTGTGCTTACTCAACATTTTCACGCTAATCTGTTCCATGCTGTTGGATTCATGCAAGCAGTAAAATAATGGCTGCTATGAATAGGTTAACGCAAAGTTTGATGATATAGAAAAATGTTTATTCCATATTTTCAAGTTTAATTGGTTTAGTGTTTTGCAAGAATTAAATAAAAACATTCTAATAAATGCAACCCATCTTATTAGTCATACAAGTCCCTAAAACAATACAATAAAATTGACATACAAACAGAATAATGTGTAAACATAAGAGCATGATAAATCAAGCACTAAATAGTGCCTTACAGTCCATTTGGTTTCGAGTTGACACTGAGCAGCGTGTGTTCTCATTAAAGAGCTTTTCACATTTTTAAGTTTGGGTACTCTAGACCCTAGAAACCATATTTCACAGATCTCTGGAGAACCAGCAGCACTACCATCTGTCTTAGCATCATAACCATTCTGAAGCTTCTATTCTTGAAACAACAATTTCAGCGTTTTCTTAGCAGAATATCCCAACTCTCTCTCCAGCGCAGTGCGGCAAGCTCGTCTGATGATAATGCTGGCTGGCCATAGGTCAGAGGACTCAGGTTGTGGTAGAACATGTATACTGAACAAAGGACTGCCAGAATAACACCACCAAATGCTTTCCTTTGAGCTGGGGATCTGAGAAACAGCATGACATACAGATGATTTACACTGGAGTGACACAGGGATACAGATTTCATTCACATACACCATGATTCTTAAGCTTTTTTTTTTTTTTACTTTAAACATCAAAGAATCCTTGAAAAAAATATATCAGTTTTTTCTCAAAAATATTAAGCAGCACTACTGTTTTAAACAGCAAGAGATGTTTATTGAGCAGCAAATTAGCAAATAATGATCCTTCGGAAATCATTCTAAGACATGAGTAATGACTGCTGAAGAATATATCCGAATATAAAACGGTTATTGTCATATTATTTCATTTATTACTGTTTGCTGTGTTTTTATGATTGGCAAGCATAACACACTTCTTTCTAAAACAAACAAAAAAAAAGTGAAATGAGACAGAAATGAGAACTCTTACCTCAATACATGGATGTACAGATGCTCTATGACTATAGGTATCTGCAAGATCTTGAAGGTGAGTGCTGGAAGATAGTGATACAGAAATAGAGTCTTCTCCATTAAGACAAATGGCAGGTAGTTCACTGCCCAGCCTCCAAAACAAATGAAACCAGCCAAAATCAGCTGTTCCCAAGAGTCTGAAAAAAGTGGGAAAAGAACCGTTTATTAAAGGTGATGGTGAAGCAAACATGTCTATTATTACTGTTTACAGTTATTGTTAAAGAATAAACTATCCCCAGTATTGAACTACTTTTTGAAACGTGTCCCTCACTGTCTGTGTGACGAACATGAATGATCCATCAAATCACATGGCAGTACTTCCAGGCACAAACCTTGAGGAATGTCTTCAACTTTCCTCCGTCGTCTTAATAAGTAGGTCAGAAACATAAGACAGTAAACAACCAGGGAAAGGTTTGCAATGGTCCAATTAACAATATTTCCGATAAGCTGAATCTGTGCCTGTATTAAAAACAGAAATGTTTATATTAGCCCCATATTTATTCTATTAAACACAAGAGATAAAAGAAAAACCACCAGAAAGATGATGACATACATTACTTGAAGGATGAAGCCAGTATGCAATGTTGGTGTCCATTGTGATCCATTCAAGAGGTGATGAACTATACTTGTGCTCAGACTCTTCATTCTTTACTGTAAGCATCTTCCACTGTTACTCAAACATACAACAGCAGCAGCTCTAAATGGCTTTTCTGATGACATCATGGCATCAGGACCATTATTCAGATTTAATATTCACCTGCAGCTCAAGAAATTTGGCCATAAAAGTGAGGTTTCTCTTGATGTCGCTGTGGGTAGGTGATTTTAGCTCCAGCTCCCTTTCCTTCTGTTCCTGACCTGTATAGATGTGAGTTTAATCAAGGAGGAACACAAAAGCAATACGAAAACATGTACAGATGTTAATTCTCATACTTCTGCCATAGCGATGCTCCTCCACGTTCCACATGCCGCTCTGCTGGTAGCCTTTATGAATCTTATCTCCAACCACCTCCAGCTGTTTGAAACCCCACTCCGGCAGAGATGCTCCACTGAGCTGCAAAACATTACAGAACAGGTATTAAGAACTCTTTCAAAAGAGATACTCCACCTAAAATTGCATATTTTGTCATCACCCTTATTTTGTTATGGAAGACAAAATAAGACAGGTCTGGAACAATATGAGTGAATTACTAATGATACAATATAACAATCACTGTTGAAATACCTTGTATGAGAAAACTTTATTATGCCTTTTATTTTCAGTACAAACTGTACTAATATACAAACCTTTAAAACAGCTGAAGTGTTCACATGGACTAGTCGCACCTCTGATAAAATCGTCTTCCAGATCTCTCTATCAGACTCTCGGTTCATTATGTCCTACAGTGCAATGAAAACAATATGCGTTATAAAAAACAAAAAAAAAAAAACATGTAAATGTGAATCATGTATTATAGACTTATGGGTCTTAGATCTTACCACTCTCCATAGATTCTGAGCTGGCATAGACACATTAAAGTCAATGTAGCCAGACACTTCCTGTGAGTGAGGACTCATGGGGGCTGCAACATCATGTCTTGAAAACAAAGCATAATTCGGTTTTTGCTACTACTACAATTATTAAGAAGTAATGAAATCTCAAAAATAATTTGGCAAAAACTATATTAATTGATATTACTGTTCACAAAAACTATTTAATATGAAAAGTACATTTAACAAATGTGATGATGGTAAAGTTATATTACGTGTTTAGGTAGCGAGAGGTCATTCCATGCAGCAGCTGAATAGTGTCGCCATGTCTGACAGGTCTGGGTGGGCTGCTGACCACAAGACTCTGCCTGGGGTTTAAAATTACAATTACAATACAATTCATGTTAAATATTTAGCTGTAGCCCACACATGGGTCATAATCTTTCACATTTGTTTTTAGGAATGCTATTATTATTATTAGAAGGATAGTTTACCCATAAACTTGAAAATGAGCTGAAAATGTACTCAATCTCAGGGCATCCAAAATATAGACTAGTTTGCTTCTTCTTGGGCAAAGATCTGAAGAAATTTAGCAACACATCACGTGATCCTCAGCACTGCAGTGAATGGGTGCCGTCAGAATGAACAGAAACAGCTGATCAAACAAACAACGATTTTTAAGAAATTTCACACAACTCCAGTCCATAATGCAAAAAGCTGCGCCTCTATAATAAATCCAACAGACATTTTTTAACTGTTTCCAGCTAAAATAATAAAAAGGTCAAGACTGAATCGATATGCCATTGTATTTTGATGTGAGAGGACAGCAGGGGATTAACTTTTTCTTAGCATTAGGCTGTTACTTTGGCCAGATGCGATAGTTTTGCGTTAAGATAAACAAACAGGCAGCTTTTCACTTTAAAAGATGTAAAGTGATGGACTGGGGTCATGTGGATTATTGTATTGTTTTTATCAGCTGCTGAACACGGATTATGTCAGCACCCATTTACTTCTACATTTCTCAGAATCATACACATCTTGAATGCCCTGAAAGTCAGTCAACTTTTTGGGGGTGACCTATCCTTTAAATGAACATACCGCCCAGGGTCTTTTATAATCCACCAGTTGTTGACATCTTTAAAAGGATAGCAGGTCACCTGCTGCTGGTGGGAGCTACCACGGCCATTTTCATACCTTTAAACACACATAATAAGTAAAGATCAGCATGAAGATGTGGTCGTTTAGAATTTTGTCACCTTGAGCCTATGGATTTGTCACAGAGTGCTGATGTCTCACCTGACTGGATAGTTAGCCTTGTGGGAGTGAAGCCAACATGGAACGGGTTTACTGGACACGGTGCGGAGAGTGACCTGTGAGCCGAATGCAACATCCAAAGGCTGTCCCTGAGTGATCCGCGCTAGACCACCCTTTATAGGAGAAATGGGAGAAATGAAGAAAACGCTGACCACTCAGATAGAGAATGATTACACTGCGGTTTAAACCAAATCTGTTTAAATATATTATGCACATTATCATTCAAAACTTTCATGTTAGAGAATGTTTTCGTGAATTATAAAAACGTAAGTTTGAACAGTGCCCTTGAATGTCTACGTTCAAAATATGAGTTAAGGAGTTAAAGAAATCATAACTTTTATTCAAAATCTACTTCAATTTCCACATTAATATTAAGCAGCACAGCTGTTTCCAGTGTTTCAAAAATGTTTAGAAGTGATTTCTGAAAGATTGTGTGAAAGTGGAGTAATTACAGAGGCATCACAAAAATAAATTACCATTTTAAATATATATATTAAAAAGCAGCTTGAAATTTTAAACAAATGTTACATTAAAAACCTATTTAAATTGTAATATTTCACAATATTGCTGGCTTACTATCCAATAATCAAATAAATGCTGTCTTGATAGGCATTAAACAAAAGACCTTTGTACTCTTTATACCTCTAGACTTGCTTGAAAAGCACTGCTCATCATCTGGTCATGTGGTCCACTGCGATACAACAGGGTTAGATGGACGTAGAAAAATCCAAGGTACATGATGATGGGTAACACTACAAGAGCCAGGAAGCGAACCAAAATCTGCACCACTACTTTGCCCTTTTCACACAGATCACAAAATTAGAACGTGCAAAATCATAATCCTGTTAAACCCAATAATGTTTGCGAACTAAAACTCACATGGCTTAAAGTTTGGTCTCCAATGACATGCCAGGTGTGTACAGCTGCCAGGCCTAGCAGTAAAAAATATGTGAACATACCCATGTACTTTACCCTGAAAAACAAGGCAAAAAAGAAAACCAACCATTTGGCACTACTTAAATTTCATTTGCAGAGCAAGTTAAAATAGATTTTGGTACTTTAAGAAAACATCAGTGGTGTTTCCCAGAAGTAAAAATCATGTTTTTGTATGACCAGACATACCCAATTCCACATGCACAACTGACCCCACAGGTCACGAGCCAAAACCACCTAAAAGATGAACTGAAACAAGAGAAACACATGACACATATATCACCATGAAATTATGGCAAAAAGCATTACAGTCACAGAAGACTCACAAGACAATCGGTTTACTTTTAGTCCTTTAGCAGACACTTTTATCCAAAGCGTCTTACAAATGAAGACGATCCAGATCTGAGACTGACAAAACAGATATCCATAATTCTTACTTGTGTGCTTTGTGGAAGCGGAGGTAAGACAGTACAGCTAAGAGCAGGAAAAAGATTAGAACAGACTCCAACAGCATAAAGCGTGATTGCACAATCAAGGAGTTTTCTGTAAAAAGGAAACAAAGCTATTTAACCTACAGCAACAGGCAGGAAAAAAGACATCACTAAAAATGATGTGCTAAGCACTTACCCATGAGGAGGAGCACACAGGCCCCCAGTGCTGAGGAATGGGAATATCCGAGCTCCACCACCAGAAGATAAGCAAGAGGTATACAAAACGAGCCAGCAAGGGCTGGTATTACCCGAAGGCTCCAAACAGGAACATTACTGGTGTATTCTACAATAGACCCAAAATAATTATTAGTAATGGAATTACTTATGCCTATGTTATGTAAAATTAAAGGAAAGTTCAACTGTTGTCTTAAAGCCTTGCCTGTTTAAGGTCACATATAACTCTTAGTACGTCAGCTTGATGCATTTCTTGATCTTATCACAAAAACACTGCATTAGTCAGAACAGCCTGAAAGACTGTGCCATAATAGTTTGCTCTGGTGGCCCATTTTTCAGCATAAATACTAAAGGAATCTTTTATCTCAATAGTCATTCTTGGGATAAATCTCAAGTGGAAAAAAAAAAGTGTGAAAACATGAATTCAAAATTAAAGTGAAATGTTTCACTGTTCATCTCTCATGTACATGACACTGTGCATCAATAATGATTATATTAATGCCTTGACATGTACACAGCATAGCAATGTAGTCAAATGTGTCTATTTCATCTCATATTTAAAGACAAAAATTAAAGCAATGTATAGCTATGACTTTGAGCTTAATGCCTTTGAAATTTAAGAATCACAGTAAAGTAGGTCTTTGCAATAATACAGTACTATATGTAATGCATTAGACCCGACTTAAAATGCAACACAATATCTAACAAGGGGTGCATGCTCCGGTTTTCTATCTAGCAAGTGGCATTAAACTAGTTTAACATACTGTAACTTATCTAGAAGAAGTTAGAACTGGCTTGGAGACCGTAAAATCAGAAAGGTATGTGCATGAAGTTATTTGGCTTTGTCAACTCAAGATAAACTTGTATGAGATGATCACCTGCTCCAATTCTGTTCCAAACAAAGTTGCCATCAAATCCTCCTAAATACGCTGCAAAGTTAAATATGCATTAGTAAGTTATATAAAGTGGCTTACATCGTGAATAAAAGTCCTAAAACAACTAAATTCTTCTCACCTCCTAAAGCTAGTATCATGTGGCCAAAAGGCGGACCACTCTCATCAATGAAAAACACTTGCTTCATGTACAGAGACAGAAACTGTCCATAATAAACTTCATCAAACCTAGATGCAAAACGCAAACATGATATATACATATGTGAATTTCTTTTAATCCACAACATCTGGGAAAAATAAATACATTTCTAAAAATACTTACACAACAGCTTTGGGGAAGTGAATGCCATACAGTCTGGTCACGAGCGCTGAAACGGTCACGGCCACCAGCAGAAGATCGATCTTCACAGTCACACTGATGGGCAGTTTCACACACTGCATGCTGCCTAAATCATCCATTCATTCATTATGGTAAAACATACTGTTATTACTTCATAAATACACAATTATTTTTTGCATATACAAAAAATACGCGTAGGATCCGGCATGGAAAATGCAATTGCATGTTATGAAAATACATGTAGTTTATTTACCTTGATTCAGTTAGATTTAGTTGTGAATTTCTCAAGAGTTTCGCAATCATCGGTTAACACTGCTGCTTTCACGACTACATGTGCTGTGTCTTTCGCGAAATGTAATGATTACCGACCATCGCTAATACTTGACTTCATTAAAAATACACACAGCTGTGTATTTGGCATAAGCGACGGCTTTAGTCTTCGCCTTAAAACACTGAAATATGCCAATAAACCGACGGTATGTAGTGCGTGCGCGTGTGTGTGCTCTAGTGTTTCCGGGCAGTATTGCCCACATTTCAAAATAAAAGTTCAAACGTTCCTGCCCTTGTTATAAACACGAAAATGTATTTTGGGCACGTAAACCAAATACTATAAATATCAAGGGCCATTTATTTGAAAGAAAAATAACACAAACTTCAAATAGCAAAAATAATAAACTATCTATTATAAACATAGGCTAATATATATATGTTTTTTTTTGTAATAAATATAGCTTTTTGTTATAAAAATATTTTTGCAACAGATAAACAAAGATTAAAATAATAATAATAATGAAAAAATGGCTGTGATCAAATTAATTGTAAATATTTAAAAATAATTGAAAAAGGAAAACGATTTCAAATAAAGGTCTTGCATCATTTGTTTTTATGTCATTTATTATTATTATTATTATTCAAAATGAATTAAAGTTTTATAGTTATTATCTGAGCTACTTTGCAATTAGTTATGGTTAGGAGAGAGTATAAATAAATAAAACAAATACTGTAAGTGTGTGAAACAACAGACACATCCATTTAGCTATACTTTTTCCAAATCGTTTATCTGCTGTAGGGTCATTGGGGATGCTGAAGCCTATCCAAACATACAACTGACACAAATACGTTCAAATAAGCTTGATAATTCATGACTTTATTTAATCATTTAAGAAAAAAAAACTGACAAATCACAGTTCAGGGAAATATTTTCACATGTTAATCACAGAGGTCAAAGAAAAAAAAAACTCTTTTCTCATGAAGTGCTCTGAATGGAGTGTAAAATGAACAACAAACCCACAAGCATTACACATTCACAAACATCTGCTACTTAAAAGATACTACAATAATGCAAAGCAGGTTGCAGTTGCACAATACTTTGCTGTAATATTCAAAGAAGATATAATTCAAAGAAAGAAAAAGATTTTCTTGGCAATAACAACAAGGGATGTTGTGGCAGATCATTTGGAAAAATGCAATCACAAAACGTGTCACATTTGAAGCACATAATGCACATTGGGAAACTGTTTCACACAAAACACCTATGCTGTGTGAGCACCTGTGTACTCTGAAAATGAGGAACAAATAAGATAAATTTTGCATCCAATTCAGAGCCAAACTTAATGCAGTGAACTGTTGCATTTTCATTTAATAGAATATAAAAATAGTGCTATACAATAAAAGCTACCTCTATAAGAAATTTTGCAATGCATAATCTAGAATAAAAGGAAAAAAGCATCTAAACTAATCTAAAAGATGTTATAGTTAGACATTTATTAACTAAATGTTACATGCTTATTTCAGTAATTACTCATTTCAAGAAACACCTGTTTTATCCCAAATATTTCAGAAAAAATATAAAATATAGTTGTTGAAAATAGTTTGCATTATTTTGCATATGAAAATGTAATAGAAATGTTCACATTATGTATACGTATAATTGGTTGGTCCCTTAAGCAATGCATATGAAGCTTGTGCTTAAACAAGAGCCACGAATCACTAATCTGCTAAACAACACGGCGTCTTGATCTGCGTGCTGATGTTGAGTCAGTAATGGCTTTTCTTTTCCTCTGATATCTCTGTTTCGCAGTTTGTTCTACTTCTGATTCAGAATCGGATTCATCTTCCTTAGTTTTGGATTCATGCATTTGTAGCCTCATTGATTTTCGTCTGGTTGAAGTAGTAGTTGAACTACTCTGAACAATATGCTTTCCAATGGCAAGACCTTCCTCGTCAACATCAGCCAAATTTTCTACACCTTTATCATATTTTTCTGCAGATGTGGAAATCTCTTTTGGAGCCTCCATCACCACTTTGCTCTCCTCATCTCCTTTGTTTTCTTCTTGATCCGAAGTTTCCTCTACTTCCAATGCTAAGGTGAAGCCCTCATTTGTACTGGACTCAAGATCTCCATGTTGCTCTATCACCTTCTCTACTATTTCTCCTGTCAAAACCTCTTCTTGGTCCTCACCTGCCTGGGTTTTATTTGATCCGCACTGTTTTTGCTCCTCTTGAGATTCACCTGCATCTGTTTCTGTGTCTTTATGTACATGACAATCTCCATCTGATTTAGCCTCTTGTGCATTTTTCTGGATTTTCTGCAGTATTTCTTCACCAATATTACTGTCCTCAATAGCTGCTGCAGTTGTATCTGACCTCAGCTCTACACTGTCTTCTGTAAATGTCACTTCTACTGAGTCAGTTTGTTCCATAACTGCCTCCTTGACTTGCTCACTATCGTCATCATGCTCTTGTTTACGAAGACGTTTGGACTTTCTTGGAGCAGCTGCATCAACAGTCATTCTTTTTCTCAGGGATCTCCTTTCCACTGCTGTTTCCTCCAAATCAGCAGAACTTCCTTGCCCACCTTCTGGGGCGCCCTCATTTTCTCTTTCTTGGTGTGGTTTTGGTTCCTTCTGTACACTGGAAACCTCTACCTCCTGATCATTAGTGTTTACCTGACTGCCACTGTTACTTTCCAAGATTTTAAACTGAATATCATCTTTTGTCTGCATTATACCCTCTGCCTCTTTTGCCTCCAATTGTTCAGAAGTGCTGTCTTCATTCTCTTTCCCTACAGGGACATTTAAATCAGCAGTTTCTAACTCCAGCTCTTGTCTGTGGAGGCGTTTTGATTTACTTCTTGGTGTAGATTGGACTGTTACTGTTCGGTACCTGAGACTTCTTGTAACGAAAGCTGCTTCTTGCTCTGAGTTTTGTAAAGCAACTTTCTCCTCCACAGCTGTCTTAAACTCATTTGTCAGATCAGTTTCCCTCACATTTTCACCTGGTGACCCTGCTTTTCCTTGTTCCTGCTCAGTATTTTCCTGTGAAGGCTCTGCTTTTTCTTCTTCCTGAACTCCCCCCTCTACATCTTTCTGCATTTGATCTATTTCCAGTAGAATTTCATTTTCAGTTAATTTAATTAAGGTCACAGTCTCATCTTCTTCAACAACTGTAGATATTCCAGGCAAAGCTTCATACACCCCTACCTTATCATTTGATATGTCTATGTCTTGCTCATCTGAAGTAGTTTCGACCCTTTTACTCACATCTCCATCTTCATTTCTACCCATGTTTGCTTCTTTTACTGGTTCCAGCTCTGCTTTATGGAGACGTGCAGATTTTCTGGTCTTCTGTGTAGATGTGACCGATTGTGAACTGATCCTTAGAGTTCTCCTTGTGGTCCTTCCACTTTCATTTTCACTGGTTTCAGAGCTTTCCATCTGCAAGATCTCTTCCTCTGCTTGAATGGTGGTCTTCTCTAAAACGTATGTTTGCTCCTTGTTAACCACTGAAACGTCCTCCATCCCCATGGGTTTTTCTGTTTCAGCTGTTTCTTTCTCATTTTCAATCTCAGGAGTTGCCTCATTGCCTAAATTTGTTTCCTTGTTCTCCAGGTTGTTAATTTCTTCAAATCTTTTTTCTATTACATTCTCATCAGATTCTCCTTCTATAAGTGAGACAATATTCTCAGTATCATCTACAGTTGTTTTTTGAAGTGTTTCCTCTTTATCTATTTCTGCTCCTTCTTCATCCCCTTCTTCTGGTAGATGGACTGTTCCAGTTTTATCTTCAAAAACTTCAGCCTCTTGTCTTTGTACACGTCTATATTTACTTGAGTGTGGAGACTGAATTTTTACCGCTCTACGCCGGAGTCTTCTGTCAGTGCTGACTGACGCCTCCTCTTCTAAGATTTCCTGGACAGCTTCTGGTGCCTCCTGACTAAGACTGCTCATCTCTAGCTCACTATCCATTTGTTTCTCTTTTAAAGAAAGATCTTGATTATTTTCTGTCTCTTGAATTATATTTGTTTTGTCTTCCATTGTTGTTGTTTTTGAATGGGCTGCAGCTGATACACTTTCTTCCACATCCTCATCTATAACCACATTATGTTCCTCTACTGTCTTTCCCTCCTTTCCATCCTTCATGTCCTCTGTTGGCTTTTGCCCCTCAACTGTCATGTTTTGTTTGTCCTCTTCTGATGCCAGGTGATATTCATTATTATCTGGTGCATGAAGTTCCAGTTGTTCCTCTGTGTGAAAATGTGTTAAGGCTTCTAGAGTGTCAGTCTGTTCTTCTGTATTTTCAGAAAGTTTGTTTAAATCTCCAAGTAAAAGTGAGTCTGTTTGCAGTATTACTGGAGTGCCATCATCTTTCACAGATTCTTCATGAGGTTCTGCTTCTGTAGGTTTGTCCTCTTCTAGAATCTGAGATACCTCCTCTTTATCAACTTTTTCTTCACCCATCAGCAGTTCAGAAGTCTCAGGTTCAACGGCTGTAGTTTCTTCAACATTTGTGTTGTATTCAAATTCCAGTTCTTCCAGTTCATTTCTACTCAATGTCTCTTTCACTGGCTCCAACTCTACTTTGTGGAGACGTGTAGACTTTCTTGTCTTCTGTGTAGCTGTGACTGATTTCACACTGAGCCTGAGACTTCTCCTTGTGATCCTTTCACTGTCACATTGATCGGGTTCAGTGCTTTCCACCTGTGAGACTTTCTTCTCTGTTTGGCTGGTGGTCACCCCTACAACATATGTTTGCTCCTTTCTAACCTCAGGATCAATCTGCAGTTGTATTACTGGAATAGCATCATCTTTTTCTCCCTCCTCTTCAGGTTCTGCTTCTGGCAGTGAAACCTGTGAGACTTTCCCCTCTGTTTGGATGGTGGTTCCCCCTACAGTATATGTTTGCTCTTTGTCAGCCACTGGGGCAAACTCAATGGATGTTTCTGTCTCGGCTGTTTCTTTGTCGATTTTATCCAATGGCTCATTTTGCTGTTGCTCTAAACTTGGTTCTTCCACCTCAGGTATCTCCTCATCTGTGTCTTTTGTCACAGCTAAATTTGTTTCCTTGTTCTCCATGTTGTTGATTTCTTCAACTCCTTTTTCTACTACATTATCTTTAGGTTCTGTTTCAACAAATGGGATGACCTCAGTAGCCTCTACAGTTGATTTTTCCTGCACTTCTTCAACTACCTTTCCTATTATTGGGGTGTTTCTAGTTTTATCTTCAAATGATTCAGCCTCTTGTTTTTGTAAACGTCTTGATTTTCTTCTAGGTGGAGACTGAATTTTTATTGTTCTATGCCTGAGACTTCTCTCTGTGCTGACTGATGCCTCCTCTTCTAAGACTTCCTGGTCAGTTTCTGATGCCTCCTGAGCAAGATCATGCATTTCTATGTCACTGTCTGTTTGCTTTTCAGTAATATTGTCAACATTTTCTGCCTCCTGAATTATATTTATTTCATCTGCCATTGTTGTTTTGTCAGGATGCTCACCAGATTTTACTGCTTCTTCCACATCCTCATCTACTTCCCTATTAAATTCTATGATGTCTGTCACTTTTAAATAATTTTGTTCTTCCAAATTTTCTGTTGGTTTTTGCTCCTCAAATGTCATGTTTTGTTTATCAGCTTTATTCTGTTCTTCAACTGTGTTTTCATCCCCTATTTTGTCTTTCTCATAGGTCTTTTCAGTCTCTTCCTCTTTTTGTAGTTGTTCTAGCTGTTCTTTCTCTTCTGATATCAGATTACTTAGTTGATATTCACAATTATCTGGTTTATCCTGGTCCAGTTTTTCCTCTGTCTGGGAAGGTGTTAGGACTGGGAAGGGGTCACTCTCTCCTTCTGTAATTTGGGGAAGTTTATTTAAATCTTCAAGTACTACTGTGGAGTTCTGCAGTTGTATTGCTGGAGTACCATCATCTTTTTCTCCCTCCTCTTCAGGTTCTGCTTCTGGCAGTGAAACCTGTGAGACTTTCTCCTCTGTTTGGATGGTGGTTCCCCCTACAGTATATGTTTGCTCTTTGTCAGCCACTGGGGCAAACTCAATGGATGTTTCTGTCTCGGCTGTTTCTTTGTCGATTTTATCCAATGGCTCATTTTGCTGTTGCTCTAAACTTGGTTCTTCCACCTCAGGTATCTCCCCATATGTGTCTTTTGTCACAGCTAAATTTGTTTCCTTGTTCTCCATGTTGTTGATTTCTTCATCTTCTTTTTCTACTACATTATCTTCAGGCTCTGATTCTATGAGTGGGATCACCTTTTCAGTAGCATCCACAATAGATGTTTGAGGCTCTTTATCAACTATTTCTACACCTTGGTCTACCTCATTAACCTCTTTTTCTGTCATTAGGACATTTTGAGCTTTATCTTCAGAAACCTCAGCCCCTTGTTTTTGTATACGTCTGGATTGTCTTCTTGGTGGAGACTGAACTCTTACTGTTCTTCGTCTAAGACTTCGCTGTGTGCTGACTGGTGCCTTCTCTTCTAAGTTTTCTTGAACAGCATTCTCCTGGGCTAGACCACTCACTCCTTCATCCTCATTCTCTTTGTTTTCAGTTGTACTGCTTCCCAGCAGGCTGCCCTCAGCTGGCATTGTGGCCAAGTCTTCAGTTGGCATTTGCTCTTCAAATGTCATGTCTTGTTTATTCAGTTCGTTCTGATCTTCAGCTCTATTTTCTTCCTCCGGGGTCTTTTCAGTGTCTTCCTGTGTTTGTACTTCTTCTTCTTGTTCCCCCTGTTCTAGTGCCAGATTAGACAGTTCTTGTTCACTTTTATCTGGTTCATACATTTTTTCTTCAGTTTGGAAATGTGTAAGGTCTTCTGAAGCTCTGAAGCCCTCTCCTTCTGTATTTTGGGAAAGTTTGCTTAAATCCACAAGTACTACTGTGGCTTTTTGTAATTTGAATAATGAAATACCATCATCATTCTCTACCTCCTTGCCAGGCTCTACAAGCGAGACCTTGTCTTCAGGACAATCAACAATCTGAAATTCTTTCTCCTGATCATCTATTTCTACACCCAAAGGTAGTTGAGAACTCTCTGGAACTGTAGTTTCCTCAGTATTTTTGTTTACCATTTCTTCAAGACTTTCCAAACCCTTCTCGGTTGTCATCATTGGTATACAGACATCCACAGTCTCTTCTGTTATTGTGGATGTTTTTTCATATTCACTTCTACTCAGGTTTGGCTCTTCTTTGTTTTCCATTTTGTTGACATCTTGATTCATTTCGTCCTCTCTCTCTTTTGTCATCAAGATTGTATCAGTTTTATTCTTGCTCACCACTGTGTGTCTTTCCTGATCTTCAATATCTGCTTCAGCTTTTTGTTTCTGTACACATCTAGGTTTCCTTATCAGTGGAGTCTGAACTCTTATTGTTCTACATCTGAGATGTCGTTCTGTGCTGATTGGCACCTCTTCTTCCTGAACATGTTCTTCCTGAGCAAGACTGCTCATCTCTACATCACTGTCCTTTTGTCCAGTTAAATTTGCTTCCTTGTTCTGCAAATTTTTCATGTCTTCAACTCTGTTTTGTATTACATTTTCATCGGCCTCTGTTTGTATATGTGGCATTTCCCCAGTAACCGGTGTAATCTGATGTTCATTCTCTTCATTGTGTATTTCTGCAGCTCTAAGTAGTTCAGAACTTCCACATTCAACACTTGCAGTTTCATCAGCATTTGTGTTCTCCATTTCATTCTCCCCTGGAATTACATCCTCTGCAATAAGTTCTTCCCTCTCAGGGTTTTCATCAATCCTGAGTTTTGCATCAATGTTCATTTCCTCTTTTTCCGGAATACTGATCGCTCGCTGATTATCACCTGCCTCCTTAGGATAAAGTTCATGCAGATCCACAAGCACAACTTTGGCTTCATTCATTGTCAACATCACAGTGCTATTCTCTACTGTCTCCTCCTCCTCTTCAGGTGTTGTTTTTGATTCCTGTATCTTAGGAGACTCTACAGATGACTGTGGTTGTGCTTCTTCTTGATCCGTTTCCTTTCTTTCCACTAATTCAGACACTTCAGGAAATACAGTTTCCTCAGCCTGTGTAATTTCAACGTCCATAGTAGATACAGTTTCCACTGTAAGCATGTCTTTTTCTTTGTGTTGCTCAACCTCAGACTCTGCCTTATTTTCAATTTGAGCTTCTTGTATCTTTTCTATATCCTGCGAAACATCAAGTTCAGGTTCATCTGTTGATTGTTCAAAATCTTCATCTTGCATCATTACTTTGCTGTGATGTTTGGATCTTTGTTGACCGGTTTTCACAGACTTCGTAGTTTTAAGATCTTTTTCAGCAGGCTGATGCCTGAGTCTTTTGGACATCCTTGAAGGAGTTAAACCTGATGCTCTCTTTTGGGGTAATTTGCTCTTGCTGAGGACCTGTTCTGCTTTTTCAATTAGTTTATCCTTGTTTGTCATTGTTTGGTTTGGTTCAGAGACTTCTGTTTCAGCCTCATTTTGTTTGGGCTGGTCATTTAAGACCTCTTTATTAGTAACTCTCACATAATCTGCCTCCATCTCTATCTGATCTTTACCTTCCACAGACTGTTGCAGAACTGTGTCTTCATCCTTTGGTTCACTTTTCTCTTGGCCTGTGTTGTCATCTCTGCTTTCTTCAGTTGGGTCCTTTCCACTTCCTGCCATAACCTCATCTTCTGTTCTTTCATTATTCTCTGTTATTTCCACAGCCCTGTTTGCTTGTTCTTTTTCTGTTGATTTAGCATGAGTCTCGAATTTCTCTGTCACTTCAGTCTCCCTCACAGTTTTTTCCTCTGGCATTTGATTTATTTCCTCCGTCTCTGGCTCACAAACATGTTCAACTTCCTCAACCACTTTGTTCTTTTCTTTTTTTTCCTCTTCAGTTCCTGTACTCATCTTCACAATTTCTATGTCCACCACAGACTCAAGTTGGTTTTGGTCAATAGACTCTATAGTGGCTCCTTGTATATCAATAGTGTACTCCTTAATCACCATTTCACATTCATCTTTACTACCGCTTTGGCTCTTTATTTCCTCAGCTGTGGTGATGTGGGTGACTCCAGTCCCCTCTGATGTAGCTGTGACAATGTCTTTTGTAATTTCATGTGTCTCCTCTATTTGTGATCCTCTGAGCACTGCAAAGTTTGTCACAGTTGCAGTTACTGTGTCTACTGAGCTCTGTCAAATTAGAAAAGAGAGATGTTAATTAATGAACTAACAGTGTGAAAATTAAAAAAGGCCATTTCAAGAAAACAAAATGCGTAATAATAATGTTCAAGCTGTTATTGTTGAAGCAAACATGATGTTTATTCAGTTTAATACAGTACCATTTCTGATTCTTTTGCAGAAAAAGTGTTAAGACTTTCCACGGCTGCCACCTCGACTGAACTTTCAACTCCTGCCTCAATGTCTTCCACCCTTTGTGAGACAGTTATTTATATACATAATGTAGTAATCAATACTGTTATGTGGTATGCTGCTGACAAATAATATGTTACCTGATTTTGTTCTCTGAAATCCTCTCTTCTGAATGTTCTCTGATAGCTCTTCGTTTCAGGTTGCTACTTCTACCACGCCTTGTGACAGGTATGTCATCTACTTCTGTAACAGTGAAGAACATCAGCTAGATTAAGCTGAAGAGGCTTTTTTAAGCAAATTATTGTTCAACCAACAATTGATACTTGCCTTTGGTGATGTCTATGATGGTCTCTTCCTAAAATTTGAAAGTCGACATCAATGTTTAATATAAGATTTACTTTGTAATATTACTGCATGTCATTTTATTATTTTATTAACTATCAGAATATGAATTCACAACTATCAACTATTCATTGACTATTCATCAACTATTCAGCCATTGCCTTGAAGTATTGGCTGAAAAATCACATGCATCGATTGTGACATTTACTTTATATAATAATCAAAATGTTAAAAATTGACAACTAATTATGTGAGTTCAGCTGCATGTTTAATTATAAATTACGATACTTTTATGTTGTGATATTATGTTATTTATGTTACTGATTACATTTTTTCTATGTAATATGCATTTCTGATCACTCGCAAACACTGTTTGTTTGTTTGTTTTGCATTCTTTGTTGTATTTCAAATAACCTATATGTTCATGTTTCCTTTTCTTGCTTATGATACATTAGGAGAAATCATTTTTTAAATCTTGTTAATTGAATCTTTATTATTTATTGTATTTGAAATGGTCTGAATTTCCCAAATCAATTTTTAATCAAATAGGAAAGTATTTTAAACAATTTTCTGTCAAAACAAAGTTAATTAATACAAAAATAACAGAAGAGTACCACAATCTCCACTGTATACTCAGTGGTTTCCTGAATCTTTCTGAACTTAGTTTCCACTGGAGCAGTGGCATCTTCTTCATCAAAATTCAGTTTGCTCACAACCTGGTCCTTCTCTGTTAACAAAGTACAAAGCATCACATTATTAGGACTATAAATACCCTTTTCAAATATCAATATTTCCATATTACTGAAGCTAAAAATACAGATATTTTCCCTACCCTTTAGCTTCAACTTCTGTAGCCTGTTGGCTATTAAAGTTCTCTGGAAAGGACTTCCTATTTTCTCTACTTCCCACAGAAGATCCTTGTCTTCTGGATATATACTGAAGTACTTTTCACAAACTGTAAAGAAAGAGTTAGATACCAAGCATAGAACAAAGAATAATATCTGTTATATGAGAAAATGTGACATTTGACCAGACTGCAGGTCTATACCTTTAAACATAGCTTCTGAAAGAGGGAATTTTAACCCTATGTACTCATTTCTGAAGATACCAACAAAGTCTTCCAGTATCTTTATGGCATAACCCTGGCCCCGGTGACTCTTCCTGACAAATATGGTGTCCATTACAGGAAGTTGATAGCGTTGGGTCAGAAAGTTTCTGCATATGCTACCTGTAAGTGAAGAGAAATATGAAGTAACCAACAAGTAAGGTATGAAATTGCAGATGAGGCTTTGAAGGTATTGTCATTGCCTTTGGGTTGGAATGAGTAAAAACCAATGGCCTCTCCATCCTTCCATAGTATTTTTGCTGATTCATGCTCACAATGACAGAGAAAGAAAACATCTTCACTGCTCTTCTCCTTTCTCAACACAATTCTGTTGAGAACATACAAGACTATCCTTTCCCCAAGGGTGCTGACCTAGGAAAAACATGGCACTAGTTATTAACATTTACTCAACATTTGCATATCTACAAAAGACACCAGTTTGCAAATGATGACATGTTATTGACTGAAGCATAACTGGCCTTGCATGAAAAAAACCCCAGAAACACTGACCTCGATCAGACCTGTTTTTGACGGCTCTTCTGTTTTAAGAACATCTTCAAACCCCCACCACCGATCAAGCAAATATAGACCTACCACTGCAGATATTATACAATAAATCTGTTAAAATATAGTGTTAGCATCAAAACATGTTCAAAAATTGTTCTGGTTTTCATCACTTTTGACTATATTACCTGTATTATAGTCATCAGGTGAGAACAAAGCAAGGAGCTTTTTATCAGTATCTGTTCCATAAAGAGGGACAAAACTCACATTGCAGAGTCCAATTTCTATCTGTCGGCCAGGGAACATAATTCAATGTGAAAATGTTTGTCATAACAAAATGATTTAATGACACATTGTGTAAAAGTATTTACAAAAAGTAAAAGACACAAAGCCAATATTCCCATAATATAACATAATTTGTTAAATTCTCTATTTTGAATAATAAAGTATTTATTCATTTATTTATATATATATACACATGTGTGTGTATTTTTTTTTTCTTGAGGACACCTTACCTGTTTGGAATCAGAGAGGCTGAAGTACTCTGTATTTCTGTAGGGGAGCTGAGACATATATTCCTTGGCTGTTAGCTCTAAGGTCTCATGATCCACCTGTGTCAGAATATCTACAGGAAATGCCATCCTACGCAAGAAAACATTTGTTAGTGAAATACACCTCATGTATGTACATTTCCTGTATGGAAGTCAATATGATAATGTCTACTTACAACTCATTTATCATAGAGCTTTTTGACCAACATTTACTGGTAGATAAAACATGGTCTCCAAGGCAGCACTTAGTAAAACTTTATATTCTATTAAAATTCAAATCAAATTTCATTTCAATTTAGGGCGGGGGGTGGGGGGGTGGTTGTTGTTGGGGGCGAGGACCAGATTGGGAACCCGGAAAACGCCCCCTAAAATGTAAAATAACCAAACAGGCCTTTAGAACTTAGAAAAACAATATTTCAAAAACAGATTCAATGTAGAGTCACAAACCAAAAAAGTTCTGAAATCCTTTGTTCACTATAGATCTCAATGACTAACTTTGTTTAAATGTATCTACCGCTTTAACTGTGGTTTTTTAAGAACATGGTAAATGCTGCTTGTGACATCAGGCTAAGAATTGCCCTTGAGTGATAGAACTAACACCCACTCTTGAAGATTATTTGCAGTGTAGATAGAAAAAAAATATAATGGATTGCTTAAAGTATTCTGGTGTACCACACCTCCAGCTCAACTCAACCACATAAATGTTAATAGTTCTCACATTTCATACCAAGTAGCCATGCAGAAACATGGAAAGGGTCCTGGATTGAAGGACAAAGAAGGAGGAGGAGCAATGTATGTAACATACACACAAACAAACAAAACCTGTGATGTGCAGGCTTCTTCTCTGGTTTGGCAAATTTGTTTAATGCTTTTATAGTTGCCATAAAGATCACATGTATAACTACATATTTTATTATATCATCTGCTTATTCACGGTCTCACCTTTCAAAGTACAAATCCCACTGAAAACTGACAGTAAATGAAAAATATTCAATACAAAGCATACACTTAAGGAGCTACAAGAATGAGTTGATATGTAATGAATGACAGCAAATACTGAATGTTAGCTTGTGTCTATACAAGAACGCGTTTGTTAGTAAGCCTCATAACAAAGTGGGTTTGTTCATGTTAGTTCTTCTACAGTGAATATATTTGATAGGAAAAACAGTTAAGGGCTGCCTTATGAATTAGTCAATGGCCCTTCTGTCAGGGAATATTACCAGCGAGGCAGAAAAACAAGCTTTGTGCGTGTCTGTGTGTTTGGGTTTGCTGAGAACCAGATGAACACCTTACTCATGTACACACCTGCAGGGCAACTGGATATGAATATTAGCTCTTTGCAGAAACATGCTTGTTGTGAACTACAGCTGCACAACCAGCGTGCAGTCTGGTTAACTGGAAGATATCAAACATAGTAGCTATCATACTTATAGATTGTCATGATGTGCTTGATTAATGACACTGATGAGAAGTCTATGTCAACTTCAAATGAAGTCTGTCTTTAGCAAGCCAGTCGCGTGGATTCATACGATCAATTAATTCAAAGGTACCAAATTTACCCAGTTCAAAAGCTGCACTCAAAATTTCACAAGTGTATTACATTAATTTATGCTCTATAAATAAATAGCAAACTTTTATGAAATGCATTGTACAGAACAAATTTCATACAACATTCGCCACATTCATGTAAAGTAGAAGGTGCTTTGCACATGGCATTTGCGTGTGACATTGTAGGCCAATATGACAACAAGTCATGCAGAAATCCTACATCAGTGCATGTGCTAATGGACTTGTCTTAGCATTTATCTGCAGCATGCAAAATATGTGACCCTGGACCACAAATCCAGTCTTGGGGTGTATTTGTCAACAATACACTGGATGGGTCAAAATGATTGATTTTTCTTTTAGGCCAAGACATTACGTAAAGATTGTGATCCATTAAAATGTTTGGCAAATTTCCTATTGAAAATATATCAAAATGTAATTTTTTATAGTAATAATAAATAAATATTTTGGTCTCAATAAACATCTTTTTAAATAAACACATTCAGAAACAATTTAAGCATCACTAAAGTTTGATCATGTTTATCTGTTGTGTTCATAAATACAGTTTAAAATAAACAAGTAATAAATTAATTACAAAATATGTATATGAATGTATTAATTTATGCAAAATAACTCAACTTTGCAATAACACTTAATCAATACCACTTGAATTTTGACTTCCAGATGATTTTCGTGCAAAGAGAATGCTTTATCTTAAACATAAAACAAGAAGAAGTATCTGAAGTTTTCAAAGTCACCAGTAAAGTACTTGGGGCCCCTAACAAAAGCCCTGACACTGTGTACTTAAAGCGTGCTAAAGCAGAGTGGGTGTGTGTCCCGCCACGCTGCAGGAGGAATCCCTGCATTTAAAGCCCCACGAACCAAAACAACCATCCAAAACAAACTAATTTAACTCTAATAGTTCCTCATTTCAACTAGAGACATTTATCGGGAAACCATTTAAAAACATCTTTACGAAAATATTCGCTCGGAACTCTTTGTGTACGTGTGTATGCTTTTCGAGGGACTTTACGAGTAAAACACTGCGCGCGCATATGTGCAAATATGATCTGTGTTTGCTTTTAAACATATATGTTTGACAAATGTCATAGCTGTCGAGCTATTTAAAGCTCACACTTGAGCTGAAACGGGCAGGATTCATCAAGTAAAACGCTGATAAAGAATGCACCCCCCAAAAGCTTGCAGTTGCATAACATACAGCGCACATGTGTCATTAATAATGAACTTAATTAAACATTGTGCATGCGCTCTGTTCTGCAATTCTGCAGCAAAGTGTGTTTTGTTAAAACAGTTTTATGAAATTAATACTCGACATACAAATGGTCAGACTTGGGGGTAAAGTGGAGTATTTAAACAAACATGCATATTTCATTCCTCATAAAGAGTGGACCTGATGAACTGGAGCAGGAGCAAGAAGCTTAGTAAACAAACACTAATCCAGCGCGCTGATGCGTACTTGGCACGTCGCGCCATTACATTGTTCTGATTTGAAGAAGAAAAATAACGACAGAGTATTATTTTATAAAAAGAAACCGGGACTTACCTGATTTTTAAAAACTCCGTCTATTGTAATTTTTTATTCCCGTAAACCCCCGTGGATGAAAATTACGTGGCTGTTACATAGTAGTTGTGTATGTACTCGCGAGCTGGAGCCCCCTCCCTCCCGCTTTCCCTCCACTTTGAGAAGCGCATGAGCAGCCAACGGGAGATGAGCGCACAATCGCTTTATGTAATCACATTCACACTGCCTCAAACCTATATACTAAATCTGGAACGCGTTTGATATATATTTGAAATATAATTATTAGTTATTGGTAGAATCAATCAAATACATCTTAAGGAGGTATAGGCCTAATCAAAACAATCAGAAATAAAAAATCTTGCACTTTGCCTACTAGTCACAAATGACGAATCTGACTTCACCTGAAAGATATTTCTCTAGAAGACCAGTAGACAGACCCTGGAGCAGGGGTAGGCAACGTCGGTCCTGGAGTGCCAATGCCCTGCAGAGTTTAGCTCCAACCCTAATCAAACACACCTGAACAAGCTAATCAAGGTCTTCGGAATTACAATACTAGGGCTAAACTCCAGGACCGACGTTGCCTACCCCTGCCCTAGAGAAAGCAAGCATTCAAATAGTTAGTGGAGAAAGACCCCATCACTTGTGAGACAAATGTTATTTTATTTGACAGAATATTGTTTTGCAAATTATTACTAAATCCCATTACCTACCTCAATTTTGTAAAGTAAAATGTAAATTAGGGATCTGGGGCTGGTTGCATAAAATCTTATTTATTAATTTAATTATTAATTTGATTATTTTCTTTAATACTGGTGATGAAGAAATTAGTTGGCACTTTTGTTATATTTACTATTTTTTGAGAAAAATAAAATCAAAATGTTTCATTGTATCTTACTTTTGGGGTATGTAACTCCCATAGAAAAACATTCAGTTATCTTGTAAGTTTCTGTTGTTGTGATTTTTGAAGCTAATGAAGCTAATTATTAGTTATGAGTGTGTTTTACTGTCTTAAAATAAAATACCCACAGGAAAGAGAGAGAGAGAAAAACTATTTTTACATATGACCATAGCTATACCTGTTAAAGTTACAGGTAATTCACGAGTTCGCGCTTTATTATGATAATTTGGCCTGCTGTCCGGGGGCCGGACTCCGAGCCCTAGCAGGGAGGGCTGAGCTCGGCGTTGAAATGTTGCATTACTCAGATTAAGGTCTATTTAGTTATTATTATAGGGTCTTATTTGTGTCTGTTTTATAGAGAAAGTATGTGTTACGAAAAGATCAGACTTTCCTGCCCCACACTATTTTTTATCTAGCCTAAAATAATCTCTATTAAAGTTTGTTTGTTTGTTTGTTTGTATAAGTTGTATCATAATATATTTTTTGTGTGCCATGTATACTATTTTGTCAAAAAACTTATAAACCTGTAAGACCAAGTTTTTATGAAAAGAGATTCCCCCTATTTGTGATTTGTTTTATGTAATTTATCAGTGTAATGTATAAATGTTTAACGTTTTTTCTTAGTTCAATTTGTCTATGAATTACATATCTCATTCTGTTTTATATTTATAGTGAGAAATATACATTTCATAGCATTAGTGCGCGGTTCCTTTTATGGTCACTAGGTGGCGTGCAATATTCGTTTTAGATTATTTCTTTGTTGCCGAGTTAGAAACACGGTTGATTTACCCTTATTAAACCTGCAGACCGGAAAATATCAGGGAAGAGTAATTCATTTTCTGGTATTAAAACAACAAGAACAAAATGAAATAAAAATAATTAAAAAGTAATACAAAATTGCATACATTTATATGATTTAAGCATAATAAAACACAATAATTAAGCACAATAAAACTACAGACAAATCAGCCCTTAGCCCTAATGACAGCTATTTACTTATAAATTATTGGATTGATTCTTACAGTATGTACACTGAACATGAGATGAGGCAATGCTTATTTAAAAATACTGTTAAAATATATATTTTAACAGCCATATCACCCTGCAGCCCAAGCCTGGTCGCCCACTGAAGCTAAGCAGGGTTGAGCCTGGTCAGTACCTGGAT
>JAUCMS010000095.1:15986644-16029745 GCA_032357445.1 Enteromius radiatus | reverse complement strand
GGTGACAGTTATTGCAAGTCTTCTCTTTCAAAGAGTTTATATGGTATTTTCATGTCTCACTGTAATGATTATCTGCAATATGTGTAAAAAAAGTCTATGAGCAAAATGATAAACCTTAATTAAATGTGATTTTAAATGTTATAATACAGATTCAAAATGAATGATCCATTTGAAAAAATCGTTTGACTGAAAGATTCAATGAACCATTTAACAAAAGACACCATCTCCACCTACTGGCGGTTTAGTGCCATATTAATTTGTCTCTAACAAACTTAAACAAGTACAATAACACACAGCTAAATATAGTTTTATTATCTTTTTTGACAAAATTCGTTATTTGTCTAACTTGAACAAATGTCTGTTTCTGTTTAATTTCAGGAGGAATTAAACGAGATCGCTACTGTTTGGAATGCACACCGGATTCGCCCTTCATCAAACTGCAGCATCACCGTGCAATCCAGCAAAAAATAGAGCTCCTGGCAGGATTTTGAGGGATCTCATTAATTCAGAAAAACAGAAAAAAATTTTTTTTCATGAAAAATTATCTCGTAATTCTGAGATAATTAAGTCGTTAATTCAGAAAAACAGAGCAGATATTTTTTCTCAAGTGAATGCAATACGCTTCCGTACATATCGGTTATTACTTTGGTAAAATAAATAAGTAAATGCAACGAGTCATGTATTGACTTACATTTTAATATTAAGACCATTTTAAAAATGTTGAACAAAAACGTTTCAAATATATGCTGTTCGTACTTTCAAACCAACAATGAGAATATAACACTCTTACACTTTATAAAGTTTTTAACACAAAGTGGTTTTCACCGATGCTCTAACAGGCACTTTTGCACTACATGAGCAATCTTCCTATGTTTCAAAGGTCCACTCCTCACTCTGGGCGAAGAAATCCCAGTATCTGTTCATCACATGGCTTGGAAAAAACTCCTCGTCGCTGACCAAGCGAATTGATCTGATGCTCATGACGACGTCATTTTTGGACGGCTCTGTTGAACGAAATGAATAAATTCATGAATAATTAAACAAAACAGTATAGTAATAAATATAGACCCGGTCATTTCAAAAGCTATTTAAAGTTTAGAAAACATCCGTGGCATGCAGTAGAGTACTAAGAAACAAAACATTGGTTTTAGTTCAAACAATGGACCCTTTGCATTCTTTCCCTTCAGGCAGAGTTGAACACAACAGACAGCATGACAGATCCTGTTGACAGTGGTTTTTGAAACATTGGGTAATATATTTTATAACTATAGGACCATCCTTACTAGTTCCCAAATGTTATGACACATTTTAGAAGTAGGCTTTCAATTATGAAACTGAAAATCAGATTTTAAGCCTTTATAGAATTTGCCATGCTGTTAGGGTACTAGTAGTTAGGTTGGTCCTATATCTATTGATCAGGTTCACAAACCTTTTATAGCATGTTTTGATGGACTGTCATTGAATGCGCAGACATGCTGATGAACTGATCCTATAGGTATTTTTTCTGAATTTAAACAACTTGTCTTGGATTGACATATAACCTGTCAATATAAGAAAAGTGATTTCAACGTTACTAAGAAAACCATAAGCCTACTGAACTCACATGTTAGTACTTATTCTCTTACTTTACAGTACTAACCTAACATTCTACGTAGTTTTCTCGTACCTTTTTAAAGGCAAAATCAGAGATGACAGGACCTGAGGACTGACTCTCCAGGACTGATTCAAAACATTGTTCTGGAAGAAGGGAGACTCTGCCATTGGTATCACTGATAGATCCATTTTCCAAAAGAGAGGCCTTGTAGCTACAACCCTAAATTTGAATAAAACCTTTTAAAAAATAGCAAGCTAAGTTTGAAATGGTCTAATAGTAATGCCTTGATTAGCATCAGACAAATAATTAATAAATTACCTTAAGTGTCATTTCTAAATCATTATCCCCATGTTGAATGATTCCATCTCTAATAAGGCAGTTCAACTTGCTATTGCCACTAAAATCAATCCCTGTTCCTGCTGACTGAAAACACTGATCTGCTGGAAATCACCGTAAATAAATACCCTCAATAAAAATGCATTAAACATATCCACACACGCACATACTTGCATTTGTGGTTTATGGGGACTCTCCATAGGTGTAATTGTGTTTATACTGTACAGGCCGTATGTTGTATTGTCCTACACCCAAACCTACCCCTTACAGGAAACAGTGTGCACTTTTTGAATTTCATAAAACACTGTTCAGTATGTTTTTTTTAAGCCTTTTGTTTTATAGGGAAACAGGAAGTGTTAAACCATGTTGACGTTGTAGTACCCATGTCATTATACAAATTTGTGTCCTCGTAAACCACGAATGCCTTAACACACACTCACTCTCATACACACTTTTTGTTGTACTAAAGAAAGGACGTCACACAGGTTTGGAATAAGATTAGGGTGAGTAAACTATTTAAGAATTTTTTTTTGTTTTTCAAGGACATCCGTGTAGACTTTTTTTACCTGGCTGCATGTGCTTGGAAGTGTCAGTTGTCCGGGCAGGTTTACGAAAAGGTCCTTTAAATGTCAAAAGCAGCTCTTTGATGCTTTCATGTGATGCGAGGTCTACCGCACTCTGTCCCAGGATATTCTTGTCATAAGGGCTTGAGCCAAACTGAAGGAGAAGCCTCACAATCTATGCATAAAACATCAAGATCAGAACTTTAGCTGCTTTTGAAAGTGCATTTACATTTGAGTACAGAGTGTTAGTGTGAATAAGCTGGTCAAATGCTGGGAATCAGTTTGAAACAAATAGAAATATTGAAACAAACTAATATTTAAATTGAAACAACCGCTTTATCTGCAATTACATAGTTCTGGCTATAACACAAGCAGTCTGGCATCAAAAGAATACAGTGCATGAGCTAAGTTTATGGTATTTTTCGACCTTTTTGAAGATTGACAGAGTCTGATCACTATATTTTCTTTGCATGGAAATGTGTAATGACATGTAGTTGAGTAAATACTTAAATTGAAATATTTTTGGTTATTGACCCTTTAACAGAAATACAGAAGCAACCTCATATGAGCCAGATGAAACAGCATCATGCAGCGGGTTGTATCCATTTAGCCCTCTGCTGGTGACATCGGCCCCTGCTTCCAAGAGCTGCTCTGCCACATCCACAAAACCTCTGGAACAGGCCTCATGAAGGGCGGTCCATCCTATCCACCCAAGACATCATGAAAGCATTAAATAGATCAAAGAAAATAACGTACAAATACCAAGTCAAGGATCTTCCCACCTGCATGATCTGATACATTAATATTGCTTCCAGCTTCTATCAAGACTTTGACCATTTGCAGGTCTCCTCTGATGCATGCCCGGTGAAGCTGAGTCTCACCTACACTATTTCTCTTTTGAAGACTTTTCTGAGTAATTTTTAAACATTTCTTTGATCCTGTTGAGAAAGGACAATACAGGTGCTGGTCATATAATTAGAATCTTCAAAAAGTTGATTTATTTCACTAATTCCATTCAAGAAGTGAAACTTGTATAATGTATACATTTATTCCACACAGACTGATATATTTCAAGCGTTTATTTCTTTTCATTTTGATGATTATAACTGACAACTAATGAAATTCAGTATCTCAGAAAATTTGAATATTTTGAAAAGGTTCAGAACTGAAGACACCTGTTGCCACACTCTAATCCGCTAATTAACTCAAAACACCTGCAAAAACCTTTTAATGGTCTCTCAGTCTAGTTCGGTGGGCTACACAGTCATGGAGAAGACTGATGATTTGACAGTTGTCCAGATGACGACTATTGACACCTTGGCTGTTCACAGAGCTCTGTGTTCAAGTACATTAATAGAGAGGTAAAGGGAAGGAAAAGATGTGGTAGAAAAAAAAACCTGGAGCTGGAATTGTGAAACAAAACCCATTCAAAGATGTGGGGGAGAGCTGTAGCTGGAGTCAGTGCTTCAAGAACCACTACACACAGATGTGCGGTCGCATTCCTTCTGTCAAGCCACTCTTGAAGAACAGACAGCGTCAGAAGCGTCTCACCTGGGCTAAAGACAAAAAAGACTGCTGCTGAGTGGTCCAAAGTTATGATCTCTGATGAAAGTAAATTTTACATTTCCTTTGGAAATCAGGGTCCCAGAATCTGGAGGAAGAGAGGAGAGGAACAGAATCCACGTTGCTTGAGGTCCAGTGTAAAGCTAACACAGTCGGTGGTGGTTTGGGGTGCCATGACATCTGCTGGTATTTTCTGAGGTCCAAGGTCAATGCTACTGTATACCAGGATGTTTTAGAGCACTTCATGCTTCCTGCTGCTGACCAACTTTATGGAGATGCAGATTTCTTTTTCCAACAGGACTTGGCACCTGATATCCCGGTTCTTAATTGGCCACTTAAACTCTATAGAAAATCTATGGGGTATTGTGAAGATGAAGATGAGATATGCCAGAACCAACAATGCAGAAGAGCTGAAGGCTGCTATCAGAGCAACCTGAGCAGTGCCACAGACTGATCGACTCCATGCCGCGCTGCATTGCTGCAGTAATTCAGGTAAAAGGAGCCCCAACTAATTATTGAGTGCTGTATGTTCTCATACTTTTCAGTTCGCCAAGATTTGTAAAACTCCTTTCTTTGTATTGGTCTTAAATAATATTCAAATTTTCTGAGATGCTGAATTTGGGGGTTTTCATTAGTTGTCAGTTATAATGATCAAAATTAAAAGAAATAAACGCTTGAAATATATCAGTCTGTAACTTGTATGTATGCTGAATGTATACATTATACAAGTTTCACAATTAGTCAAATAAATAAACCTTTTGAAGATTCTAATTATATAACCAGCACCTGTATATACATTAACATATTCTAAATAGTAATGATAATCTTAATGATTCACCCCAAGGAATCACCTGTATTCAATCCATCTGTGACATTTCGTCCTTGTCTATTTGGCTTTTTCTTCTGTTTCTTTTTCTGACTTTTCAGTTCACTTTTTTTTATGAGCCCTTTGGTTTCCAGAGCTCTTTGTGGTTGATGTGCTGTTTCATTGTTATCCATTGAAGGTTGTTTACCCCAAAATGATGTCAAAATACTATCTGAAGCCACTGTATCAGGTGTACCATCTCTGTTTTCTGCTTCCCTTTCCATACATCCTTCTTCAAGACCTAAGGTTTCTAGCTGAATTGATGTGATGTCCACATCCTGAATGTCAGCAGCATTGGACCATTCCACAGTAGTGCAGTCAGAATCTGCTGAATCTTTAACTATAACCTGTTTGACTGATTCTTGAGAATTTTCAAGCTGTTCAACATCTACTCTGGCACATAAAAAATTGGGTGAAACAGGACGTGTACTGACACGGTCTTTGAGAACGTCACTCCCAGGTTCATGAACTACCCCCCTGCAAGAAGAATGTGGTTCTGCTTCAGGTCCACCATTGAGATCTGTCACATTTAAAATCTCACATTCCACACCATCGTCTTCAGTGTAGCTCTTACTCACTTCTGTCTGATTAGTGCTCAGTGCTGTCTCTATTATCTCTACCACCTCCTGCTGGTTTTGAATGGTGATCACGTCTGTTTCTTCATCCTGATTCTTTAGGGGCAGTGTTTTAGGAGATTGCAGTTTTTGAAAACTGTTTGTTTTCAAGTCATTTTGGGGTATATTTATACAGGTTTCTGAGCAGCCAATGATACTATCCATGTGTAGAGACTCAATGGCAAGGCTGGTTGATGGAAACGTTCCCCAAAATTGTTGGAGCTCATAATTCAATGACTGGACCATAAGTGGGTCTTCTGATGTTTTAGTATCTGGAAGTTGTTTGTTTGTTGCGTCTGATTCCTCTAATGGATCATCTTTCTCTGAATCGCCTGGACTCCAGGTTAATCCTTGATTATGGTTCATGGCCATAAGCAAAGACAGTGAACCTGAGCTGCCTGAGTCAAAAAGGTCCTCCCTCTGTAATGGTGATTTAGCCAACTCTCCAAATGGATGTACATTAATGTCCCCCTTGAACGTCCCTTGTAAACATAAGTCAATCAGCTCATTTAAATGAGGGGACAGTGAAAAATTGCTGCATCCTTGACTGCTGTTGTTGTTGGTCTCAGAACCAGTTTCAGAAAGAACCTTTTGATGAACGTCAAGAGATGACTGTTGTTCTTTTCTTGCATCTTCATTATGTTGAAGTGAGGGGCCATCTACTTCTTTCTTACGCTCAATATCAAGGACGACATGGTTCATATCAAAATTGAGCAAGTAATCCAAAAATTCTTTTTCATTTTGAATGTCATGTTTTGTTCTTTTGAGCCTTTTCTTTGCCATAGCAGAGTCATTTTCATCCCTAATATAAGCCCCATAATTGTGTTGACCGCCCTCCAATATCCTCTTTTTTGATGAGGGAACTTCATATGAATCTTCACTTGTGCTCTGAATTGACTTTGTCTCATCAGTTATCTGAAATAATCAGTGAAATAAAAATGATGAGCAGGTTTGGATTACAATGCACATGACTGATATTATTATTAAATCAGGGGTCATCAAACTTGATCCTGGATGGCCGGTGCCATGCAGAGTTTAGCTCCAACTTGCCTTATCATATCTCCCTGGAAATTAGAAGTATACATAGTAAGACCTTGATTAGTTGCTTCAGGTGTGTTTGATTAGGGTTGGAGCTATACTCTGCAGGAGACCGCCCCTCCAGGATAGAACTTGTTGACCCCTGGTGTAAAGGAAACCACTCACTGAATAGCTATGGTCATGGAAAGAATGGGAGCTTGTCTTCTCAGCTCCTGAACTGCCATCATTCATCAGAGGTTCACCTGCCTCCCCTGAGAATAATAAACGGAAACAAATAAAGACAGAATAAAAGCTAAAGGCAAAAAATATTTGTCACCCTCAATGTTGTAGTTTGTTTACAAAGAAAATAATTTTCTTGAGACAACTCTTTAAATCTAATTTCTTTATTTTGGAAAGTCAAAGGAACAACCACATTGTGTCAAACATTAAAATCTTGAAAAAGCAAATTAGTAGATTTACTATTATGAAATTTAATTTAAATCTATAACACTTCTTACTTCACATAACCAAACAAATGTAATTAATGTCAAAATAAAAATTCCAGTATTTTGAACATATATACATATTATAATATATTTTGTATTTGTATCAGATAATATGCAGTCCAAATGATGTAATAGAACAAAAAAAGAGTACCAAGTTGCATAATATTACCCAATATTTAATAGTGAGATTTCAACTGAATTAACTTGAGAGATATTTGAAAATCTGCTGAAACATCTCTATTGCTCTAGAAACCACAAAAATCTTGAGTAGCACACAGAGTCCAGTGTTCTGGTGATGATGAATAATCTTCCATACAATCCACTGTAACATCACTGTCTATCCAGCTTGAGGTGTCTGCTCCCTCGCTTTCCTGATCTTGAACCAGTGAGGGACCCTGGCTACAGAAGTCCTGCTCTTGGTTCCTCACAGGCCACAGTACATTGGAGCTAGTCTGAGGTGATGGTTCCACTGGGAAATGAGGACACACAACACCCCAATTCACACTGAACCTCATATGAGCATACGTGCTATCTAAAGACTGTTAATGATCCAAACATTTGCCCAATGTGGCATAGTGCAATTACTGTAAGAACCAGTATAATACAGTTTGTATGTGCAGCATGCTTTAAAATGAATCTGCTGTAATTAATAGTTTTTAATTTATTTTCTCATATATGTGGAACAAGCACATAAGGGACTAATTTTAGCAAATAAAGTTGTGGGCAAAACATAACTCAGCTGTATTGCTTGCTAATGTGCCATTTTAACACTTCCTACTGAATATAAGAGAAGCTGAGGTAAATATTGTCACTTGGTGCAAAAAAGCTACTTTCTATATATATATATATTTTAGCAATTATTGTGGATTTAGCTATCAATCAAAATAAACTTTAATATAAACTTTTACATATCCTAAAAGCAATATTTGTTCCAATTTAAGCTTGCTAACTTGACCTGACCATACCTACAGTATATGTTGATCAGTACAACATTAATTAAATTTATGATTGTGTATTTCACTGTTGGGGAAATGTGTGTTCATCACTGTGACTAGATGAGACTGTCAAGGGGTGCACATTTACTGTTATTAAATATTGCATGAGCCATATGTAGTTCCCACAACCCTTGTCTAATATAGAAAAGAACCTTGGAGAGAAGCCTGAATGGAAGGATCACAGCTTGGTTGTACACTGCTTGGACCAGGAATGGGTTCAGCTTCATCAGACTGTGGGCTGTGCTCATGCTCACTTTTATCAGCAGTTCCTGATGATTTCTGAAGAGGAGTTCTTGTGTCCTCAAAGTTAAATGAAACAAAAGTAACTGATAAGTAATCGGATCATGTAATGATGCCACAGTCAGAGGCATATTGGATATTTTATCCAATGATACATCTTTGACTTACTTGGATGGATTTCTGGCTGTTTCTTTGGCTCATACTTGAATTACCTGCAGAATCAGGGGTGCTGGGTGTATTCTGATCTATTATGAGATATAGCAAAACAAACCCATTTTTACTATTTATATTTAATGTTTTGTATTCTAGGAGATATGACATACAGTATATACTGTATTTGAACACATATCAATCTCTGAGTGTCTATTTACACTAAGTGCAAACAGTCCGCATTGTTGGCAGAGGCTATTCACACTAACTCCACCCACCAATGTGTGATTGGGTTGTCTGTTGTCAGCTGCAGTGGCGCAGATGGTAAAACGTGTCATATTTATTTTGATGCAATCAACTCGGATTCGAATCTGCCTTTTGGCAAGCTTTTTTTCGTTTTCAACATTTCAAATTTAAAATCACATCAGAAAAGCATTTATTTTCAATAAAAATGAAGGAAATTAAGAATCAGGTAAGGTTAGGGTAGGTGTAGGGAGAGCTTTATTGTCCCAATAAGATGGCATCCATTTAATAATTTGAATAAAACACTGAATAAGCTATTATTGCCTACCTTTTATAATGTACAATACTGAGGTGCAAATAATTGCCACTATTTTCAATAAGTAGAAAATCCTGCTATTTTGGATTATTTTCGGCCAGTACTAGTACCTGCATTTAAAGAAAGAACACTTCTGTCTTTAGTATAGAATATTTATAGACACAGATTATAGACTTAGATTATTTTTTTATTAGATTAACAATGTTCTATTCTCTGCTTTATTCTCTTGCTATTTTGTTTCTTATTCTTCTCTTAACTTCTCTAAGACTGTGGGTTTTATGCGCACATGACAAATAAAAATCTTGAATCTAGAATCTATAGCTATTTGCACTTGCACTTAAAATTGCTATTTTCGATTAGTGTAAATAGCATCTAATTGAATCCATTGTTATTTTCACTTAGTGTACATAGCATCTAATTGCTATTTACTTTTAGTGTAAATAGCATATACTTCTATTTGCTAAATGTTTCTAGTTAATATTTTTAGTGAGAAGATTAGAAAATTCCCTCTTACAACATCTGGAAGAACAACTGGCAGGATGTTCTGATTGGCAATATTCAAGGTTGGAAGCTGTATTCAAGGCAAACAGTGGCAAAACAAGAAATACTGCCCATTTCCCAAGTGTTCACATTACTTTGTCCAACGTCTATATATTATATTTGATTTGTGTATGTCAAGAGGTTTAGACCTGGATTACTTTTAGTCTTTTGCAGATATTCCTCCACAAGTATGCACATAGATCTCTCTGTGGTCATGTCTATAGGAGTCATCCCTCTGTCACACTTTGATAATGGATCAGCACCATACTTCAGAAGTAGATCTGCAATCTGTAATCATACGTATTCAATACAATAACGATCACATTAAAGGTACATCTGAATACCACTGTATATGGTTTACACACCTTGTAATACTGATACTGAATGGCATCATGTAAAGGTGTAATTCCATGATCTCCTCTGCAGTTGACTTCGGCTCCAGCTTCAAGTAAACTTTCTGTCATGTCATACTTGTTTCTCTGCACTGCCTCATGGAGTGGAGTCCAACCTAAAAGTGAATAGTCCTTTCAAGCTCAAAAGTGTTGATCCACAATGCCATCATGTGGACATGTATGCTAACTTCAACCATTGGTCTATAACTAGGGTGCCCTATAACTCCCTAAATGAGACCTTAGGGATGATTTGAATAGATCATGAAATATGCAGTGTCCTCATATAAAATGCAATAGTGGTAATGAATAGTTTTATGTTTTATGACATCCTCCAACATGCCATACCTGCATAATCCTGTATATTAACAGAAGCACCCATTGTGATCAAGTCTTTGACGTCTTGAATGTCTGCCTTCATCACAGCTAAATGCAGCTTTGTCTCTCCGAAATGATTCTGTTTATGGATGGACCTGAGTGATAGGACTTTCCCTGATTTTGGTTCTGTAAGGCCTTGGCCACTGAAACCTAGCAAACAGAGTTTGTGTTATCTGTACCCCATAAAAGCGCACATATGCATTTATCAAGAAAGCTCATTTCCAGCATGGATTCATCATTCTGTACAAAATTAACAAGAACACATGTTGTAATGTTTTCTGTCTACCCCGCACTTATTTTGTGGTCAGGTTTGAGCACTTACCTGGACCAATGTAGGACTTAGCGGTTAATGTTGGTTTATCACATGTATGCAAAGGTGTATTGAATGCTTTATTGTACTCTTTGTTACCTGGACTCTGTTTTCTTTTAGTAGGCAGTGACCTGAATGTAAGCAGTAAATATAACATTATTTTTTCACCAATTATGAGCTGATTTACAATGTATAAAATGGCTGAATTAAATCAGTAACATACAGTGGGATCTAAAATCTGAGATGATGTTTGTAAAATGCTCCTGTTTAGCATTTTTCTAACTGAATCAACTTTTGTGTAAATCACAAATTATATATCAGCTTAACAGTTATAATTAAAAGTTGGATTAGTATGTCAAAATAAGCACCAAAGAGCATCTTGACTTTATTATTTACTTAGAAATTAATTGTACATGATAACATTTCTTTATACTAAAATGTTGAAGCTTTATTTATACAGGTTTAATTCTTTTTTTAATCTCAAAATATTCAGTATGGTTTTAGACCCTACTGTATGTTTTAGCATTTGACTATACTAAAGTGTGCACTTATTTATTCTGACTGACCTGTGTTGAGTATTCAGTAGCTGATTGCTCTTCATTGTGGCCAATGAATCAGTTTTTTTGCCATTTATTCTCAATGAACGTCTCAAAGTTGGCACATGCTGCTGGTGAGAATCATCCAATGAGTTGTTTCCATGTATGGGCAAGAGTCTCAACACTAGGGGGCAGAAGTTACATAAGAATTAGCCAAAGACCAGAAGTCTGAACTGCTTATTGAATCTCCAAAACCTTATAACCTATATACTTATATATACAATTAATTTACCTTCACTGTGTTCCTTTTCTGAAGAACTTTCTTCTTCAATAATATGAGCACTTATAAACACAGAGCAAAGCAAATTATTATTATGTACATTTTACACTTGAATACACAAAAAGCTGTACAAACCTTGCAGGATTAATTGGTGGAACCACAGTGCCATGGGTCTGCTTGTAATTATTAAAAAAGAGAATTCAACACATAATAATACACCTAGAAATGCTTA
This sequence comes from Enteromius radiatus, assembly GCA_032357445.1. Taxonomy (NCBI): domain Eukaryota; kingdom Metazoa; phylum Chordata; class Actinopteri; order Cypriniformes; family Cyprinidae; genus Enteromius; species Enteromius radiatus. The sequence goes on along the minus strand of JAUCMS010000095.1, from coordinate 16,018,078 downwards.
ATCTTACATTTGATTTGATTTGATGTAATGTAATCTACCTGTTTTCTTATTGATGTCTTTGTGTTCTGTCCTGTGCGATACTGCAGGTCAATCTGAGGTGAAATCTCTGTCAAACAAAGAGACTAACTTAACGTTTAAAGAGACTCTAACTGTACAGTGAATGGTACAATTAGTAGTGCTCACTAAGACCGATTGTAACGGCATTAAACCGATTCTATAGATAAAAAAACTTATGTGGGCCATAAGTGAAAAAGGCATTAACGTTGCTCAAGAAATGCCCGCGAACGAGCTTAGTTTGACTCCACCACACGATCATACCTTCACTAATGAGGACACGGTGAGAGACGACAGTGGGAGTTGAGAACTGATGTTCTGTCATCATTAACCTACAGTAACAGATCAACCAGTCGTTACCGTTGTTAATCTATCACTTTAATACGGATTACTTTCGCTACTTTTATCGGGGCGGAATATAGGAATGACCTGCTGAGGTAAAAGCTCTGGTCGGCTTCACCGCTGTCGTCGTCTGTCGCGATGGTTTCCTCTTGCTCCAAATCCATTGTTTGCATTAAACAATACGACACACAACACTTAATAAAAGTGCTTTGTCTCGTTACATTGGTAATATTCAACAACAGTTGCTATAAAGGTGTGTAATTATTTCTGTATTTCCCCCTCAGCGACAACGTGGGTTAATGTGTATAATCTGATTGGTCACAACAAGATCGCATCTGATAAATTTAATTTTTTTAATCCTATGTTATACATAAAACCCTATCATTTCTGATTATAAGGAGATTATTAAGGATTCATAACTCAACAATTCAATTCATCTTATTTATTATTGTTTATTTTACTTTTAAATTTGCATTATTTTCATGATTAAAATGACTTCAAAAATTATATTTTTTTTAAAAATGTTTATATTTTTCTCTTTTTGCCTTATCTTCGTGCTATCAGACATTAAATAATAAACACGATTAAATAAATAACATTAAATAAACATTACTACGATGACACCAAATACTTCTTTACTTGAAAATTTAGTTCACGTCAGTGGCACGTGAAACACCGTTGAACACACCAAAGACTTTGATTTTGATCAAAGTTTATTTTATTTTTTCTTAAATGTTTCATGAAACAAAGCCTACATTAGGTCAGATAATTGTTATTGATTAAAAATGTTAGACGAGATTAATTAACGGTTTGACAAGAAAATATTATATTTTTATATCCTTTTATTATATATATTACAGTTACAAGGTCGGGGGTTTTTGCGGTAAAGGCTGGGCCAAGGTTCACATTCACATTCAATGATGGCCAGATCACGCGTCCTCCGGCAGGACACGCCCTCGACATCATTAGCAAGGACAGTGGGCGTGGATTTCTTGAGCATCGGTATGGTTCGAGGATGCGATTGGCTCTTCGCGCGACTGACGCAGAGCCATGCCATCGGTTCATAAGCTTTAGAGGAGGATGCCGGTTTTGGCGACTGGAGTCCTCAGACGTCAGGATATGGATTAATATCGTATGTATTTATTTATTCGGCCGCTCCAATCATGAAAAGCAGACCTAAATGTTAATTTATAACAGTGAAAACATCTATAGGTTATAGGCAGACCAGCCGCATATGTGGAGGATTTTACATTGATTTACTCTTGGTGTACTAATTCTTTAACCCTCATTGACCCTTATTGGTAAGTGCCTACATTAGATCTACAGACAGCCGTAGCTAGCTTATGCCTGCTCAGTGTTGTCTATGATCGAATGTGGATTTCGGCATGATTGCATCAGTGATTCATGTTTTATCATCATTGCTGGTGATGTAGCCTCTAAAACTAGTTTAGGTCTTTACAGTCAGTAAATACAGAAAGAAATGGCACTGTCTGTAATCACATTACAGATGTATTTTTGTGCATTGAACTTATGTCAAGCCATGTGATATCACTGTAGTTCAATGTAAATTCAATAATGAAGACAATTTGTATAAACAGTTTAAAAAGAACTTTTATTTAACTAAAATAAAAGTTATGCTCCTGAAGCACTGTAAGTTTTTTTGTGTGCAAGACTTCATACTCATGAAATTGCAGTGTTATGTGTGTCAGAATAACATATGCAATTCATAATTCTGCCATTGTAATCCTGTTTAACAAGTTTATTTTCTCCCATTTGCTTTCTGTCATCTACAGTAAGTGACAGTAACACACCTTCAAAATGCTGACGAGACTTTTCCGAATCCACGGCCTGTTTGTGGCCTCCCATCCTTGGGAAGTCATTGTGGCTACTGTTACTCTCACCATATGCATGATGTCCATGAATATGTTCACTGGAAATAACCAAATTTGTGGATGGAACTTTGATTGCCCCAAACTGGAAGAGGTACAGTGTGTTACCGTAGAAATTAATTAGTTAATCTATAGTTCTATTTAATCTAATTCCAATACATTTTATATGTTATTGCTTATATTTTATTTCTGTGTTTTGTCTCCAGCAAATCCTAAGCAGCGATATTATTATCCTGACAATCACAAGATGTATAGCAATCGTCTATATTTACTTTCAATTCCAAAATCTTCGACAATTAGGATCCAAATACATACTGGGTAAGTTGTGACTTTTAAACCTGTTTAAAAATTTGTTTGTGAGGTAACATGAATTTCGAGTGTTAATGTTTATATTAATATTTCTTTTCCAGGCATTGCAGGACTTTTCACAATATTCTCCAGTTTTGTGTTTAGCACAGTTGTGATTCACTTCCTGGACAAGGAGCTTACAGGCCTCAAGTATGACTTATATTACTTTTGCTAGAAATCTTAGAAGTATTGCTTTGTTTTTTGGAAAACATTAGTAAATAGTTAGTAAATATGTGACCCTGTCTATGAAAACCCAGCTAAAGTCATGTTTTTGTCATTTACTGTTTTCTACGATTGACTGAGTATGGCCATGTCAAAAATGGAAATGGTTTAAATCAACCTTTGAAGCTTGTTATCTCAAAATAAGATTTTCAGACTTTAACCTGGTTTTTACAGACAGGGTCACATATGTACATTTTTTCCTAATTTATAATTTTCTTTTCTTTTCTCAGTGAGGCCTTGCCATTCTTTCTGCTGTTGATTGACCTGTCCAAAGCATGTGCTCTGGCTAAGTTTGCATTGAGTTCGAACTCACAGGTACTTTATCTTTACATCTACATTAAACTGAAATTTAAATAAGCTTTTTTACAAAGTTTATTTGAAAGAGTTTTTTGTAAATGGTTTTTGACTGTTCTACAGGATGAGGTGAGAGAGAATATTGCCAAAGGAATGGCTGTCTTAGGACCCACTTTTACTCTTGATGCCCTTGTGGAGTGCCTGGTGATTGGTGTGGGGACAATGTCAGGTAAACGTAACCCTTCCACATTAGCCAAAAAATCCGCATGGTTGTAGTTCACTAACATTCAACAGATTTGTTTAGCTCAGTAGCAGTAACTTAATTTTGCCCTTTTTATTTGTTAATTTGCAGGTGTGCGACAGCTTGAGATCATGTGCTGCTTCGGTTGCATGTCTGTCCTGGCTAACTACTTTGTGTTCATGACCTTCTTCCCGGCTTGTGTGTCTCTTGTGCTCGAGGTATATAAGCATATTTGAGTGCAGTACACATATGGGAAAACTGACTAGAACGTATTCTAAAATGTTCTAAAACTATTTCACATAGTTGTCTAGAGAGAGCAGGGAGGGACGACCCATCTGGCAGCTGAGTCAGTTCGCTAGAGTTCTGGAGGAGGAAGAGGACAACAAGCCTAACCCTGTCACACAAAGAGTCAAAATGATCATGGTACGCACTGAACCAAAAACACTATAAAATTTTTTTTTCCAAGATTTATTATATTAATGGTTTTGTCTCTAATATTTGCAGTCTCTTGGCCTGGTCATGGTTCACGCTCATAGCCGGTGGATTGCAGATCCCACATCAAGTAATGGAACTCTTGATCTTCCTCAAGTTGGAGTGAGCCTGAATGAAAATATGCCCAAGAGAATTGAGCCAGACATGCCCCTTTGGCACTTTTACCTTTCCAGGTAGGCACACTTCAGAGATTTTATTTGTTTTATTAATACAGAAGTCCATTAGTGTTTGGAAATGTTTTCTTGAAATTATTTGTATAGTTCTGTTGTTTAAGATATGTCAAGACATCACAGTGTAATGAACAGTATTGAAATTTTATATAAAAATGTATTTTGAGATGTGCTAAAGATTGCAGTTTTTTAATTGTTACTTGTTCTAAAGATTACACTTCAGTAAGATAGTTATATAACACCAGAGATAATCTAAATGTAAAAATAACAGAAATGAGCATCCACAATAAATCTAAAATCAATACAATACATAAAAAAACCTCCAATATCAGCTAATAGTCAGTGTGTTGTGCATTGATAGACTGTGCATTGTTAATAGCAAGAATATCATGTGACTATTGTTTTATTCTGTGCATTTAGGATGATCAGCATGGACATTGAGCAGGTGATCACACTGGGTCTTGCTCTGTTCCTGGCTGTGAAGTACATTTTCTTCGAGCAGGTGGAGATGGAGTCTACCCTGTCCCTGAAAGTCCCCACTCCAAGCTCCATGCTCTCTCAGAAATGGTCTCCTGATCAGTGCTGTAGGAAAGAAGTTCCCGTTTCCAGCAAGCCCGAGAAAACTCCAACTCGCCCCCCAGTTGTTACCAAAGAGGAAAGAGGTATTTTCTTCTTACCTTTACAAATGTGTGTTTCTGCAAACCCAACACTCCACAGTGGAATCTAACTTCAGTGTCTCTTCTTCAGATTTAGTGATTCGGCCCCTGCCTGCCCCGAAAGAGCCTGAGCATAAAAGTACTTTTGTTTTGGGAGAGGATGAAACTCATGAAATTGTGGATGTGTCGGAGACCGTGATCAGTGTTCCTGCTGAACCCAGACCTGTGGAAGACTGTCTGTGCATTCTGAAAAACCCAAATGTAAGAGCGTTGTCAAACATCCCTTTCTACATTGATACCGTTGTTCTCTTTCTTGCATAGAGATTAACTCTGCGTTCACTGTGGGACTGAAACCTGTAGTTATTTTTTACCTTAGAGTTGACCCACGTAGTCTCTAATGAGATCTTCCTTTTTCTCTTTACACTCTTACTCTTAGCCAATTAGTTTATGACGTTAGACAAGATCAGAAGCATGTAGTGAAAGCATTTACCTCTTAGAGTAGACTTCTGTTACCTAAATCCAAGTATAATCACAGTGTATGTGTGTGAGTATTTAAGTATCACCTCTTCTGACCCTCCAGATGGGCGCTCGCTACCTCAGCGACGAAGAGGTGATCGTGTTGGTGAACTCAAAGCACATCCCAGCTTACAAATTGGAAGCCATGATGGAAACCCCTGAGAGAGGGGTGATGATCCGTAGAAAAATGCTCAGCCCCAAATTCCCAGAGCCCACAGCTCTCACCTCTCTGCCTTATAAAGACTATGACTACTCTAAGGTAAGACATCAGGTCATTATATAATATATTATTTTAATTGTAGGTGATTTAAGGATTTGAACAAACTACGGATGCACTAATATTAGCACTTTTCCATATTCATTTTTTTCACCAAGCTAATTAAATATTGTGAATTATTATTGTTACTATTAGTTACAAATGTAACTTATTAATGTGATGACAAAGTTGTATTTTTTTTAGCAGTCATTACTCCAGTGTTCAGTGTCAAATTCACAAATCATTCTAATATTCTGATTTAGTGTTGAAAATGCTAAAATAGATTTTTATGAGATAGAGTCATGTTTAAGAAAGTTTCCTGTCATGAACAGCAATTATTTAGAACAGTAATATGTTGTAACATTAGAAATCTCTTGGCTGTCACTTTTGATTAGTGCATTCTTCCTGAAATTTCCACTTGTTACCTTTCAGAAATACTTGATATATACAGTACATACTGCATGTTTATATAGACAGCAATACAAGCAATGAATGGTTTATAATTTGCTCATGGGTCATAACCAATTTGTTTCCATACATTGGGGAGTTTTGACTTGGTCCAGAAAGCAAAAACTTAGTAGTACTCCAGAAACTTAGCAACCTTCAAAGTTCAGCATTCATTTTCCTGTACTTTACTCTAGGTGATGGGAACATGTTGTGAGAACGTCATCGGTTACATGCCAGTTCCTGTGGGGGTTGCTGGTCCTCTGTTATTAGATGGAAAGCAGTTTCAGGTCCCCATGGCAACAACTGAGGGCTGCCTAGTTGCCAGCACAAATAGAGGCTGCAGAGCTATTGCAGTAAGCAAACATTTTATTTATTTTTCCCCCTATGTGATTTTTCGTTCTTGAAGGGTAGCTTAAGGCAAACTCATATATTGCATAATGTCTAGTGTAAAGCACATTAACCTAATGCTCTGTTATGAATGGCTTTTTCACAGTTGGCAGGTGGTGCCCATAGCCGTGTTCTTGCAGATGGAATGACCAGAGGACCGGTGGTGCGCCTGCCTTCTGCCTGTCAGGCGGCTGAAGTCAAGGCCTGGCTGGAAAGCAATGAAGGCTTCAAGAACATCAAAGAGGCCTTTGACCAGACCAGCAGGTAAATTACTATTTCAGTGAACTTATTTATTGTATATTGTTTTTTTAAATTATGATTATATAACATATATTTGTGTCGTGATTGTAGATTCGCACGATTGGAGAAGCTTCTGATTGGCCTGGCGAGTCGCAATCTATACATTCGATTCCAGTCCAGAACTGGAGACGCAATGGGGATGAACATGATCTCAAAAGTATGCAAGTACTGAATTCTGTGAAACATGCTCATTAAACTGATCCTAAAATAAACTGCCATGACTCATTTCTTAGTTATTATGAACAACTCATGTACTAATATTTTTTTCTCTTTGGCCACCAGGGTACAGAACAGGCTCTCGTCAGGCTGAAGGAGGAATTTCCAGAGCTTCAGGTTTTGGCCGTTAGTGGAAACTACTGCACTGATAAAAAACCTGCCGCCATCAACTGGATTGAAGGCAGGGGCAAGTCAGTGGTGTGCGAGACCACCATCCCAGCCAAAATTGTCAAAGAGGTACAAAACGAAATGTCCTGCAACAGCTGCATACTGGCAGCCTGTTGACATTGAATAAGCAAATACATTTGTTTTTTGAATGATAGTTCAGACAATACGTTTTACGCAAGTGTGTTTTTGTGCAGATTCTAAAGACAACGACTGAGGCTCTGGTAGATGTCAACATCAGCAAGAACTTGGTTGGATCTGCAATGGCTGGAAGCATCGGAGGTTTTAACGCTCACGCTGCCAACATTGTAGCTGCTATCTATATTGCTTGTGGACAGGTAATAAAAGAGATTGTTTACAGTATGATTTTGACAAGGATTATAATGTGATTATATAGTGGTGGTAGAAATGGTAGGCAGGGAAGTTAATTACTAAATGAATTTGTCCTTGACAGGACCCAGCGCAAACAGTGAGCAGCTCTAATTGTATCACTATCATGGAAGCTTCAGGCCCCACCGGGGAGGATCTTTATATTAGCTGTACTATGCCCTCCATTGAGCTGGGCACTGTGGGCGGAGGCACTAACCTTCCTCCCCAGCAGGCTTGTTTACAGGTACTTCATACAGGATCAATTTTTTATATTTTTCTTTTCATTGTGGATGTACACTTTCATGCAGTTTTATTCTCTCTGTCTTGCTGGCAGATGTTAGGTGTGCTGGGTGCCAGTCAGGAGTGCCCGGGTGAAAATGCTCGACAGCTTGCCAAGGTGGTGTGTGCTACTGTGCTTGCCGGAGAGCTCTCACTCATGTCTGCACTCGCTGCTGGACACCTGGTCAAAAGTCACATGACTCACAACAGGTAATAATTAAGAAAATACAAATTAAAATATAGTATAAAATTATTTGTAAAATCTGCAAACACCTGTATGACTTTTTTTTTTTTTTTTTGGCTATAGATCAAAAGTGAATTTGCAAGAAGCTCCAGGAACATGCACTAAGCAGGCATCTTGAGACATCACCTGTTGAAGATGCAAAAGGGCCATAAAGAAAGAGGATCTCAAGTTTAAGATACATGTGATTAGTAATTTAGATTATTTTAAAGACCATCAAAAGGACAGACGTATGACTGTTCATAGTTTCCCCTGATCTGTAAAACAAGTTGTCTTATAACTACAGACATTCTTTCAAAGAAAGCTGGTTGAAATTAAAGACCAGCTGTGTTCACAAGCCCAGAGCCAGTATTTCTAAATCATATCTGAACAGAAACAGCTGCTTCCGGACCTGCTTTGTTCAGCTTAACTTGCTATGGAGAGCAAATCTGATCTGAGATTCACTGCAGTCAGTACATGGAGATACAGAAAGGCACATAAATTTAACTTATATCTAAAAATAAATATAGTTAATGACTGACTGGATGGGTTAAAGCTGACAACATGTTTTATTTCATTATTTGTTGGGGATAGCAACAGGGATCATATCTTTGCCAACTTTTTGAGACAGAAAGAGAAGGATAAAGTTTACGCTTCATTGCACTTATAAAGGGAAATGGCATAGGACAGTACCTCTACAGAGAGGAGTTTAAAGTACTATGATTCACTAGTTGGTACACAAGGAGAATATTACAGAATGACTACGAAATTGCCAAATGCGGCCGTCAGCAGTGATTGCTATGTTTTCCGTGTCAGAATGTACATTGCTTTTTTTTTGCTATGACACAGGAATTGATTGACTTGTAACTGAAGAGGGTTGTGTTGCGGCATGAGTGACGGATATACAAATATTTCAAAAGGTGCTACGATCCACACAATGTTTCAGTTCTTTGTTCATTTAGCTATTTCTTTGTGTTTGAACGCCTCTAACAATGGGTTTATGTAACGATATGCAACTTAACGTCTTGCGTGTTTCCTAAGGCTTTTATTCAGTTGGTTCTGGTTTTTGTGTCATAGTTTAGACATGTACTTTTCAAGCTGAAGATATTGAAAGGAAGCTTTGCTCCCCCCCCTCCAAAAGGCACAATTCAAATTATTCAATAAATAATAAACTGCTAAAGTTTTGTATATTTTTTTATAATAAAAAGAAAACATAGAATTCGTTGACTTCTGCTTGATCATATTCTCTATCTCACTCGGACAACTAAATAAATCAAATAAATACAAAAACACTAAGAACATTTTCAAGGTTTAAAGGTCCTGCCAATGTATACATTCACTCTCTACTAAAAATCAGTTCCAATATCTAATATTCTCACCAATAGAAATTAATAATCAACTTTCAAATAGTCCAAGTATAGTTTTTGAACAGAAAAGAAGGTTAAAATAAAATGATAGATTACTTACAAAATATTTTGTGATTTTTTTTAGAACTTAAGAGTTTCTTTTCAATCTACATGTTAACAAATAAAAAAATAAAAAAAACTCAAAGAATTGGTGAATCAACAGTGATTTTTGCTGGATGTTTACAGGGAAGCATATATATATATATATTTTATCCATTGCAAAGTTTTTTTTTTTCTTGTATGTTGCTAAAAATTTAACTTACTCTAAAAGAAAAAACAAAAAGACTCCGAAGTGAACCAAAAAAGGCACCAAAAGAATCATAGAATTAAAAGAAACATGTAGATGAACTATATCCATCAAGAAATGTAACCATTAAAGCATTCAGTTCTTCTGTAGCACAAGCTAGCAAAATAGTCCTGTATTTAAAAAAAAGCACAGCTGTTAGATTTTGAGGTTATTTGTGTGTTTGAGACCTGACGGTGGTGAGATGTTCGAGTTCTCCTGAGTCAACGTCATTATAGGCTCTTGCCTCACCAGAGTGTGAGCCGGCCAATCAGCTCGCCCTGCATCACATCTCACCAGGACACTGACTGCTGATTGGCTTAACCCCAGCGAGGCCCCAGACAGACCTGCAGGGATGAAACAAGCTTTACACACACACACACGTTAATCTCAGAGCACTAACCGTGTTACTCCTCCCCTCATGCTTATCTTAAATAGCAACCCTATCTTATGCACATGATGCCATATCGGCCCATGGGTTTGTCAGTCATCCGCGCTCAGTGTGATTGGACATGTTTTAACACTGTTATACACAGTACAGGGAGTTCATTGGATATTGAAAGATTTATTGCACTGTACAGTGAGATATTCTTCCTGTTTGAACCTCAACAACACAGAAAATAATACATAAGTGAGATTAACAAACTATAGGCAAGAACATAAAAAGAAAGAGTGAAAGTCTTGCTTTTGTTTCGTAAAATTTGGTTTCATTAATAAGTTGGTGATACATGTAGAAAGAAGTCATTTACAAAAGTCTTTTTCAAAAAGCATTCAACATTTGTTTATCCATCCCAAAATAAAAATCCAAGTCCAGAAGATTTCTTGTTCTTGCGGTCATGAACAAAGTGTATTAGACTAAATATAAAAGTGCTTGAAGCAGAACTGCAGCAGCAAATTTGTGATGCAATAAATGTATAACTTGAAGCTTACTTCAGGTTTCTGAATCAGGTATTCTGAACTCAAGTATTATGGAAAGACTATGACGGTATTTAAAAACAATTGTTTAGTGCAATTTTAAAGAAAAAAAAATCAACATATTATTATACATCATCTAAGAATCATGACCTTAAAGCCTTTTTAAAGAGATAGTTCATTCAAAAATACAAGTAATTTACTAGTCTTGTTCCAAATCTGAATAACTTTCAAAAGAACATAAAAACATTTTAACCAGGCAGAATTTGTTACCATTGATGTCTATTGTATGAATCTTTTTAAGACTAGTGATAGTTAAAAACATTATTGATTCATGAACACCTCCATATAGTGAATTAGACCACAGAAAGTGATATCAAATTGTGAAACTCCCTCTCTTTCATAAACATAGACAGCACAACTGCAGTAATTCTACATAGATTTTCTAGACGGAAGCCCAATAGGTTGTGATGAACCAGAAGTAGAATGATGTCATTTAAAATGGTGTTATAGGGCCCAAAAAAGGCATGTGTGCAATCAAGTGTCATCTATCTGCAGAAATTATTATTTCTTAAACTTCTGGAAATTAAAAAAAAAAAACAACTTAAAACAAAACAGAAACGAAAGGCAATTAAGGTCTATTAAGTCACTACCAACTTTTCACAGGCCTACTAAATTATCCTATACTTTGATTGCTGTCTTATACAAGCAGTTCCAAATTAATGTAGACTTTGCCTAAAGCCACATTTGTGAATAACAAGAATCAAAATGTGTAATGCCCTCACATGTATATAATCTTAAACATTTAGATAAGCTAACTGTACAAAAGATCTTAAGACTGAAGTTTGACGTCATCTTGATCATCAGGGCTAGAAAGGGTCTTCCTTAGAGGAATGGCAATTGGACAAGACCAGCGAAAAAAGCTGACGTAAAGCTAAGATAATGCTGGGATTATATCAAGGCATCAAGTTTACAGTATATTATATATATAAATCAATCAAGGTATCTCATCAAGATCATCATAGTCAGACCTCAAACTATGATCAAATATTTACAAAATTGTAAACCATTTGAAAAACCAAGCCATAGCTCATTTAGGGAAAAACTCATAAGGCCTTTTTAAGATGAACAGGCTGTGTTGGTGATTCTAGTGTGTTTGTACTTTTCAAAGGTGCTTTTACAGACTTTGTACCATTTTTGGTGTACCGCTGTTGTTCAGTCTGTATAGATACGGTTCGAAAAGGTTTCTGAAGAGTGTCAAGAGCACTTGGGCAGAGCAGCTCTTTGTTGTGAGGGATGTGTATAAGGCATTTCTTCATTAGAGTCAGAAAGCATCTGGAAATGTAGATAGAACGTCCTGGAAGAAGAGAAAAACAGATTTTTGAATGAATGTGCATATTTATTTATTTTTTTTTATTTTTTTTTATAAACGGTATCACTTACCTGGTGTTGCTCAAAAGAGAATAGCCTCACCGCTGGTCTTCTCTTGAACATACGAGGTGAAGCGTTTGAGGAATTTGGGGTATTCTCTCTTGGCTACGGCTCGTAAGACTGATGCAGGGGCCCAGCCACCAGGATTTACTGTAGGATTACATGAACACAACATTAATGTGATAGATGTATATAATAAATAAAGATTGCAATCCAAACTGTGATGTACTATGATTTTCACAGTTGACCCCAAAATATATATAACTAGAAACTAAAAATGTAATATTTCATCATAAAAGAATGAGTCATGCTTTGTCAACTATTGACTTCGGTGCCAAAATGTTACTATGTTTACCTTTTTAGGACAACATGACTTAGAATTCATGACCTAAAAGTTTAAGGCAACCAGCTTCAGCAGATTTTTGAGTTCTCAACTTTTTGTTCTAAAAACTGAAAACTTTCTCAAACTGAAGTTGAGAAAACAACAACAAATGTTTTTTTTTTTTTTTTTTACGTTTTCTTAACTTTCAAGTACTGTAAGGGTCTAGTTTTGTGGTCATTGAAAAATTACATAATATATAAAAATATATTACTATAATATATTTTTAAAATGAATACTACAGTATAAAAGATTGTGATTGACAAAATGTTGTGATGTTTTTGAACAGTATCATTACAAAATGTTGCATTATGAAATGTTACTACAATTTAAATTTAACGTGTTCTATTTATAATACATTTAAAAATGTAATGTCATTACTCCAGTCCTCAGTGACACATGATTTTTCAGAAGTCATTCTAATATGCTGATTTGATGCTCAAGAAACATGTTTAATAACTCTCCTTTTTTTTTTCAGGATTCATTGTGGAATAACGAAACAATTTGGAATCTTTGCTATAATTTTGATCAATTAAACTCCTCCTTGCTGAATAAAACACCCCCAAGACTTACCATTGGCTACATATGTGATTTTACAGAGGATGTTGTCTCTTGTAATCTCTTTGTCTCCCTCTGGTGGGCTGATTAGGGTTTGACAGATCATGGCTACATTGATTTTGGCACGAATGCATCTAGCAGAGGGCTGGAGAAAACAAGACAGTTACTGATGCACAGCTAACTGTATATTGCTAACATTGAATAATATGCATCAACGATATCAAACTGCATTAAGAAACTTTTCAAAAGATAATTCAGCAGTCCTGGAACTTACAGGATAGCTATCATGATCCACTGAGAAGTTGCACACCAGCCAGGTGTCTGGATCATTTTCATTGGTGGAAAGAATTTTTCGGATAACCGATACATAAAGCACATCTCTTTGGGAAGCAGGCCATACCCTCTGTAACAGAGTAGAAAACAAAATCTGAAATTTAATGGTCACCCATGATGGAATAGTGAATATGTTATAGTGGAAGTGTTCTACCTTATGTGTCTGATGAATGATGACCGCTTTATCCGAGAGTGTCTCAACCATTTGAAAGCTTTCAACAGTTGCTGTAAAAACAAACAAACAAACAAATAATAATAATAAGAGCCTATTCTCATTCTCACTATATAAGATTAGAAGATCAAAAAAGGTAAAATTATGCACTGAAGTGAACATACTCTCCCAGTCGTTCCGAAAAGCTGTGTCCCAAAAGTAGTGGCAGACCTCGTGACCTGTGACCCCTCTGACAGCATGAGTAGCTTTGAGAGGATCCAGAACGATGCCGTTCTCCTCCACCTCTCGCCTGTACACCTGCAAAATCACAACAATAAAGGGTTACAATGGATAGTTTACTGAAAAATGCAAATATCCCAAACTCCAACCTGAGGAAGATTTAGACAGGTGCATATTCTTCTGTTTAGTAATGGAAACAGAAATTACCCACCCACCCAACTATTCAGTTTTTTTTTTCTTTTTCGCAGTAACGATACAATAATTAAATACAAAAATCCAATAATAAAATATTTTATTAAGCAAGGATAAATTCAATTGTTTAAAGTGTAACAGTAAAGACATTCATAATGTAACAATATTAAGCGTTGCCACCACAGTTATATACACATCGCAATATTGTTTTTACAGTATTTTTCAGCATATAAACTGCAGCCTTGGTGAGCATAAAATAATTCTTTTAAAACATTTTCATTAACAAAACAAAACCCTATTCAACCCCAAATGTTTTTATCAATGTATACAGATAAACAGGGAATAAAAAAACACACATTATAAGATATAAAGCCTCATTTATCATTTATATTTTTCAGTCTTCTATGGACCAGCTACCATAGAAACAGCTCAAAGTGTCAAAAAAAAAAAAAAATACTGCCTTTATCTACATCTCACCTTCATATCCCCTTCTTCAATCACCAGCTGCCAGTTAGCATCTCCACCCACATCCTGTAAAGAATAAGTCATGTGGCTCTGCACCATCTCCTCAACCTGTGAACAAAACAAGAGGTACAGAGTGTTATATACTCAAGTAAACAAGCAAAGAATGTATTCGTTACAAACATTTATTCAAGTTCAGAACAATCATACGCCTGTAGTTCATCCACACCAGTGTAGTGTCGTATCTCTACCTGAGCACTGAACCTGTGCACGTCATCGGAGGCACTTATGAGGTCAATGGAGAATAAGGAGGAAGTGTGACTGTGAGGCTGAACCCAAGAAACAGAGAGCCAGAGGGAAACAGGTCAAGGGAAAGAGAAGAAAATAAAAATCTCATCAATCAACCAGAGAATACAGGGCAGACCGCCACTGCAAATCATACTTCAGCAGGAGCGACTGGAAGAACAAAGACAGCTTTGCAAAAGTAAAAGCCCCCAAGATTTCACAGAGCAGATCCACCATCAGCAATGACAGAATTGCATAATCAGTCACGAAGAAGCAAATGTGCTTTGTTAAAGTGAGTGTGTAGGAGTGTGTGGGTGAGCTAGAGTGGTCTGACTTACCTTAGTCAAGTATTTCTGAGTGCTGATGGAGGAATAGGTATCTGGAGTGAGGGAGATTTGTCGAGATACCCTGCTTCTTTCTGCCTGGGACTGCAAAACATGACAGCAACTTTTATATATGGACAGACAAAGTCAATGGGGTCTACATTCCTCATCAGCTATGTTTTTAAAATTGTAGGGGAGTGTTGTTCATCACATTGGAATATACTGTTTTTAACATCAAACCAGACTTTAAACAGTGTAAAGTGTGTTCTTAAGCACATTTACAACCATAACAAAAACTAAATACCTAAATTAGCACCTTACCAATGTGTGCTAAATGTTCTGTTAATGTTCTGTTTAGTTGTGTCTACTGCCACTCTAAATGTTCAAGCTTTTTATTGTCAGGTAGATTTTGATTGACTGTCAATGTTTTTATCATTATTGAACAACAAAACAAACAAACAAAAAAAGCTGCTAATGCTTTTTATTAACCTTGCTATTCTCATACATTTAGAATGATTCGTTTTATTTTAAAATTTAAAATTTATAATAACATTTATTTTATTTTTCTGCATGCGTGAACCCAAAAATTGTGGACTTGGCTAAATTTGATTGGAGGGCCAACAGCAAAAGTGCCATAGTTCAATAGCATGTTTGCTAACCGCCAGGCCACTCTGACTGCTTTGCTTTTCCCAGTTTTTCCACATACAGCAAACACAAACATAATCCCTTCTGTATATATTTACACTTCAAAAGTCACAATGATGTAATCAATGTCACTTTCACAGAAACGGAGGCATTGTAACTAATGAAATAGCTTTACTTCAAACCAATGCCATACAAATACAAAGCTCTGCAAAAGTGCTAATTAATTTGAAATAATAATGGCTGGATCATTACTTGCTCTTCGATCTGGTCATGCTTATCCAAAGCAGCTTCCACAGCATCGAAGAACTCCTCTTCATTGATCAGACTGTTTGGTCCTTCCTGCGCAGAGAGAATATCTCAGTCAGAAGGAGTGTGTGTGTTGAACCAAAGATGGAAAGGACAGTGTGAATTAAAGGCTGTGGACGCACTTCATAGTCTGGTCCTCCATAATGAGGCTTCTTCTTCAGCTCTGACAGTGCAGCTTTATAGGCTTCTTCAGCACGTCTTCTCCTTTCAATTTCCTTAAGAATGATAGAAGAATGTTATATTATATCCAGTAGAAGTCATAATGCACCAAAGAAGATCTTAAATGGTTCATAATTATATATAACTAATTAAAAAAAAAAGTTGTATAATAAATAATTCCATCCTATATACACCACAAGTTTTCTGGTATTTGGAAAAGTTTAATAACATTCTGATTTATATTCTGAGCAGAGCAAGTTTCTCATCACCCAAGCATCCATGTTAAAATAAATACACTAGCATTAAAAATTTTGAGGTTGGTAAGAATTTTAAACTCACTAAGGCTGTATTTATTTGATTTATTTTGATGATGAATAAAACAAAGTATTAAAGTATTAAAATCACTAATATAGTTAGGTGATATTGAATAACTCTTATATGATCTTGGACCACAAAACCAGATTTTCAAATTGTTGTATCTTAGCCATATATTGTCTTATCCTAACAAACCATTCAACAACAGAAAGCAAATAAAAACAAAAATGTATGTGTGTGTGTGTGTGTGTGTGTATGTATATATATATATATATATATATAGTCTAAAAATTATAATCCCAATAAAAAAAAGGCTCAATTAAAAAAAATAAATAAATAAGACCCTTATGACAGGTTTTGTGGGGCAGGGTCAAATATTACTATTTTAATATATTTTTTTAAAAGTTCAGCAGCCATTACTCCAGTCTTCATGGTCACATGATTCTTCAGAAATCATTCTAATATGCTGATTTAATGCATAAAGAAACATTTTACTCTTATTTTTCTTTTCTTATTGAAAACAGTTCTGTTTAATATTTTAACCAACCATTTTGTTGCCCAGTGTCTTTAAACCTTTTAGACTGGGCAAGATGTTTAAAGTTCTGTCTTTTCTGGTTGCTAAACAAAGCTTGCATACACACTAATCCAAGAAACGCCCGTTTACGATCCAAATAAAGCAGCAGACCAATTACATAACACATGAACCCAGACAGCTCCAGTTACAGTTTCATGCTTAAGCTCCAGCAAACACACCCCTTTCAAATCGTCAGCTCTACTACAGATGCCATTGAAGATACCATTATGTCTTGTCTCACTGGAAGATCATTCATCTAACAAAGGGTGGAGCCCATATCACCCTCTCTCTAGATTTGGTGAATAGTTTGCAAAAAGTAAACCTCCAAATGACCCAAACCTTTTTAAAATAACAGAAGCAGAACCTTCAGCCCCAACATGAAACCTTCACTAAAAAGTGGTTGTTCAGTTGGCTAATTGAGCAGCTTTGGGTGTTGTAGATGAGTAATTGGTGAATAATGTTCTTCCATTATAAATCAGATCTGTTCTTAAACTGACAGGTGTGGTTTAGCTTTAAGCATCGAAACACCTCTCTATGTAAAATGTCATGAGAGACAATTACTGACAACACCCGTCTTATATGGCAGGTGATAACTGTCAAGAGGCGGTAACGTGACTCTACTAAACTCTGCAATGGCATACGCAGCACATATGGACGACACATTAACACATTTTCAAGTGAATCAATTTATCACTTCAACACCAAGTAGCAACAAATAACCAGTGAACTGAACAAATGCATGCCAAACCTACAAAGTACAAGCTGCTGTGTGTACACAGAGGAATCCAGTTTTCATTAGCACTCTGAAGAGATCCGGCCACCCAGTTCTGCCACGGCTTCAGCGCTGAAGCACTATACACTGTAGTCATCCTCTACAATCCCGTTGCCAACATCACAACACACAGTCCTCAGAAATGTGGAACCCTGGTTACTTTGCAAAAAGCTTTATTCTGCTCAAAGGTCCATCAAGTCTTGTTGCATGACTGTAAACACACTGTAAAAATCACACCCGTCCAGATTGTCTGTGGTGGCTGGAATTTAAGAAGCTGCTTCCTGGCTCATAATATACCGGGGGCTGGACTTTAAATGGAAAAACTGGTCGAGCAAGTGCTTTACACTAAGATGCTAATGACGTGTGGCTTTGGAGATGTGCTCCCCGCATAAAGTGGCGCTAAATGGGAGGAATGCAAGGCTTCCGGAAATGACAGTAGATGCACTTTTGTTTTAATGGATGCGACTTTGTGACTCATCCAGTAATTAAGGTGTTATGTGGGAAGTGTATGGGTATGTAAATAGAGCCCAGATTAAGCTTGTGAAAAAATTGCAGAGCTGCTTGATGCTGAATGCTTTATTTGCATCAAAATGTACCCAGTAGTTTCAATACAACAAACGTGTTTGATAGTCCCCAAACTATCAATATTTCCTGCAAAACCAGAATGATTAGGGATAGTAAATTCTGTCATAATTCACCCATTCTTATATGGTTTCTAACCCATTCATTTTTTATTATCATGAGATACTCTCAAGATGATTTATGCTGTTGTTTTTTTATAATACACTAAACCAAGGCTATGGTAACACAAAGCTATGGTAAGGATTCAGAGTACTTGAAATATAACGCAGAAGTAGTAGCCTTCCTTTATGATGATTTTGTGGAACTTGACCCTCTGTGGTTTATTTATTTGCATCTATGGCTATTTTCATGGCAAGACCAATGTATTTTAATAGAAACAATTAGTAAAAACACAGTAGTAAAAAAAAAAAAACAACTGATAACCAAGCTATATAAATGGAATTATACATTTCATAAAATGTTCTAGTTTTTTTTTTAGCAAATTTAATATTTCTGATGAAATATTTTTAAAAACAATTACGAGAGACCCTTCTGAAAACACAGATTAACACAGTGGTCCAATTTCACTGGCCATTTTAAACAGATCTTAGTCCTTTTTTGCTTTGTTAGACTGGAAAGAGCAAAACTCCCATTTAAAAGTTTGCGATCAATAACATTGTTTTTAGGTAGTGTGCACACTACCTTATCAAGTCGTCTTTGCCAGCTTTCTTCTCTTTTGACCAACATGTCAATGCAGTGGGACAGTGTGGAGAGGATTCCTGCTGTAGTAGCTTTAAACGTGATGGCTTCTCCTTTGAAATCGATCCCTAAGGAACCTTTGAGGCTGTCCACAGAGAATACTGAGGAAAAATCAAGTGAAATCAGTTTCAAATATTAGAAGTATTAGAAGCTCTACTTCTGAAGGAACTTCCGTCGCTTAATTAACTTTGTTTTAGTGTCTTATCAATTATGAATAATGGTAAAGAAGCCAGCCATTTACTTACAACTATCACAAGCGTAATGGAATATTTCCACTAACTGCACATTGCCTGGTGTATACAGTGTAAGTTTTTATGTTATTGCAAATTAAATGTATGATAATCAATTAATATGTCTTCATTACCATGAATTGCTACCCATACAAGATATAAAAACTGCTTTACTTGGGAATAATGCTGCACTCAGAAAGGATCACAAGCATTTGATCAGTTTCAACAATTTGTGTATTAGGCACAGAGAGGATATGCTTATATCAAAGACATACACATCTAAAAAAAAAAAAAGAAGAAAAAAAAAAAAAGAAAACTCACATTTTTCTTTGCTGCTGTTGTTGTTGTTAAGAAGATAATCTCCATCTGGCCGTGAGGTTGGAAAATCTTCCTCATCATCAGAAACTGCAAAATAAAAAAAATTAAAAAAAGATAGCAACAGAGATACTGTAGATTTTATTAGGGATGTCCTGATCGTGATCAGCCGATCTGGTTGCGTGTTTTGTTGGTAAAGCCGGTCCTGTAATCAGCGGTAAATGCCATCAGGTGCGTGATTTCACATTGAGCCGTATATACACTACACAAAGCCGTTGTTCACTGACGAGCTGCGCAAATCCACGCTGATAATGAACATGGTTTTGCGCAGCTTGTCAGTGAACAATGGCTTTGTGTTTTGTGTGCTTTAACGACAAAATGCGCATTACAGATCGCCGATCGCGATCGGGACATCCCTAGATTTTATTATAGTTATTGTGAAAGCTCTCAATGCACTTTCATTAAAAATAACTTCAATATTATTTATTAGTTCTAACAAAAAACTAACCAAATAGTTTATCATTTCTGCACAGGAGAGATTTGGGATTGTCTTGAAAAAAAACAAAAAACATACACATAATCATATACAACGTTTCAGTCATAATTACATAATTTTAAATCATGCATTCCAGCTTTTACTCACATAGTAACAGTGTTCAACAAACAGCAGAGCACATCAAATATGGTTCAAGTATTTTGGCTTTTAGTAAGAATGTTAGCCTTGAGGCAGGGGTTCTCAACTCTAGCCCCCCAAGGGTCCACTTTCCTGCAGAATTTAGCTCTAACCCTAATTAATATTGAATCTAAAAGGGGATTAGATTTGACTGACATAAAACTGACAAGATGCAGATTTACTGAGATGTAATATAAATAAAACGCTATTGAAATGTCCTGTTTCAGCTGAAATTACATCAACACATAGAATAAAGCTGTACTTTTCAAGGCACTTCAGTGGAACTAGTTAAGTTTCATTAGAAATATCTTGAATCTTTGAATGTTAAGGTTTCTTCTGAAGCAAAATTGGTCCCTCAGTCAGATAAAACTAATGTAACAAAATGATTTTTCTTTACCTTTGTCTCTGCGGAGCTCATCTTTACTGTCAATATCTGCGCAGTTGTCAAAATACTTCTGCAGTGTGTCCACCTGTCTGCAGAGAATGTCCCGGAAGGTCTCCATCTCCGCTAGCTTTTCCCGCAGACTGTATCCCTTCTGTTCAGCAGTTTGTAAATGAACATTCAATTGTTATAAGACATCTCTCATGACGACATTTGATAACATAAAATGTGGCCGTGTTTGAGCTCTGGATCTGCAGGCAGAGGCTGAGACTCACCTTGAAGGAGGATGCGGAGGTGGTGGAGAGGCCGCTGGCAGCAGAGGTGAGGGACAGCAGGGAGCCATGGCGGCGTAAACTGCTCTCGGACCCATAGCCTGACTCAGCCTGCACTCAAAACACAGCACAAAGAAAACGAGCTGGTTAGCTAACTTCATACCTGTTCAAAAATAAAATTCAATTGAACCATTTAAAAGTGAGGTCATGGTTGAAGCTATACAGAGAAAACTGAGCATTTCTAAATCTTGGCAAAGAAATAAAGCGTCTGGCAGGTGAAATGGATAACAAGATTGTTGGTCATAAATATGATAAACTTTTTTTTTTTTAAACAAAATAAAACCGGATCAAAGACACATCTAATTTGTCCATTAATACTACATTACAAGCTTAATTAAATAGTTAGCCTACACAGTAGAGGATATTGGGAGCAATATACTCTACCAATCAAAGGTTTAGGGTCATTAAGAGTTAATGCTATTACAATTTTTTTTCTATTTTAAAATGTAATTTATTCCTGTGGTGGCAAAGCTCAATTTTCAGCATCATTACTTCAGCCACATGATCCTTCAGAAATCATTCTAATGTGCTACTTTAGAAAGATTTCTTAAAATGATCAATGTTGAAAACAGTTGTAAAATACACCTGACTCATAAGATACATGGTCTGAACTTCTGTTTCAAGGTTTTAACAGTACTTTTTGCTTTGGTCTGTTACACCACCTGACGAATCAGGAAGAAAGCTTTTTCTTAAGTAGAGGGACAACTGCTAATTATTATACAACATAATATAAGTCCATTTCCTGGCAGGGTCTTCCTTTAACAGGTCTTGTAAATGGTCATGCTTAGTGCATTCGGTACTAACACCTAACTCTTCTATTTGGTCAGAAGACACCTGACTGAACATGCCTTCGTTTCAGTCCTTCCACGAGTACACTGTAAAACTGCTGACAATTGGCTTGTAGAAAGATTTACTTTAATAAAGTGCTTTAATTAATAGCCACTGACAGCTTGGCCAGGGTTTTAAATGCAACTCCAATGCAGCATCCATTTAAACGAAAAAAACAGCAACAAAAAAAATTGTTAAACTTCATCTCAATCAGTGAATGAATTACTGTAACTGAAATCGCCAGCAAAGATGTCAGTGGTGATGAAAACATGAATGGTTGAGTAAAAGTGCTGGATGGTGAACAAGTAAATGAGGTGAGTTAAAATGCTAATGTGCAGAAGCCCACCATTCGCCCATTCCAGCAGCCAAAGCAGGACAATGCACTGCTGCAATCCTGAGTGCTCAGCCCCAGCATGACCACCGCTCTTTCCAGACACTCCCAAAAATTCTCACTCTCCAAGAATTCACAGTATTTTCTCCAAACACTGCAAGAATACCCAGTCCTCTCTGTGGATGCTCCAAGAAATCCCGGTTCTCAATCCGGACAGTCCCAGAATTCTATTTCACAAGCACATGGTCGAGCGGGAAAAAACAAGGAGACAACTTTCTTTCCCTTCTCAGCATTTAAGTAGCAGTGCAGCAATTAGCATTGGAAATGTTGTGAAGAAATTATGTGAGGTGGGTTTCTGAGGCAGTATAAAGCCACATTGATAGTGGGTGGGTCTGCAAAGCATGTAGAGGAGAGAGAGGGAGGGCGAGAGAGAAAGAGAAAGAGAGAGACTGCAAGAAAACCGTACAGACACTAAAACTCCCAGAGCTGCTGCACATGCTACACTCACCTAACTGCAATAAGATCAACATAAATCATCCAGAAACTCTGCCGCATCGAATCCAGCAGTGTGTTAGTCAATGTGAGAGTGCACGTTTAAGGAGTCTAGAAGAGCGTTAAATCAGATGCTGATGGGCGTGTGCCCTCGTCTCCGTCTTGTGCCGTACTCCTCAGCTCAGAGCTCATCTTAAAATGCATCGATGCATTCTTACACCACACCATCACCCGAATCCATTGAATTTCTGATCCAATCAAGCTTTTTATTTTGGTTCTGAAATCTTCTCGCAGCGCAGGGATTTCCGAGCAGCCTCTTCAGATGACTGAATACACTCATGCATTATTCATGCAGCTGGACGACTGCAAGCGGAAAATGCCCATCCACCCCAGGCTGCATCACCCACGCACACGTACACATAAGAGCTCACCTCAGCAAACAAAGAGTCGCGATAAACTACGCTGACCTGAGCGCCAGCAGCCTCTTCACTGCGCTCTTCTGTTGGAGGGATTGCTTATTCAAATAACACTTTTAGATTTGAAGCCGTACCCAGCAGAAACAAGAAGCAGGTCGAAACAACAGATTCATCAGGTCAGTTTGCGTTTATATACGAGAGTATGAAGGGAAGGGTTCAGATACTGCTATCAAATGTTACATATCTGCATGGTACTAGCTACAGTATACGCATTTATAATTATGAAAAAATTACATGAGGTAACATGAGGTTTTTGAATAATATATATATATACATACACACACACACACACACAATTAGATTTCCTAATGAATTTTTGTTTTATTTATTTTGTTTTTTTTATTTTCTGTTGCAGGAAGAAGTGTTAAAAAGGAAAACAGACATAATTTCCTTACGATAAAAGAGAAGAGGGACTGGGACAGTTAAGCTGCAAAAATAAAGGCAATGAACGCACCATAAAGGTGGCCCCTACAGGTTATCCATTACACGTTGTATAAAGCTACTGTATATGTATAGACTACAATAGTATTCAAGCTGTTAATAACTAAAAATGTTCCGCAACACAATGTGTCCAAAATCTGAAAATGTGAATGAATTTTCTTTGAATATAGTACACCATTCAGTCAAACACTTTTTTGGTCAAACAAGGTTTTTGCTTAGTCAAAGAAAGAAAAACATATGTTTGGAAGAAGAGTTGGTGTAAATGACATCTCCTTTCATTTTCATTTTTGGGCAAACATTTCTATTTTAAAATACCAGAAAGTCTCCCCTCTGAAGTCGTTAAACAACTTTTAAAGTCACATGACAAAACTGCAATAGCGCTCTTCACCAGCAGATGGTAGAAGCGGCCATGAGTTTAAAACTGCAATGGAACAAGTGTTTCTGCTGTATTACAGATTACAATTCCAATACAGATTCCCAGAACATCAGAAACACACTAATGAACTTACTGAAGGTAATTTAGCGACCAAACTCAATGTTGAGTTTTCATAATCCCACAGATCTTTGGTTTATGCCTTTATGACCTTTAAAAGAATCAAAGGGCTTAACATTGTCTCTCGCAGTCCAATAAAAGACAACAGATAAAACACACACACACAGAAAAAAAAGTGCTTATTTCTGAAGAAATGTATGTGGAATAGCTGCTTAAACAGCCAACATCTTCCACTCACTGTCAGAAAAACACAATAATACACACAAACACCCTTTCCTGGATCCAAACCCCAGCTGTGTAGAAACAGCTCCACTCCTTTTATTGAATTCAGCTCTACACACACATGTGAGAGCCGTTCAGATCAGAACATTCCTCAGGACCCTCCCTTTGTAAATCTCTCTCAAGACACAATACGTCACATCAAACCACTGCCAGACTTCACTTGCACAATAAACCTCCTGTTTCTCCTCATGCAAAATAATCTTAGCCAACATGTCAATCGGAAAGCAGGGCTGAAGTTTTTTAGGACACACATACATGCAACACAGGAGATAAAAAGCAATATGTCAAACAGGTATTAAGAACTTGTAACAAGTAAATTATTTTTGCAGTTTCTGTTAGTTATGTCATAGGTCAAAGGACAAGGCCAACATGGCAGGTGCAGTTAACAGGAATAAATTATACTAGGTTCAATATTTTCTCTTCTTTATCATGCACACTTGACATAAGTGTGCATGATAAAGAAGAGAAAATATTGTTTAGTTAAACAATTCTAGGAAAGTTATGATTTGGAAAAAATTAATAAATTAAATAATAACTCTTAAATTTCACATGGCGTAAATATAAACTAAAATGTAATGAATTAAAAATTAAAATCCAGTTTTAAAGGAAATAATATTTGTAAAAAAAAGTCATTAATTATCAATCATTAATTATTCATATTTAAATATTACGTTACATTTTTGGGGAGTTTCAATTTTATTTTACTGAAGCTTTTTTTATCTTCATTATGATATCAGAACTGTTATCACCTTGACATTTTTGATTATTTGACCATAAATTATCATTGTTATTTCAATTCAGAAGTTAAAACATGCCAAGTGAAGGTGCATCCAATTCACTGTGTTTGTGTGAATTGCATTTTTAATTGAATTTTTTTAACATATAAATTAATATATAGGCAAAAATATGAGCATCATGTCTCATTACATTTCATATTAAAATAAACTTTTTTCTTTTGACACATGGCTGGGATAATTATTCTTTTTGAATTTCTTGGGAATATTTACAATAACCTAATTTGTGTAGATACACAATACAATCTTTCTGGAAATAAAATAAAATTTTAATAAAATTAAAATGAACCCTACACAGATACCTAAATAACATACTTCAACAACTGAGACATAAGCCCTTCATCAAATTATACTATGAAAAGTATACAAACTCCACAGTGGCTTACTGTACTTTTAAATGAGAGCACAAGGAAATGATAGCAAGAAAAAAAGCATGCGGGACACATTCCACTGAACTGTGCCTTCAACACCTTCCTAGTCTTAACAAAAGAAATAAAACACCCAATCAGCCACCCAAACTCAGAAAGACACTAAGGCTGAGCAGCTGTTTATGTAGAGGCTTTGCTGCTTCTGACGGACTCACCTTGTGAAGTTCAATGGTATCGATCCACTGCTGCCGGAGCAAAGGATGCTCAGCCCTCAGGTACCAGATGCTGTCGTTCACACTAATGTCAAAACGGCATTCATCAAACTCATGAGGCTGAAAGAAAGAGAACATCAAAAACAAGAACAGATCATAACAATGAACATGCTGGAAAATGGAAAAAGTTTATGGGCCATGCATGTTTATTCAAATCTGTCTGTCATTATGTTTTTAGAGCACCTTTTCCTGCTGTTCCTGATAAACAACTCCACACCGCCACAACATAGATTAGCATCACTGAATAGTTCACTGAAAATCTTAAACATTTACTGTTATCTGCCATTTCTAAAACAAAAACTGCAGACCACCACAAACTAAGAGAAACCACCAGCTCTCTGAAAACCATAGTTTGAAACTTTTGCAAAAGTTGTTTTCCAAAGCACAATTTTACCAGAGTGCCATTTTTTTCCCATAGTATTTCGGTTTTTATCTGATAAACCTAAACACTTCCATACAGTGACATATGACTGTCACTGAAGACAACAGAAACCTTTATTAATTTAAATATTAAAAAAAAATACTTAATTACATCATTTAATATTTATTTAAAATAACATTTCTCTGATGTAGAATTAGGTTATAATATTTATTATTTATATTATTATAATATTTATTTATTCACTTTTAATGCCATGCCAGCATCATTTTCATGGCCATTTTCATTTTCATTTATTCCATGTCTGAATAAATTATACAAGTTATTAAATTAACAAAAAGTTACAAATTGGAAAATTGTTTGAAAACCATTTTTAACAGCCATCTTAATACTTTATGTAATACTTTTAGACTTTATTAAATGGTGTACTACACAGGTACTTAAGATTGAATAAAAATACACTGCTTTAACTCAAAAAGGAAGAGGTACAAAAAAAGCTGAAAAGATTCAGTTTTAAGTTGGGCTCAAAATATCTGCTGTGGTAATGTTTAATACATTTCATAGTAGTCTGTAGATTTACTCTGTGGTAAGTGTTTTCTGTAGGTCTAGTTGTTGGTACTAGGTATAACTAGCAATGGGCTCGGTTTGTTGTCTTTAATAGCTGTTATCAGAGACAGAGCACTGATCCAGGCCAGAACTGGGCTGCTGAATTCAATCAGTGTTTGAGGAACATCTGTTCTATTATCAGATCGTCTCTGTTCTCTCCTCCTCCAAGCACTGAAATCAACCAAAACCAGATATTCCAGATTTGACTCTGGGATTAGACTGCCTTCAAAGACTCTCAGCATTTCTAAACCTTGTTTCACAGGCACTGTTCCACTCATATTTGAACACAAAACTAGGTCAAAACTATCAAAACTAGAAATCTAAAACAAACTTGATGTAAACTGTTCATGATCTTTAACAGCAGCCCTTTTTAGGGCAAAAAACTTCCCATATTCTTAGAAAGCACTACAAAATTCTCAAGGAATTAATAGGAAACAAAACTTTACAAACTGGTTCTCTTTCTTTAGATATGCCCATTCTATTTGGAACAGGCAAAGCAAGAACTGCTCCCAGATCACCTTTTTACAATGAGATATTTGATATGCACCGTCACAGGATGTTCCTGTGGTTCTGCTCTCCCTGTTCTAATCCTCAAGACTACTTCAAATCACTCAGTACCAGAACAATGTAGCAATAGTGTGTCAACCTTCAGACAAAATGTGCTTTGTTAGACATTTCCATGTAGTTTTGCTACCAAAACTTCTGCACTTGAAACAACTGGCACAACATGCATAACTTCAGATCATAGACAATTACAATTTCATAACCATTATTATTACTTTTATTTTTATTTACACAAGACTGGAATATATATCACATAGAATAACTTGCATTAAGCAGAAAATATAATCTTTCTGAAAGGAAAAATTCACTGGCATAGTAACAAAAAAGTGGAAATGTATCCATCTTCACAAAAAA
The DNA here is from genome assembly GCA_032357445.1 of Enteromius radiatus. Lineage (NCBI taxonomy): Eukaryota > Metazoa > Chordata > Actinopteri > Cypriniformes > Cyprinidae > Enteromius > Enteromius radiatus. The sequence goes on along the minus strand of JAUCMS010000095.1, from coordinate 15,990,557 downwards.
AAAAAAAAAAAGAAAAAAAAAAAGAGAACTCAGAAGTCACGCATTTCTTTAGCAGATTGTTTTAAACCAGCTTCACAGTAATAAACAGGAAATAGTGGTTAATATTAATAGAGAAGACATTATTCAGCTCAAGTCAGTTCAGTGCTGATTCAATTTAGTTCAATGACAGTGTCAAGTTGCAAAAGTCATATATATATAATAATCAATTTCAGCTACAAAGCAACTCACATTACCCAGCTTAAATCACTGTCAATTTTGAAAAAACGCATCAATTAAAATCTTCAAAAGCTACTCATTATTGTCATTACTTAACTTGAGTTACTGTATGTTGTTAACTTATAATGTTAGTGCAGTCAGATCAATAACATTTTCAGATTATTTATTGAATAATCGTCTTTTAAACCACATTATAAAGATAAGCATGTAGGTGTGGTTTGCAGGATGTTTAGTATGGGAGTACACTAGGATATGTCTGTTCAAAGTAAGTAGTGGAGTACCCTTGTGCCATCTACCCAACCACATCTTCTGCTCGGTCCACCTTGAAACATTCATGCTGTTCAAGAGAAACCCCCAAAACAAGTACAACAGCTTCCCGCTAATGAATAAGCGCTGCATGTTGAACAGGAAGCTTTACTGCTCAAATATTTTCACACTGTGGTACATATCAGCTCTTCACACCACTGTGAAGTCAAAGTACTGCATTCAAGGTAATCATACAGATAAACGTCATAACGGTACAGATCACATCAGCCATACCGTGACCACAGCCTTGCTGAGACAGATGGATCCTCTGCAGCCGTACTCCTTCTCATCGGCTGACCTGTAGTAACTCAGAATATTGCCCTTCAGCACAATCCAGCGGTCCTGCCATCCATGAATGTAGTTTGTCCACTGGAGAAAAACAAAGAGTTATTCGAATCATGCTTCGTATCATATGGCTTACACTTATCACTTCAAGAACTTGCAACATAAAGATTAAACCTTTCTGAGGTTTCCAAGCTTCAAAGTTCAGCAGGACTTTAAGTGAACATTACTCAAACTACAATGATTGAAGGGGTTTATTCAGTTTAAATTTCATAACTTGTAAATTTCATAAACATTAAACAGATTAAAAATGTAGAGCTGTCAAATGTATTGAAGTACTCTTTCAGAGAGACTGAAAAATTATTTCTCTAAAATGTCAAGTCATAGCCAATGACTGGTGTTGTTATAAAACAATTACCTAAAAATAAAAAGGAAATACATTAAATTAGTAGTAAATTACTTCAGAAAATAGTTTAGTTAAAACGTTTGTCGCGTATTAGAAAAAAGTACGACTAATTTACTATATATACACACAAATAAGCTATTTCTATTAAGTTTGTTCAGGGTGTTTACTGCGATTTCATTTATGTGAATGCACCTTAAAATACTCACTACAAAGTCATTTAGAATGTAAATGTTGATTTTATTTACGCTACTAATATTTCTTCATAACTATTAGCTTAAAACCTTTGCATAAAATGCAGTAAGTTAACATTACCACGGCTAGTTTGACATGTCTGAAAGTGATGATTTTAGGATTTATGAGGCAACTTAATGACTCGAGATCAGATTCGAAAATTAATCTTCAAGAGCGGTTGTCACAAACCCACGGTATTTTTTCATTTAGACATCACTCATGATACTGTAATGGTAAGTTAGGTCCAACATGCGCAGTCACAAAACTTCCAACAAGTTACTACGTTTAGGTACTTATAAGCAAACGAAAGCAACTCGCTAACATTATTTTCCACAAAACCAAGCCCAAATACTGTTGCACACGAAGAAACGTTGTATTGTGTGTAAAAGTGTATTGTTTAAGTGTTTACCTTACTGAGCGTACCGCCGAGCTCGTCCACCAGCTCTAACTCCGGGTCCAAATCCTCATCTGAACCCGACGAGCTGCAGTCCGACATCAGGAAAAATACAAAAAAGTCCGCTGTTTTTAATTTTACTAGATCGCGTTATAACTCAAATGGACAAAACACAAAGACTAGCTCCGAAGTCGCTTAAGCTCTGATGTAAACAGTGCCAGGTGTGAAAGCCCATCCTACTCCGGTATCAAACATCTGATCAAACAAATGACGACATGCAGCGACGAGTTCAGTGCAGCGATCGCGTTTGTCTTCACGTCTTTTATCCTCACGTGACCAGTGCTGCACTAGAAGTGAAACATAAATACTGCAAGTCTACAGCAACAATACACTGTTGTTTTCACATACCGTGTCTCCTGTAGTTTACACACGTTTCACGATTGTCTTCTGGGTTTTAAAGTTTGGCTTTATATATCACCCCCTTTCGGCTGTATGAAGTATTACATAAACTATGTTCCATCACCTCGACTTATTGATTACCTTTAGGTAGTTGTTAAAAAAACAACCATGTTAATTCCATGGTATTTTTGGAGACAACTTGGGAGTGTTATGTTATCTAAATCCATGGTATAAAAATGCCACCATACTAATATCTAATAGCTGTGGAACACCTGCAACACATACGATGAAACTGAGAAAAGCACTTCCTGGTTAGAATTTATCCCAAAATGAAAAATTATACATTTTGCCTAAAAGAAAAGCTTAATATCTATCTATCTATATAAGGGAGCACTTTTTGTTAAATAAATGTGCTATATAAATAAGTTTTGACTAATATATTGCTATATAGATTATTAAGAACCTTTATTTAAATTATAAAAAAAAAAAAAAAAAACATTTTTGGTTATTTCACAAGTAGAGTGCACTTAAACTATGTTTCAAGTACATTGTCTGGGTAGCTTTGATTTCTGCAGATCACTTAAACATATAATAATAATAAATAAATAGCAACATGAATAATCTCTGTTTGTGCTGATCACTGACAGTTATATGACGGATGATTAATCCAACCCTAAGAGCCACTCTTCAATAACTCTTTCATAGAACTTGGCATCCTTCTGCCAGTCAATGTGCCATCGCAGGTTGGCTATGATCTGGGAGTAACTGTCTCCTAGACTTTGCTTCCATTCCAGAAACTGTTGTTTATTGTATCGTTGAACAGCTTGGGAGACACTGGGATAGTCCACAACGGTGCGTAATAACTTGTCCAAGTCCTGACAGACATAAGGGAAGTGTGATGCAACATTTCTCAATTCTGATTCATCTTTGGACAAGTCTATGTGAGAGAGAGCATTGAAACCAGTTACGTAAGGCAGTTATATATAGCAGCGATATCAAATCCCTGTTGTGCAAAATATTCTGGCAAAAGAAGATATATATTATTACACATAATCAGCAGTGCTATCACAAGAAGAAACTCACTAAAGAGTTGTGGGGGAACAGTCAATCCATCTGCATATGTGATGTACTTCCAATCCCCGATCCTCAGCATATATGTGGAGGCGTTTGCATTGCAGCCATGATATTCACTGAGCACCCAACCAGGATGAGGCTCCGCTGACTGTGCACTGACCCCAGACATCAGAGAGATCAGCGAGTGACCACTGAGACCGCCTGGCTGTGGAACACCAGCAAGATCTAATGAAAAACATAGTGCAGATGGAAACAGACAAAATCATTTCCAGGTTATATACACATATATTTATGTGTGTGTGTGTTTGTGTATGCATACACTATATAATTATGTTATACTATATTATAATAATTTTACTCCCCATATATATAGTATATAGATAGATAGATAAATTTTTTCCAGGATTCTTTAAAGGTGCCATAGAATGTAAAAGTGAATTGACCTTGGTATGGTTGAATAATAATAGTTCAGTACATGGACATAACATACTGTGAGTCTCAAACACCATCGTTTCCTACTTCTTATAGATATCAAGTGTTTGCAAAAGACGACTGAAAAAAGGTCCAATTCCAACACAACACAGACTGTTTGGTAACAGTCTAGA
>JAUCMS010000095.1:15958494-15978305 GCA_032357445.1 Enteromius radiatus | reverse complement strand
TCAAATTCTAGGGTTGTAAATGGACCTGTAAACCCGTTTCTGGGCATTTTTTCCCCTTACCTAAGCTACATACCTTCTATGTACATATCAGACAACAATTTAAAATTTTCTCTCAATGCATTCTATGGCACCTTTAATTTAGAGTTGATTCCAATTTAATTAGATTCAGACTAATTTGGATATCTTTAGTATTGATATCCATTTGATTACATATCAGTGTTAAGTATTATTTACATACTATTCTGCAGGTTTTATGAAGGTACATTTAAGACTTTAGGGACAATTTTAGGAATAACTAAATGCAACATGATATTTTATGTACTCTAAATCTCCATATCTAAAAAGAAGAAGCAAAATGCATTAGATGTGAAGTCTTGTTTATTGTGAAACTAATTAAAATTAAGTTTATGATTTACAAAAGGCCCAGAATAGGCTCAGAAAAAAATCTACTTAATTTAAAGGGAAAACAGATATTGACATTAATACATATTTAATTAGTTTGAAGTAAAACTTATTTTGCCTAAATAAACACATCTTAATTTAAATATATATTTGTATTGGAAAGCTAAGATTAATTTTTGGCAATGCATGTAAAATTTAATTCAGTGACTTGAATTTAAGCCTTTCTGCTCTGATTTCATTTAATTAAATTATGCAAGGGTAAATAAAGACCTATACAAATGCACCCTTTTATTATTTTGAGTTGAGCTTTTCTATTTTTCTGTTTTAGTTTGAATTAAGTAATTTTGTTTTAGCAATTCTCTTATGCGCGTTTTCAAACTTTAAAATAACCCTGTGAACTGGCTGAAACAATACTCCTTTAGAGGGTGTACTCAAGTAAAGTAACAGCCAGAATAGAGACGTACAGATTTAGCAGGTGAGTAATGATCTTCAGTGCAATGAATCTCTTCTGAGAGATGGAGTTCCTTGACCACAGCACTGCCTCAGTAATGGCTCCATCCTGGAAGCGCCGCAGCTGTGAGAGAGAGCCCCACAGCTGCCGGAACTCAGCTGCCTTGAAACACCAAAAACACAGAGGGTTTTCAGACACCGCTACAGAACTATAAGGCAAACACACATAAGACACCTGTGCTTATGTGAGCTAGTTTACCTTAGGGTTATCTGCTGGCGGTCCTCTCTCAAGAACAGAGAGGGCATGTTTAAGGTTCAGCAGCAAACCTATGCTCAGAGGCGGTTGGTCCTCGTGCTTTGGAGGTTCACTGTTCACTGGCCACTGCAAACCATTTACACAGATTATAACAGCATAAAAAGACTGTTTAGTAATATTCTGATAGGTGAACCAGCCAGTCCTATGCAGAACTATTCTACCAACCAAAAGAAATGTTATTGATAGTGAATCTACCTCAGGGTCTTGAGGGAGCGAGTGTACCAGAAGGTGGATCCTTTGTCCAAAACCTTGCTGCAAGAGGGACAAAATGAAAGGAAGTGCAGCGAGGACATAGTTTCCGCTATGGTCCATAAGCTCATTGGCGAGTGAAAGCTTTTGACAGGAGGTCTGCAGGTTCACCAGGTTAGTTAGCCTGAGAAAAAGAGTGAGAGAGACAGTTTGTGAAAATACGAAAACAAAAGAGCAGCAGGTATGTGGTGACAGAAACTTACTTAAAGACATTATCGTATGTTCTGAGCATGGATTTGGGTGTCATGAGCAGAGCCTGAAAGCCATCTACTGTTGGATCATCCCAGAACGTCAGAGAGAGTGATGACTCATGCTGGATCTAACAGACAGATCCAAAATATTAAGATGATAAAATTTCCATTACAGTAAATTAATCAAATTAAATATATGGCAAAAGCCCCCTAGTATTATTAATATACCATTACAGTTTTTACTAACATTTTAATTAGTGAATGTTCATTTTTGCTTTAGTAAATCAGTTTCATATTAGCAATACAGTTGCATTTTTGACATTTTTATTAGTTCCTTTAATACTGCATTATAATATTTTTTTAGCTTTCGATTTTTATTTCAGTACTTACATTTTTTGCAGTTATTTGCAAGGAAACATTTCTAATTTTCATTTAGTTTTTCCATGTAATATTTTATTTCAGCTTTACCAAAAAAACATTAATTGTAATGATAATAACTGCCCCAAAGGCATTACATTATAGTGGCATAAAAGTAAATCTTGGGACTACAATAAGAAAATGTTTTATATACAGTTCTTTTATTCACACCGGGTGGCCTGACTGTGTTTGTTTTATGGATTTTTGTATTTGAATTCTGCTAAAATATCATGTTAAATTTTAATTACTATAAGTTAGTCTATATTACATTATAATAGAGCTGAAGTGGTACTACGGCGGTGCTCACCCGTTTGTAGGTAAAAGTTGTCATGTCTGCAAGCAGATTAAGATGCCCAGAGGGGTCCACAAATACCACAGAGAATGCTGCATGAAATTCCGGCAGTGAAGGCTGAAGTAGGAGAAAAGAAAAAGAAAGGCATGGTGATGCAACCGAGATAAAACAGGCTAAAACAGCAAGTAACTGCTTAAATCACTTCTGCTCACAGCTTTTGAATCTGGGTTTTTAGCCAAGGTGATACCGTTCACTGTCAGATCTGTTGAAGCTGAAAATGTGAAAGCAAAAAGCAGATATGAACTGATTAACAGACATATATAAACAACACCAAAAAAAGTTTTGAAAATAATTTGACCTCTCTAACCCAAGAAGTGCAGTGCATTCCTCAACAGCTGGTAGGGACTCATGCTTTTGGCCACTTTGCGTGTGGACAGAAGATATGCCATTAACATTGAAGCATGGAAGCCACAGAAACTACCCGCACCCTAGAGCAGCAACAGAAACAGAATTCATTAAAAAAAAAAAGTTTTCAAGAACAAACAGCAGTTGGCAGTTGTTTAATATTTTTGTGGAAATAATTGCATTAAACAAATGCACAGTATTATTTAAATGTCAAACAAAGTTGAGAGTATACATTTTAGCAAAATGTTTCATTGTTCCTCTAGCTTAAAAGGGATAGTTCATCCCAAAGTTCACCCCTCATGTCATTCCAAACCTGTAAGACCTTTGTTCATCTACAGAACACAAATTAAGATAGGCCTATTTGTGTTGAAATCTGAGAGCTTTACAACTACCAAAGTTACTACCAAGGTCCAGAAAGGTAGTAAAGACATTTACATCAATGTCCGTACTAACTTTCTGGACTTTGAGTCGGATATCTTCGCTTCTGTCAATGAAGAGCCATGTTGGTGAGCAATTAATGACAGAATTTAGATTTTTGGGTGAACTCTCCTTTTAGCTACCTACATTCTCTCTCCTAAAACTACAATATCAGAATGAGAACCTTTAGATTAAGAATAACATTTACTGCTTTGAAAAAGACAATAATGATAAAATACAAACAAACAAACACATAGAAATGACATGGTTTTACCTGGTCCAGTTCTCGCCGTCTTAGCCACACTTTAAGGAGAGCCACACCCTCTCCAAAAGCAGGACACTGGGCACTGATGGCTGACAGGAACTGAAGATGTGCCAGTGGCAGATGATCGCCAAGAACTGTGCTGTTATAATGAGGAGTTGGAGGCTCACTCTCTGCATCATACAAAATGAAAGAAATATCATCATTACTGTTTACTAACTCAATCATAAAACTGCAGTTGATCTCAGAAAATTCCTCACTACCTTGCTCCACTTTGGCAACACCGGTAAACCACTCAGTCCTGATGTTGTTCTTCTGAGGATGGAAGCGGCTAGGTTTGAGGAAGCCCGGTGGTGGAATGGCATGAATCCTTAACGTGACCTTACTGCTGTCATTACCTATAGTCCACACACAAGGAAGAATATATGCACGGTCCTGAGCAAGACCATCAATTTCATTTCTTCTATTAGTGTACTACAAGCAGCAAAGGAAAAGGGTGTGATAAAGCAATTAACTTTGGAGCACAAATTATTTAATAACGGCACAAACACTGTAGCATAAAAGCACTTGCAAGCAAATGTGGTGCAAATGTGAGCTAATGAGTACCACACACACTACTGTTACAAAAATTGTACCTGGGGGTTTGAGTAGTAGGACTGGGCGAAGTCGGTTGCCATGCAGACAAGAGTAGTGCAGTGAACCCACACAGTCTGCAAATGAGAGATGCCGTGCCAGGGCAGCCAGATACAGCGCTCGCTTTCGGGAGTACCGCTGGTTAATGTCATCCATTGGGTGCAAAATAGACTTCAAAGACAAAATACGCCATATTGTAACAATGAACTACTGCACAATAGTTTGGACAGAAAGATTGACAGACAGAGAGATAGACAGACAGACATTTAGGCAAACATACAGTTGATATATAGTCAGATAGATATATACAGACAGGAGGATGGATATATACACAGAAAAATACCAATTTATAGACAAATATGGACAGACAAAGTCATATTTACAGACAGATGAATGAATGTACAGATAAAAAGACAAATGAATAGACAGACATATAGACAGTTTGACCGGCAAATTTAAAGACAGAGAGAAAGACAGATTTATGGATATATAGATAGACACACATATACATTTTATACATATCAACAGACAGGCAGAAAATTTGTTTTTGAGGTAGAACTTACAGCTGGAATGGTAACAGCCAAGTCCACAGAGACTTTGGGTTTGATACACGTGCCCAGTGGATAACTCCCCACCAGGTTGATTGATTCAGGAGGCTCCATGTGAAATTTGCCTTTTGATGTCGATGGGACGAGGAGGAATGGGACTTCAACACCTGACAACCATGAAATATCATCCACCTAAAGAGAAAGAGAAAACTATTAAGAAAAATGATATTGCCAATTGCCATTGACTAATGTCTAATGGAAATGCCACACAGATTTCTGACCTCCACAACTTCAGATTCAGGCACACACTGCAAGACATCAGTGACCTGCTGCACAAAGGAGTCCACCAGCTTCTTTCTGTGCTCACTAAGGGTCACTTCTTTCAGCAGTTCCTCCATCTGAACATCATCGATACGATAAGAAAAGCTCAAAATATACATTGCTAAAGGATCCACTGTTCACAAATTTCAAATATATACATTGCTAAAGCATTCACAGTTCACAGTTGATGCACTGAGCACAGTGTTGATATGACGTTTAAAACATGTTAAGACAGTAAAATGTAAACCATTTCTGACCTGCATTTTCAATATGCTGCAGTGGAAGAGATTCTCTGCTTCTTTCAGCTGGTTGAGCTCTTCCACTGTTGGGGCTTTGTACAGCTCTTTTTTGGACAGCTTGACTGGCCGTAAGACCCCATTATCCGAAACGGTGTCCTTCGCTTTTCGTTTGGATTTCTTAGACTGTTTTGTACTCTTTTTCTCATGTTCTTCTTCATTCTCAGAGTTATCTAGGAACTCAATCTGTGTGTATATATATTATATATATTAATAATCAACAAAAGTACATCTTCGTTTACAATACATTTTTCCTTACAAAAATTGTTTATTTTAGAAATACAACTTTGCTAAATAATTTGATAAGAAAACCGCACGAACCTGATCTTCCGTTTCAGCCAATTTCATTCTCTTCTTCATTTTGACAGAAGTTACAGTTAGCTTTTACAAGGATATATTCAAATATTTCATAAATTCCTTCCAATTTAGTCCCAACGCGTCTCTCACATGGGAAACACATGGGACACACTAAACACAGACAGATTCGATGAGATCACCGATTGGTCAATGTACAGGAATCCCTTCAGTGATTGGCTGCTTAATCTTGGTTTCTCCCACAAACATAATCAAGTTTGGTAGAGATTACACTAGACGCCCTTCTAGTCATAGACATTTGTTTCTGGTAATATGATTTTCCCCTCAAATTTACCATATTATAAATGTAAAATGAATGCAAGGCAGGTTCACGAATACATTGATTTGTTTTATTATAGGGGAATAAAAACAATGCGTGTCGCGGTATAATGACGTGACGTTAGGTGTCACTTCACGCATGCGCTTTTTGCTTGTTGCTGAATGGAAACTAACCAAGTTCGGTCGTATGTGCATTCCTTACATTAACATTATACAAATACAAAATTTTCCCTTGCAATGAATTGTGTTTATATTACTCATTAGTTATTTTTTACGCTTTCATGATTAATTCTCTATGTCTAATGGCAGCAAGTTATCAGGCAACACTAATGTTACTGCTGTTGCTTCATTATCATTTTTTTGTCAGGTTATCTGATTAAGAAAATGTCCAGTAAAGAAGTAAAAGCTGAACTTAAAAGTGCCCGAGAAGCCATCAAAAATAAAGAGTTTAAAGAAGCTTTAAAACATTGTAAGGTAAGTGTTTACGTGTTTACTTCCACCTGTCAGCATACAGTAAATAACTTCCTTTATATCTGTAACGTTAGACATAAAGATGCCCGATTGACTGTATTTGCATGGGAAGGTAAGTTAAACATGTCTCTCTCAAGTTAAACTATATTTGTGCTTCCCAGGCTGTTCTCAAACTTGAGAAGAATAACTATAATGCCTGGGTGTTTATTGGAGTGGCAGCTACAGAGCTGCAGCAGCCAGAGCAGGCACAGACCGCCTACAGAAAGGCCACTGAACTGGAGCCAGAGCAACTGCTTGCATGGCAGGTCAGTCATGGTATATAAACTATGTGAATAGTCCAAATATATGGTTTATCTAAGGACATTGTTTGTTAGCTGTTTGTTATATTTGTCTTGATGACGTTGAGCACTGCTGCACCCAGCAATGAATATTTATTTCTTTTACAGGGTTTAGCAAATTTGTACGAAAAAAGTGACCAAGCAGATTTCAAAACTGAGCTGCCAAAGATTTATCAGAAACTAATTACACTGTATGAAACGTAAGTAAAGTGGTCTTTTTTTCTCTTAGCATAATTTTGAAATGAGAGAGGAGCACATATTTTCCTGGGCAACAGAATAATAATTATAATGTCAGTATTTATTAATCAAAATTAGGATACATTGCTTTTTTATTAATAGAATACTATTGCTTGCAGCTCAGACAAAGCAAAGTGTTTTGAAGTGAGTAAGAAGCTGGTGGAAGTCTATCAGTCGGAGAAGAACTATTTACAGGTGGGATCTTTAAATATAAGGATAATGATGTTACAACTAAATTTAAGTGGATATAACTTCACTGTCTGTTACCTACACAAAATAATCTACACATTATTTCTAAAGTCACCATCAGGCTTTATATCTGCATATGTGTGGAAAATTTGCTGCTGCACACATAGGTTGCCAAAGTGTGGAGGAGGTTGATTCAGGTGAGAGAGGCAGAGGAAGGGGTGGAGGATGTAGAGCTGCTGGACCTTTGGAAGGAGATGACCAGACTCTTGCAGGACACTGTTGAGGATCAGGACAATGAGACTCAACAACACGTCAGTCAATTTCATCTGTCTCAAATACTACTTTTTGAGAATTTCCAAGTGCTTTTTTTGTACATGTCCACAATTTAGTGTCACCACAAACATTTGTACAGAGCTTAAAGCATATATCTTTACACCTAACAGCTGATATCAGCATTTGAAAGAGCTTTGCAGCTGACGGTAGATGTGCCCAATGAAGCCCACAGGAGCCTTTCACAGGACTACATTAAATGTCTTTCCAAGGTTGGCAAGCTATATATGTCACAGTTCTTGTAATATTCACAATAATAATGACTGGACTAAAGCACATGTTTAATTTTTTATTTTGCAGCTTCCTCATGAGGTGGCCAAGCTAAAGGATGTTTGTGATGCCACACTGTTACACTATCCAACACACTTCTACCCTCTAGAGGCCCTCAGTGAGCACTACATCAGAACAGGTCAGTTTATTAAGGTCAAATGAAGTCAATGGAATAATAAAAAAACACAATCAAATGCTGGATGCCCAGCATTTTTTTTAAATACTCCTATTTTATTGTCTATCCATTTTTAAAATCTACATTACTGTTAAAAAGTTTGGGCTCCGTACGTTTTTCTTTAAAGCACCATATCATCATATCATGATTGGATCATGATCAGGAAGTATTTGTAATATTATAATATTACAGTTTTTTACTTTATTATTAATCAGATAAATTTTCTTTATGAAACATTTACATTTAGTAAGAAACACCATATTCCAAAATTTGTAACAATAATATAAGTGCAAACATAATCCTGTTTCTGAAAACACGAAACTCTAATGAAATACTAATAAACTCTAACATAACTCTAACTCTAATAAATAAATAAATTGAGTATTTCTAAATAAACACAGCTCTCAGATAATTGATCTTGTCCCTGGTGATCCTGGTAGGTGACTGCAGCGAGGAAGCTGTCCGCTGTTTCAGCCGTCTCTCTGAACTGGATCCAAACAACTCATATGCTCACTTTGGTCTTGGTATTAAAGCTTGTCAGGATAAAAAATATGAGGATGCCATCAAAAGCATTAGTCTAGGTGAGTTTATAAATACCATAGAGAATTTGCTCCAATATGGATGGAGGGTATAAACGTTTTTCAGACTGCTGAAAATGTTTCAGACCAGTGGTCAAGTGTATAATCCAAGAAATGCAATGTATCTAATTAATGTAATGAATTTCTTGATTCATTTTGATAACTAAAAATGTGTTTTAAGAACTCTTTAAGAAAAATTTTTGTTCATGTTCAGTTATACAAAATTAATTCAACTCCTACAGATTCTAAACTATACAATGCTTATTGCAAATAATATGTTTAAGTCTTTTGTTACGTATTTCCTGCAGGATTAAAGTGTATGCGCTCCTCCATCATTGGCTGGTATAATCTTGCTCTGGCTCAACTAAAAATGCATAAATACTCTGACAGTGCCACAGCTTCCAGCCAAGGTACTGCATGATAAAAATAACTACACAGTTAACATGACATCTACTCAATCTGCTGCACTAACAGGGAGGAAAAGGGCTATGCTCATGCTGTTTTGCTTCTTCAGGGCTGAAGTCAAGTGTGGGGAACTCTGATGATTGGACTCATAAGCTGCAGAGGTTGAAACTAGAGGCACTGGTGAGGACAGGAAGAGACCAGGATGCTGATGAAGCTCTGCAGATGCTTACACAGGTAACATTAAACCAAAGACTTACACAGATCTACAGTCTTAACACATTTTTTTAGAAAGAAATCTTGCTCACAGAAGATATGCTCAAGACTGCATTTATTTGATCAAAAATGTTAATATCTCTTAATATCTTTAAAAATGTAATTTATTCATGTGATGGCGAAGCTGTTTGATTTACATAACGTTCATAATAACTCCTTTTAGATTTCAGATGCCAAAAATGACCCAGTGCTTTTAGCTTCGAAAGGAAGAGCTCACTTGCAAAAAGGCCAAACTGATGAAGCATTTCAGGTGAAACATTTTCTTTTAACAGGAAAGGAGGAATTACCGGAATTTAATATTCAAATAACATGATATAGTTTTTAGTATATTAGATGTTTAAAAAAAAATATTAAATGAAACGATCCTTACAGGTTTCAGCTGAGCTGCTGAGCTCTCACCCAGGATCTTTGGAGGGTCTCACGCTGAAGGGGCTGGTGCATGTTGCGAAAGAACAGCACAAACAAGCTGAAGAAAGGTGTGAAAACCCTTCAAAAAACATACACGTATACATACAATATTAAATCAAGCATAGATGTATACACTAAACAATAATCATCTTGTCTTCTCTCTGTTTCACAGTTTTCTAGAGGCTTTATCCGGGAGCCCAAATAATGGGGAGTTGTTCTTCCTGCTGGGGCGCCTGTTCTGGAACATGGGAGAGGAAATGCGAAAGGATCGCAGTAAAGCCCATACACATTTACTCAAGGTGAAGCCAGCAATATCAGAACTTATGCTCTTTGTTCTTGTGTATATAGAGTCATATCTTTTGGAATAAAAATAATGAATGACTTGTTTTCTGTTATTTTAAGGCTGCTAAACTGGACCCGTATCTCGCTTCAGTGTTTCGTTTTCTGGGGCATTACTATAGAGAGATAGCAAAAGATCAGGGCAGAGCCAGAGGCTGCTATAAGAGAGCGTTTGAGCTGGATTCCTCTGATGCGGAGGCTGGAGCGGCTACTGTAGACCTCAGCATGGAGCAGGGGGACATGGTAAGTGTTAAAAAGTCTTGTAATCTAAGATGGTCCCATCCCAATATCATTTGCTTATTTTTTTTCCATTAAAATCAAACTGGCAACAAGAACTTGTTGTAGATGCTGTAGAAGACACAGAGTTCAACCTGTTAAAGGTGTTTATTGACTGTGTTCTGTGTTATCTGTTCTCAGGACTCAGCTCTGACTGTTCTGCAGTCTGTAACAGAGAGAGCCACTCCTGGCTCTGCTAAATGGGCCTGGATGAGAAGAGGGCTCTACCACCTTAAGATTGGCCAGCATCAACAGGCCATTGCAGAGTAAGTGAATTTATTTCAGCTATAAAGCACACGTGGTAATAAGATTTGTTTAAATGGGCCTGGATGGTGAGCTCAGCAGATTTTTTTTTTAAAGATCTTATTTAATGCAGTTACATTAACATTGGCATTTATAACAATTCAAGACGTTAGAAGGTTTCCTAAAGTGTTATTAATAGTAGGCCTGTATAATTGATATTTTTGGCTGAACTATTCCTTTAAGAAAATAGCTTATAAATTCAACAATTCAGTTGTTTTCGGTTCTCCAAATGTTAAAAGTTTAGATTTTAAAATTTTAAGATTTATTTTATTTTATTTTTATGTCTTAAGGATGCTAATCATCTGAAAGTTGTTCATGAATCTGCTTTGGTTTTAGTCTACAGGCGGCGTTGAGGGCTGATCCTCAGGATTGGGTGTGCTGGGAATGTTTAGGTGAGGCTTACCTGAACCGCAGGAGTTTCACAGCTGCCCTGAAAGCATTCGATAAAGCACATACTCTGCAGCCCACCTCCATCTACAGCCTCTATCAGACCGCTGCCATCAAACAGATCCTCGGCCGGTTTAAGGAGGCCGCTGCAGAGTACAGGCAGATCTTAGAGCAGGAGGACTACGTGCCAGCATTGAAAGGTGTGTGTGATTTCTGCAGTAATACTCCAATCTCTCAGTATTCAAAGTTATAGTGTTTCATAAAGCATCTTTATTATATTCACAGGTCTGGGTGAATGCTTGCTAGCCTTGGCTAGAAGTGCACTTGATGACTATCTTGATGGAAGAGCCGTAGATTTGATACAGAATGCCATCCATTACCTTTTCAGGTATACATGAAGGTGCACTGGGTAAAGGGAATATTTGTGACCCTGGAGCACAACAATTATAGCCAACAATACATTGTATGGCTCAAAAATGATTGCATTTTCTTTTATGCTAAAAATCATTAAAAAAATCAATCAAAAAAACTTAATTTTTGATTTGAAATATGCATTGCTAAGAACTTCATTAAGACAATTTTAAAGGTGATTCTCTCAATATTTTGACTTTTTTGCACCCTTAGATTCCAGATTTTTAAATAGTTGTATCTCTACCACATATTGTCCTATACTAACAAACCAAACCATCAGATGGAAAGCATATTTTTCCCGCTCTCAGATGAAAGTCTTTTATTTTGTGAAGCGGCGTCTGATCATGTGAGGCAAGTTGGATGGATGTCATCCAGTAGTAACTGATCAAATCTCAATGTTTGTTTCAACATTCCAGAGCTTTAAAGCAAAGGCCTGACCTGTCATGTCTGTGGAAGTTACTAGGTGATGCCTGCACCACCTCCAGAACTGTGTCCCCAATCCGAGCCACAGTGCTGGTGCCTGGAGCTCTGTGTGGAATGGATCCACCTGATCAGGGCCATACACTGAACCAGAGGCAACTCCTCACTCTAGGAGAAAGGTAGTAGAGTTGAAACACATTAAACTAAATTGTGAAAAGAAGACTGTGGGCCTTTCCATTAATACATTTAAAAAAAAAGTAGTATTCAGTATTTAAACTGTTTTACCAGGTGCTTTGGACGTGCTTTGAAACTCATGCCTGAGGCCCCTAGCCTGTGGTGTGACCTTGGCCTGAACTACTACCACCAATCTAGACTGCTCAGGTCCCTATGTCCTGAAGAGGATCAGCAGCCTCTGCTGGAGAAAGCCATACAGGTACATGACCTGACCTGGTATCAGTCATTCTAAAAATTCTTTTGTGAAGATGTGTTTTTAACAGGCTGTTTTGGTTTGGCTCTGCTCTGAAAGTGTGTGAAGAAGGCGATCATGCTCGACAGTTCAAATCACACATACTGGAACACCCTCGGAGTGGTCTCCATGGCAAAGGGTAGATAAAAATATACAAATGATGGATTAGATAACAGTGTTGTGATGGACTGTTCTTGTGTTAATTGTAGATTCTGCTTTTATAATTTAGGAAAAGAAAACTTTGCACTTGCACAGCACTGCTTTATCAAATCGATAAAAGCAGAGTCAAATGTAAGTAATGCAAGAAAAATAAACTCTTTTCACTTTTAAACATTTGTTTTAATGCAACTAATGTATCTCCTGGCTGTTGTTCAGAATGTGGTTGCATGGACCAACCTTGGTGCTTTGTATCTGAAGAAGGGAAATATAGAGGTAATATTATTTGTAGAGGTAATAGAGGTTACTTTACTTTACTTGATTTTGAGAACTACGCTGATAGTCTACATTATTATTTTTTTTTTAGCTCTCGCATGAAGCTTTCAAGGTTGCTCAGTCTCTAGAACCCCTCTATGTGAACTGCTGGATCGGACAGGTAGACTTTACTTCGGACCAATAGTTCATATAACAACCAGTGCCCTTCTTTATTCCAGGATGACACACAGAGCATCTAACTTCTTTCTCATTAAAACAGGCCCTGATTGCCGAATCAGTGGGTAGTTATGACACCATGGATCTTTTCAGACACACCACAGAACTGAGTACTCATGTATGTCTAATCATTTCTGAAATATACACAGTTCAAAAGTTTGAGGTCTGCATGGTTTTTGAAAAGAAATTTCTTATGCTCACTAAGGCTGCATTTATTTGTTTAATTGTTTTTCTATTTGAATATATTTTAAAAAGTCATTTAATGATGGCAAAGCAGAATATTCAGCAGCATTTACTGACCCAAACTTTTTAGCAGCTGTGTAGTTTAGTCTTTAGATTCAGATTATTGATCAATGTTCAGCTTGCAGTAACATGTGTATTTGTTGTTAGACTGAGGGAGTGAAGGGTTATGCATATTGGGTTTGCTCCACACTGCTGGACAGGAGCAACAGAGACTCAGAGATCTACCTCTACAACATAGTCCAGATGAACGCTGTTTCTGCTGCCCAGGTGGCTCTGAGCAAGTATACCGGTATGAGAACACAAACCCAGCATACTGTACTAAGATATTGCAAGGGTATTTATGGGTCTGTCATTTATTGTCTGGTCTCAAATCTATTTTGTTTCAAAAATAAATAAATAAACAATACAATATTGTCTTTCACCAAAGTTAAAACTTTCTTTTTAATGAGGTCTCACCTAAATAAAACTAATACATAATCTATATCTTTAACCATTGTGAAGTACGTAAATACATTAATATGAAGCTATATGGAGTTAAAGACCCCTGATATATTGAATGATTCCACCAGGAGCGCAGGTGGAATGGCTTGATAAAATTAAAAATGTGTTTCTCCCTAAATATTAAGAAAATGATCCATGTGACAATGACAAATTATTTAAAGATGAATTGAGGTAATGAAGCTCAGCGTGCTCTTTGTTTCACGCCAGAGAGGATTCAGACAGACCCTGATGCTTTCATCATGCTCGGATACCTGAACACACACCTGCAGCTGAGGAAACAGGCCACTGAAGCATATCGCAGGTTTGCCACCTCTAACTATTTATACATTTGGCAAGTTCCAAATTTGAAACTGAAATGTAAAATTATATCACCACATTTTTTTGGAACATCTTATGTTAAGGTTAGGCCCAATTGTATCATCACATTCAGCATGAATTGATTTTCATCAATTTTATATTAATTTAATTTAATTATTAATATATTTATTGTTATTCATTATTTATGCATACGTATGCATTTTAAATATGTTATTATTATTTTTGACTTTTTTATAATTTATATTTATATATATTATATATTTATAAAAATTATGATTGCCTAAAATTTTCCTAATAATATAAGTTTCTGACATTGATCTGGACCACACTGGTATTAAATAATTCTTGGATATATTCTGTTCTCCAAAGAGCTGTCAAGTTGCTTCAGGCGTCCCCTCACACAGATAAGCTCAGTTTTGCTCTGAGGGGTTATGGACGTGCTCTCAGGTAAAACTCACTTTGTACATCTATACTATCAGTCATTTCATCTACAGCAATGCTATTACATTTATTAGTGCAAAATAACATTTTTTCTTGTGTTGCTGTCAGTGATGATGGACAGTGGGAAGAAGCAGTGCGTATTTATTCCTCCACACCACTAGAGGAGCTGCATGATCTCATCGGACTAGCACTCGCCTGTTTCAGAATTGGTCGCTTGCCAGAAAGTCTTCAGGGTAAGCAACCATTTTATGATTGTTGACTATTACCTTCTCAAATAGTACCCACAAGCTTGTGATTGTGTATGTTTCTGAGGGTGTTTGTGTGACTGTTTCCAGCCTATGAAAAAGCCCTTGCAGTTGCCTCTAGCGAGAAGGAAAAGGCCTGTATACTCACTGCTCTTGCCCTGATACAGCACAGGCAGGGCAATATTGATCATGCCAAAACGCTTCTCTTCAAGTGGTAAAATAACTACTCAACTGTCTCAGATGAACACACTTTCTGCTTCAGTTGTCAAAAGCTTTTCTCCTCTTATTTGTGTTTGTGTGTGTGTGTAGCTCAATGCTGAAAGAGCCTGTCTCAGAGAGTCTGCAGTGTCTTTGTTCTCTGGCTTTGGTTCATGGGGATGTGACCCTGGCAAGTGCTACGCTTACCGAGCTGCTAAAATTGGGGGAACGTGCAGGAGGCGCTGTGGAGGAGCGCTGTCTGCTCACTTGCACCCTGCTGGCCCTGCAAGGCAACTTTAGCGGTGTGCACAGGGAGGCTGCCAGGGCAATACACAGGTATTTTATAATATGTAGTGATAGTGTCTGATAATTGTATCCTAACAACATGTTAGTCAGCATTTCTTATGCTTCTGTGTTAATCTGAGTGTTTGTTTTAACAAATTAAACAACCAATACTATAAATTATCACTGTCCAAAAATGTTTATTCTCGTATTTATTATATAGTATACTAATATGCTATATAATAAATAGTAAATACAACATATAAAAGTATGTATTTTATTAAGCATAATTCATATTGGGATTTTATATATGTTCTGGTTACATGGCTGGCTTGAAGCTAGATTGAGATCAAAATAGCCCTTTAGTTGTTGCTGATCAGCTGAAGCCTGGGCACTTCACTTATTGAATATTTGTCCGGACCCATTATGTCTTGTTGAGTAGGGAATTGAGGACTTTGATTAAATTAAATGCTCCTCTTTATTTGTCCAAAATCAAATGACCTTTCAATGTCCTCCTTTAATCTACATCCTACAAAGGTTTGAAAACACTCAAATGCTATTAAGGGAACATTCTTTAATCTAATTAAACTCAGGTATGAAACATTGTATTTAGTTAATTAACCCAGATGTCAGATAAAGTACCAAAACACCCCAGAATAACAAGAGTTCTTCATTTTCTTCTGTAAGTCCATTTTAATTAAAAAAAAAATGTGTTTGGCTATCTTGTAGGAACCCTGGAAATCCTTCTCTCTGGGCTCTTCTCTCCAGACTGGTCCCACAGTACTGCCCCAACAAAGCCAATGTAAGTATTCTAACATCAGAGTTAACACATTGTTTGAGAGAAAGGGAATAGTTCACCTGTTATAAAAGTATTGACTGTAAGTGTTCTTGTTTTTATTAGGGAGGTGCTGTGGCCGGCAGTGTGGCGTGTCATGCTAGTTTGACGCTTGGAAAGGTAATTTACCGTTTGTGGATGGATGAACTCTAGGTGTCAATATATGTGTCCATTAAATTAGTGTTCAACTCTTTTCATCTGTAGAGGGCGTTGCTGTACAGTGGCGTAAATCAATTGGCTTCAGGCCGGCACTCCAGTGAAGACAGAAGATGCAACGCTCTGAAAACAATCCAGAGAGCTGTGCTGCTGTCCCCAGGTAAACAGAGCTTTAATCAGACACTCTGAGTCAGTTCTGAAGTTAGCTTCTAAACAAGTTACTAACTCTGAGATTCAAAAACAGACTTTGCAAGACCCATATCTCATAGACTAAAGCAGACTACCAGACCAAGACTAGACATTTTGAGGCCTAGGACACTGACCAAAATCAATTTTTTTAAAGTGGTAAAAGCCAGTTCTCTTACTCTAACGACTTAATGGTGACTTTAAAGTGTGGGACCCTTGAAATATAAAAACCAGAATTTATGCCAAAGTTGTAATGAGCTTTGGCTTCTTGTTGAAGAAGGCTATTAATGTAGTGTTGGACAGAACATGTACACTTCTATAAACCTAAAACGATAAAAATATTCAATTTGGATAGTAAGAACCTTACATTAAACGTGTCAGCAGGAGTATGTGCCAAGTGTGAGAGGCCTATGTGAAAAGTTTGAGCGGAGAGAGCAGATGCTGAGACATCGATAATATCAGCCAGATGAAAGATTTGTCTGCAGCTGGCAGTGATTCAGTGATGGATTGATGTCATGTCGTCTTTCTCTCTGTTTGATAAATGCAGATGATCCTGCTGGGTGGGCGGGGCTAATGGCCGCCTGTCACACAGAGAACACCGCATGCTTACTCCAAGGCTCTGCCCCTCGCAGAGAAGATCTGGAGAGGGCCCACATGGCTCTGGTTTCTGAAAAAGGTCAGCGAGACTTGAGAATGTCATGTCAATGTATTTGTATATATGCTGATGGAAGCATGGCTCAGAAACTGTGTGTGCTGTGTGTACGGTCTGTTCTCAGTAAAGGGTCTGCAGGCAGAGGACGGGCTCTTGGCTCAGGCTCTGGAGGGATGGGTGCTGCAGCAGGCTGTGACTGGACTCAAACAGAGTGGCCAATATGACCAGGCAGAGACTCTGTGCTCCCAGGTACACACACACAAACACACACACACACACACACACATGCATGCTTTCTCTTTCTATGTCACGCTGTCCCCTACTGATTTGTCTCTCTTGTGTGAATCGGGCACAGGTGCAGACACAGACAGCCTGACCTGATCTTGGGTTTCAAAGCAGAACTGTGTGTTCGTTTCATGCACTGACACGGCACCATCTGTCTAATATCTATCTATTGTGGATATATCCATCAAAATACTTGAGCTGCTACCTTTTGAGGTGTATTTGTAGAACAGGAGTGTCCAGTCTTGCTCTTGAAGGGACAATGTCCTGGATAGTTCCCCAGAACACCTGCCTTTTCTAGTGATACTGCAAACATTAATTAGCTAGTTAAGGTATGTTTAGATGGGGTTTAAGCTGAACTCAAGTCTCACAAATCCACTTAAATTTATATGGTGCATTTTTCAACTACTTAAAGTGCATCACAACATATATTATCAACATAAAAAGATAATGGAAAGACAGGACTAACATGCAGGAGTCTGGGTGCACAGGCAGTTGCAAGGATGCAATTTTTTTAGAATCCCCAAAGTAAAGATATGGTGTTATTATATACAGTTTTTTTTGTTAACCCAGCCTATCTAATGACAATGAAAATTCATGATACTGCATTTAAAATCTAAATGAGCAGATTTTGTTATGCTTGTAAGAGATGACAGTAACTACTTGCTCCTCACAGTGAATGGTTGCCGTCTGCAGTTTGATGCTTGTCGTTTGCATAAATTTGAGCTTTTCCCCACAGTTAGATACTCTTGGTTTCTCTGAGCAGGTTCTTAAATTCACAGTCAGTCCCAAAACTCTAGTACAGAAGAGTTTGACACTTTTCTCCACTCACTCTATGCCAGTGGACACACAATGCAAAACTTGAAATAGAGGTGTCAGAAACAAAACATTGAATTGTCATACCAAATCCAGTACTGATGATGTAATAAAGACAGTTACATTACTGTTGGATTACTGTTTACTGACATTGTACTGTCGGCACAGCATTGTCTCTTAGTTGAAATCTTTCTAAAAATCCCACGTCGATTTGTGCCTTGTTTGTAAACAAGTCCATGATAAAATTAAGTGAACAAAAGTTCTTACTGATGCGGTCTGGAACTTAATTAAAAATAAAGTTCATTCACTTTTTCCTAATGTTGTGATCAGAAGATTTCCATAGTATGGCACTGCAGAACATCATCTTGTCTTCGGAGCCATCTTTTATCATTTGGTTTCTGCACATTTGGCCCTCTTTTAAACGCTACATGCACACATAAATGGGCGGGGCTAAACAGGCAGTTAAGTTTAAGCAGGTGTTGATGATCTTTTAAGGAGGCGGTGTTTAGCCACACTATTAGATAATAGAGAGCCACATTTCACAAGCTTGTTTAGGCAGACTGGTTTCAATATAAGCAGTTTTTACACTAACGAGAAAAGTTTGAGTTCTGAAACTTACATGATGTTTATATAGTACAGTGACCCCTTATATCAAAATTTTAAACATGTAATATACTTTCCTCTTCCTCTCTCAGGTTCTGAGTGTATCTCCAGAGCATCCTGTGGTGTTCCTGATGTTAAGAAAGGTTCAATGTGAGCACCTCCTGTTGTCTGAAGCTGGTAACGGTGTTCCTCCTGCGGTGCTAGATCAGCTCAGCGCTGCTGTCATGGCCAACCACACATCAGTGTCCGCCTGGCATGTACGTGTATTCTGGTGTATACTGGTGTTAAGACTGGTCACAGTTTTTTTTAAATTCAGTTACGTTAAGTTGAATCCAAAAAATAAAACCGATTACTCTTGGCAAACTGCTAGTTGGTCAGAATAGCACTTAAGACACTGTCTTAACATGAAAGCTAAGTTTATGCAACTGGCCACCAGAAGATTCTCAATGAAACCAACAAATGTTTTTAAACTCTATATAGGAAGGAGGTTTAACTCAATGTTAATTTGATCATGCTGTCTTTCAGTGGTTGGCAGAAGTGTACCGTTCTCAGGGTCTGCTCACTCAGGCCTCTGTGGCATATAGACAGAGTCTTCAGCTGGCCTCTCAGCTCGGTGACCACTTTGGAAAGATGAGCAGCTTGCTCCGATTAGCGCTGCTGGCGCTCATGCCATGTTTGGTGAGTACCAGATTAATCTTGTGAAGGGAAGTTGGGAGAAATGGGCACAGCTTTCTCAGACACTTTCTATAATATACAGTGTGGCCTGAATGACTTAATGAACTTTTTGTTAAACACAGAAGTAAACAGACATTTTTTAATACAAATCTATCTATATCCTGCGGCAAAGCTGATGAAAGAAATTAGTCCTATTGTAGTGCTGTTGACAGTCTAATAGTGGAAAGTTAAACAGACCACTCTGTGTTCATACCAATGTGTTTGGTTAATTTCACTTATAATTATACTTCCATAAAATAACATTTCAAAGTTAGGGGATAGTAAAATTATGTTTTGAAAGAAATTAATAGTTTTATTTGGTAGGGATGCATTGAATTGAATTTACATTTTATTACACATTTTAAATAACAACACAAATAAATGCTGTTACAGTGTTTCCCACACATAGTGGCGGTGCGCCACAGATTAAATTCTGACCGCCACGGATTCAACACCGACCCAAAAAAAAAATAAAATCAATACCGACCGTCACATATTGCGTTTCATTATTCTTTTGTACGCTATTTAAAACACGCAGCGAATTCGTTCAACCGCATTTCCTTTCCCTGCTCTCTCTTCATCT
>JAUCMS010000095.1:15932433-15954478 GCA_032357445.1 Enteromius radiatus | reverse complement strand
TTCACCATTTTGCTTGCCAGAGGCCCGCAGCTTGACAGACCTTGCTTACTTAGTAACCGTCGCTAGGATGTGTGATTGGACAATTAAGTCAATTAAACACACCTGAAGCAGTTAATCAAGCTCTTAAGGTACAGTCACACTGCAGTTTGGGCTTGCAGCTGTGAATATGGGCAGGGATATGTTTCTCTTTTCCGTTTCTAGGCAGATTCACTTTTGATCTTATTTTTGTCCTCTTGAAATGTCGTGTTGTACAGTATAGTACGACATGACTTGACTAAAACTAGCACCTCCTCCATTTTTGACAGACAAAATTCACGGCGTGAAGAGAGAAAGGTTATGCCGGGGGCCAAACTGGCCTTCACATGATGCAATTTCGCAGGTCAGAGTTCAACTTGAACTTTTGCCACAGAAGCTTGGCTTTCCGGTCTGTCTCTTTCACATGCATATGAATGGAAGTAAATGGAGCAAAAAGTGCAGTGAGACCGCACTTGCTTTACTAGGCATGTTAGAAACTCTCATGCAGGTGTGTTGAGGCAGGTTGGAGCTAAACTCTGCAGGACACAGACCCTCCAGGACTGAGTTTGGACAGCCCTTGATTTAAATGTTGAAATTGTAAACTCAATGCCTGCAAAATTAGCTTGAGTCATGTAAATTATTTGATGCAAAGCATCAAAAAAAAAATCTGTTAAATGACTGAACTATATAATGTGTATAATTATATATATATTTATAGACATAATTTAAATACAAAAAGGTGCACTCTCTATACAAAGGCCTTACGTTTGTAGTTTGACTTTGACTGTGACTTTCACTGACATACCTCACTTGTTATATTTTCTCAGAAAGACACTTTCACACATTTACCACTCTGTCCTGCAGCAGTGTGTGCAGCTGCTGGCTGCTTTCTGTGTGTGATTGAACTGTGGTTTTTATCTGCTCCTCTGCCCACTTCCTCTGTCTCATTGTCTGCTCCTCCACCTCCCTCAGACCACTCGATATTCTGCGTAAATATACATTCATACATGCCACATTACAAACTACAATTGCATCAATCTCCTATTGCATTAAGTAATTAATTATACTGTGATTATGGCAAAGCTATGATATAACATAGAGCCCAACATCTTATGTTTACTATTATAGAAATATCAGGTGTGTTTTTACAAGGTAAAACAAAACAATACCAATCAATAGTATTATTTTTTATGTGTCTTCTTCAGTATTTGCTGTTTTGTAACACTTTTAGAGTTTGGCAGAAATGTTCAATGGCTTTTTTTTGTTGTAGCCGAAACTGACTTTCAAAAATAACTCAACACTGAAAGTAAAAGTGTGTCAACTAGCCCCGACCTCCTTTAATAAAGGTTAAATTGTGTCTAATAGACATCACTCCCACATTTGGGTTAATGCTATAATATACTTTCTCAATGTGTTTATTTTTCTTTGGCCCATATGCTTCTCCTCGTGAGTCACTGTAAGCTATCTTGACTCATCACTATTACATAACAGCCCAAGCATAGCCAGCCAATTGCTTTGATTCTGTCACACCATGAAAATACGTTTTCCACTGGGATCACGGGCAAGGCTCCATTTCAGCGTGCTGAAGCTGCCATCTGTGCTCCACAATGCACAAGAGCTAATATTGTCACCGAGATGGAAAGCATCACCTTGCGCATGTCGTGATGCCCATGTGACAGCACATAGACCGGTGTTTGCACTATTTGGAGGCATATCTGGTGAGTCATTGGTTCTCCTGGGAGCCATTTGGTGCCAAAACACCAGGCGTCTCTCAAGTTTCTTATTTACATCAGTCTCAACTGAACAAATCCTCCTGACAGCAGATTCGACAGAGTTGGCCGGTGGGAAAGTATCACAATAAGTGATGTCATGGCTGCCAGGTCCCTTCACTAGTGCCCTTCACATAGGAAGAAACTAGAGACCTAAAATAGATTTCTGCAACAGGTCTGATTATTGTTATTATTTTTATTAAATATTAGCGGTCCTGCAGCCTAAACCACTTAAAAAGAACATGTCTGCCAAGTACAAAAAAAAATTAAATTAAAAATTAAATTGATGTTTCAGAATATTCCAACCTGGCATGTGGTATGTTCTCTTTTGTTTCTCTTTTTCTTTTATTGCTAGTGCCAGAGTACAAAAAAAAAAAAAAAAAACTAATAACATTCCATCTGATATTTTCATACTTTTACAGTATGTAAAATAATAATTAATTTCTTCTTAATAAAAAACTTCCCATATAAAATCATTTTTGTACAGTAAGAATACAATTATTATAAAAAATTACAGATTCCTTATAATTTTACGAGTCACAAAAGAAAAATGCTCCAGCAGCTATTTTACAATTAGTATATATATTTTTAAGCAATTGTTTTTTTTTTTGAATGATTCAGTGATTCATAAAAACACTATTCTTGAATATTAATCACTATAGAAATATTATACTCTTAAAAAATGTTTATATAAAAGCTGTCACTGAAGCGGATCATTTTAAATGGTACTGATATACACAGTTTAGGTATTAATACGTAAAATAAGATACTTTAAGATACTAAAAGGTACTGTTTAAGGGTAAATATGATACATAGGTTGAAACAGTACTACCCCAGAGACTGTTTTTGTAGTTTGTAGTTTTCTGACAGTATATTTAAACCACTCATATCAGTACTGACTACTGAGAAGCGGCTTTAATTGCTCTTACTTTAGATCCAGTCGTTGTATTTCCTTCTGTAAATCTCCCGTGGCATTCCTCATAGAAATGAACTTCTCTGACAGTGACACCTCTAGTTTTTCTACGTCTTGAGACAGCTGGCAGATGACAAGACAGTATAAAATACAGCTGTCATCACACTCACTTAACATAGTTTTCTATGTTCTTCTAGCTCCAAACTGTATCAAACTGAGCCGGTTAAAAGAGCTATTACATAAAGAAATAAATACATTTTTCTTACAAATATATATTTGTTAACAAAGAATGTGTATCGGCATGTTTTAACATCAGTGTTCCTGGTTTCCCCATGTGCATTTGACCCACACATCCAAGCTCCGGCTGTCCTCTCCCTGTTTCATTTTCAATTACCGTTATGGTGTGTGGTGCCCACTCCCCAGAGCTAATGCACTGCAATCACTGTGATTTACTGTTACTCCACAGACAGTCACCACACACTGACTTCAGTATTTGGATCACAATGCTGGGCAATGTTTCCCCAGTGGAAGAAAGGCCAGCACTCATGCTATTTCATATCTAATGCAAACGTTGGTGCCAGAAAGAATCTTACCATATATAATTTCAATATTTTCCATGTTGATATGTTCTTTGACTTCATGTTAAATTAATTGCCTTTGCATGAATATGTTTTGACACTGCTCTTCATGGCCTGGCCATTAATGTCTCACCTTGAGCTCCATATCTTTCAGCTTCATCTCCAGCCCAGAGTGTAACTTGCTCACTTCCTGTTGGAGTTTCAGGATGTCTTGCCATCCGGTGCTAACCTTTGATGAAAGTTTAGCAATGCTAGCATCACATCTAGACAAAAATAAATTTTACAACATTAAGTATTTCATCTGTATTCTGCGCTATTTCCACATTTATTTCTATCTAAATATCTTTGAATAAACAAACCCCAAGAAGACCCCTCTCTAACAAATCAACAAGTTAACAACTAAGCTAGCTGTTTGGAAACTGTCACGTTTATTTTTAGTTAGTTTCAGTTTCTTGGACTTTTAGTTTGTATTAGTTCCTGTGTGGCTTTTTGTTGTTGTTGTTTTGCACTTCCTTTGTTGTCCTGGTTACTTTGATTGTGTTTTCTGTTCAGCAGTTTCTATTATTATTATGCTCTTAAGTGCCTTTGTGTAATGTTATCAATAAAGATTTGTTTTGGAACTTCTGTCCGTGCACACACTTGTGACAATTACATGAGTGATCGTTTTAATTTCAGCCTCAATTTTACAAAACATCATTAGCAACACAATCATAACCAATTTATGAATCACTCACAGTATTCATGGTCATGTATTTATAAATTATGTTTTTGGTGCAAAAATAGTTCACTTTTTAAGTGGACCTCAGGGAAAATAAAAAAGATTAAATTAAATTTAATGATTTTATTTAACCGGGAAAAAAATATTATTTCTCATTTTAAATGTTCAATTATTACATTTTATTTATAGACATAAAAAAATAAATGTATAATAATAATAATAATAATAAATAATAAAATAAAAGTCTTGGTTTAAATTGTGACCTTGCCACTCTGGCTCTGAGATCTCCTATACTCGTCATGTTCTTGTGATCCAAGCTCTTGACTGCAAAAGTCGTCCCTGCAGCAAGGTTGTCTCTCTCAATAATCTGGGCTTCCAGCACCTGGGGAGACAGAAGATTGTACTGTCCTCACGGTCATATAACAGTGTGATTGCTCATATCAGCAGTCACTCACTGCAATCACAGTTTGACAGACTCCAGTAATTTTCCATTATAATGCAGGAGTAATTATTAGAAGGATCTTTCATTTTTTTAGCTGGACAATGTGACTCAAGTACATATATCATTTTAGAGGAAAAGAAAAAAGTGGTTTAGCCCAAGCAATTAGGCCTAGCATTCCTATTTCTTCTGTTTGGTAATCATGTCTGTGTTTCCTGATTACGTCATTGCTTTTCAGGGACAAAAAAACAACAACAAAAAACCTCATTCTAGCTGTGGTGACTGCTGAGCTTTGATTTATTTGATTCATTCATTTTTTATGCACACATTTTGCATAATGTATCCCGTCAGGAAAATGTCTCTGCTGGACAGGATGTTCCCTCAAACTGTACTTCGTTCATCAAACATTGTTCAGTGTTTGCTTTAACATTAACAGTAAAAGGAAAACTTTAAGATTCTTTGATCATCTGTGTTATTGATCTAACTGTCAGTGTCAATCAATGTTCAGACCCTTCTGAGAAACATCGAAGTAAACACAATGAACCCCTTTCACATTTCCAGGCTTCTCAGAAGCAGAAGTCATCATAGTTGAGTAAGGTTTTATAGCAATAAATGGAAAATACCACAAATATTTGTTTGCATTCCAACTTCCCCCAGTAGCAAAAGAAAAAAGAAATTGGAGATTCTACGACTTTCCAAAAGATTAAAAAAAAAACGGAATAGTCAAAAGAGAGGAAGATGTGAAATGTGCAGTCACTCCCTCAGTTAATTAGCATTCATTTATTTGATATAATTTAATATGAAGGTAAGAAAACGCAAAGGATAGTGTTATAAATATACATTTTTACAAATAAAATTATTAAATATATCTAAAGATATATATATATAGACATACACCTAAAATACGTTATTATAATTGTTAATTTTGCACCTGAATGTCTTTGCTGAGCTGTTTGACAATGTGAGTTATGATCTGAATGTGGTTCTCCAGTAGTTTTCTAGCAGACGACTCCATCAGGACTGAACCCTGAGTTTCACGTAGACCAGTCACCACATCGTCCCTGATCTTCACGGCTTGTTCCAGCAGAATGCTCAGAGTGCGTTCCTGACTGGTCGTGCGGCTCTCCATTTGTCCTATAAGCTTTTAATTCAAAACATAAATACACAACTATAGCTAGAGCCTCATTTCTTAGGTTTTTAAACATTAACAGTCAAGCCCATAGAGTGTTACAAGTAAAGTCTGGCTGTAAAAAAAATATTTTCGAAAGCTGATCACCAGAAATATTTTAAAATCTCTACATCACAGGCAAACAGCTACAGCTGTTACATTTCATGTTTAATGTGAACTTATTTGATATCATGTATTGTAAAATGTAAAGTATATTTAGTGTCTGGGAATGCTTTAGTAAAAGAAACTACAGTAAACAGGCATACTGTCGAAAATCAAATGCCTTCTGAAGATACAAGAATGAAACCCTGTTTTCTCTTACATTGCATTAAATATAGTGAGCGTAAATCAAGGGCTCCAGCAAACTACATCAAGTATCGATTATCTGCCGCTGAGTACTGTTTCACCCTGATGAACTCATGAATAAAGTATTCATTTAGCAGAGGTGAATCCTTTTGATTGAGCATTTAGAGTTTTAATATTGGCATCCATCATAACAAATCAGAAATGACAAATAGAAAAGAAAGTGTTATAATATGTATGCATGTGGACTATCTATGGGCTATATACTGTATATATTTATACAATGCAAAGTAAAGCTGAAATCTTTACTTACTTGTGCAGTGTTTCCTTGTAGTCAATGTTTGTTTAGTCTGATCTCTTAGCTACTGCATGGCATGTTCTCCCATGTCATTACTTGACAACAAGATAATTTGCAAATACTAGACAACTACACAATTAGCAAATATGGTAGCTATTTAAAAAATGTACATCTGCTTGTGTAACTATAATTTAATTACTGCTGATTAACCTTCTATTCTGGGAAGGATGACAGGTTTATGATGATGGACTAAAAACAGTTCATCATGCTTTTATTTGACAAAAAGCATAATTAAGTATATTGAGATAAAAGCCAGACATCTCAGACTCCTCATTAATTCTCATGGGTTTCTCTGGCCAGAGTACCAGTAATGATTTCCCTTTTGTGATTTGTAACACATCTATTATGCAATAGCAAATGTTCTCAGTATCTCCCACGCTTCAAAGCTAAGTGGTGATGGTCTCTTCAGGGAAATTATTAATGTCCTAATGTGTGCTGTTACTTGCTGTGTGTAAAATCAATTTGATACACATAAACACTTTAAACATCACAGCTCTTCGTCAAACGGACATGCCTTTACAGCAGATGTTACAGCCTTCAAAGAATTAAATAATTCAAATTCTATGATCTTTAAAAAGACATTTGGGTGGGTTTTAATGTGGGTGGTATTCGCTTGGCTTTGCCTTCACTTTTAAACCGTTAGCTGGGCTACTTACACTGAATGCATTTGTAATGGAAAAATGATATGAAAATGATATAGGCCTACAGTTAAAACTTGCTAACGCTAAAGGTGTCTTTACTCAGTCCAGGACTAATCTGTGCCTGCTCAGTTGTAATTACTGTATAAATGCATTCATTCTGCCGCTTCAGAAACACTTCTCTGACACCTTTGCAGTGTAAATTTTCAATTTGAGTTGCCTTACCATGTTATACATTTAAATTACCATGTATGTTAAAAAAAACGTAACGTCATAATTAAAACAGACAATATTCTGTATAGTAAGTAAGTGTAAAGTTGAAGCTTTCAACTTCAAAGTGGGACCCTTTCCGGTGTCACATCTATTATTAACAGCACTTTTTATAGTAACAAACAACATTTAATAGCTCAAAACACTTGTATTAACATTATGTAGTATAATGACATCCGTAGACCTGTAATGTCAAATACACACTCACCAAATTCCTTATAATTACGGACTTTCACCAGAGGGAGGCGTGTCTTTCTCTTATGCAATTATGTATTCGTGTACTGGCTATTTCTTAGGTTACTGTCAGGTCATTAAATCATTAAAGAGTGAATCAGATGCACAGTCACGTTTATTTCACAAGTAACCCTTGTTGTTTGTTATTCTTCTTATTTTTACCTCGTGTTTTCTTCTACATGGCTATTTTATTAAATGAAAGCAAATGGTCTGTTAATAGGTTTTAGTTTAGACTTAAAGGTTAAGGTGTCGTGAAAGAACCTCAAATGTAACTATCAGCAGCATCACCAGATAAAGTGAATGTGTTTTAAGTGGCCAAGTGTCGTTGTCGATCGAGAGCACGCGCTCCTGTGCGCTCGCCCGCGCGCTTCAGTGTCACTGGCGCTCCGCGCGCTGACAGCCTGCTGCCGTTGCTGCTGCTGGACGGGAACCATGGAGGAGAAACACAAGGATGAGAGCGCCAAAGACCCGCAATCAACGTCCTACCAGAGAAGGATGTGGAAGAATTTTCAAGAGAAGACTAAACCGTTTTTGAGCCCCAAACTGGGGTCCGAGCGACGCAGCGGGGATGCTAAAAAAGAAAGCGGGTTGTGGATGTTTAAAAGAAAGAAGAAACAGGTCCTGGACCGGGTCTTCTCGTCCTCGCAGCCCAATCTGTGCTGCCCAACTCCGCCGTCTTTTGTAAGCGACAGGACTCTGTGCGAGCAGCCGGACTCCAGCGCCAGTAAAGGGCTCGGGATCTCACCGCTGGCCGCAGCTGATGGAGCTTCAGTCAGTAAACCAGAGATTTCCGTATCCGCGCACGGAAGCCCGAAGCTGCTGATGTCTCATCTGGTGTTGTCCCAGCAGAAGAGCTCGTCCTTGGGCTCGACGTGCTTCGAGAAGCTGGTGGTGGATTCGGCAGCATCCAGTGAGGATGAGCTGGCGAAAAACGCTAGTGACTTGGTAAGTGTGGTTTTAAAACAAAATAGAACCAGGAAAGTGACCTTACTGTGCTTTTTGCATTTTGAGAAATTGTTTTTCTTCACGCTTCACTGTCTCCTCATTAACTGACCTGCAAATTGAATATTGTCTGGTCATCTCTCAGGACAGGAGTTAACATTAAACACGTTGACTGATTTGTCAATGTGTTGTGCTGCCGATTTCCCTCTCATTTGTGATTTAGAGAGATTAAGAGGTAACTTTATAAGATTTCACAATTGTCACATTCAGTGTCCCCCATTTGGCTACTTAAGCCACACTTCAATGTCATTGCATGAGAGGCATATCAAACCAATGGTATCTGCATACAAAATATTATAGACCTTTTCTAACCTTTTCACAGCCACGTTTGCTAATATTTTGCTGTCTGGCAACTAGTGTCAATTTCACTTGTGATTAATGCAGTAATTTCCCTTTAAATTTACACACGTGTACTAGGAGAGTGACCACAGGTGCGGTTCATCACATCAGGATTCCAATTATTAATTTCCACGACTTTCCCGCGATTTTCCCAGTTGTTTATAAATACTGGATAAAGGTTTTGCATATTCTTAAAAAAAGAAAAAAGATTGAACCCACAAACACGGTTTATAGCTAATAAAATAATTCTTTGAGAAGAAAATGTACCTAATATGGTTTTATGGGTGTGTTACAGTTTTGAAATTTGATGTACAAATTGTATTTGATGTAGGAATCCCATCACGCACGTTCCTCTTAAATTTGATAATGACATAAGTGTCTATATATGTACAGTAATCTTAATTTTGAACTGTATATTTATTAACTAATTCATCTTTTGTGAATTTTGTAGCTTTACATCCTATTTGCAAGCATGAGATAAAATGCAGTTAGGACACTGTAGTCATCTTGGGCTTTCAGGGTCTCCTGAACAACATATTGATTCTGAACCCCTCAAATTGCATCTTGAGGTTGGGGGCCCCTATCTCTCACCAGGGCCCTTAGAATTGTCCTCAATTTCCCTCCCATCATGGCGTCCCTGTATGTGTCATGAGAAAGCCCTGAATTAGTGATGTTGTTAACACACAGCAGCTTTTGTGGTTATCACACTTCAGATACAAATGTCCCAGACGTTCGAAATGACAAATATGTCTTAATGAGGCTGTCACATGCAACAAAGCAAACTTTTTATCTGCAATCTTAGGTGCAACAGGTTTCAGACTATGGAATGCAAGAAAAAACTACTTTATTTCAGAGCAATTCTTATATCAACAGTAATATCTTTTGCGAATAAGAAACTTATTTTTAGGCTATCAATAATTTTGTGAACCTTCTGACACCATTATTGGCCTTTAATTTTTATTATTTTGTGAATCCCAGTTTGTTAAAAATGAATAGACAGCAAGATCAGTGAATATTTAGAAGGTGGGAAAAGTAGTTAAAACGTTTGTTGAGATTTTCTGATGTATTGCTGCAGAAAGAGAAAAACAATTAAGCTTAATTATTTGACAGCTTTATTTATTAAAGTGATGAAAAGTGCTGAAAAGATATACCCTCAGGCCATCCAAGATGGAGGTATTTGTGTGTTTATTTCATCAGAACTGAAATTTGAGAACTTTGGTATGACATTACTTACCAATAGATCCTACAGTGAATGGGTGCTGTTAAAATGAGAGTACAAACAGATGATAAAACATCACAATAATCCACAAGTTATCCAGATTACTGCAGTCTATGAGTCTGTTAATCTCTTATGAAATGAGAATCTGCATGCTTGTAATAAACATGCCTATCATTAAGACTTTAAATTGCCTCGTCTGGCATTTGTTTACAGCTGTGAGCTATTTGCAACTTGATCTGTTTTTTCCTGAAGAAAGCACTATTATTTGTGATGATAGAGATTCTTTTTTTTTGTGATGAAGAAACGTATTTACAAGGAATAGTCAGCAACAATGCAGAATAACTACCTTCTTCAAACTCAGTGGCATCCTTAAAAACAAAAACAAAAAATAGTAATGTTTTTAATGTAGGCAGTGTGCATTAGGCTTCTAATACAAAGTCTCAGATATTTATGGAAAGATCAAAAACTCTGCACGTAATACGATACAGTATGTGGGTTTGAGAAGTTCAGTGACATTGTCTGCAGAGAAGGCAATGAAGGAATCAGTGACCCATTTATCCTGATCCATGATTAAACCCTCTACCGTATCTTTTCCTCCATAGCAATTATATAATACCTTAGATATTTGATCTATGCAATTTCACTTTAGAGCAGATTGGGTAAGCTCATAAGTGAAGAGTGTGCTCATGGCAGTTCTCTTTGCCATGTCATCACGTTTTTATTACCTCACCGTGGAAGTTTATGTCACCAGCTGAGAGTAGAAAAGCTTCTGCAAGGCGGTGTACTTTCTGGCTCTGAGACAATAATAATTTTTGCCAATATGCTGACTTGTTTTAGTGAAGTGTTAGGGCAGCATAATCTTTTATTATTAAGAATGTCCATTTGGTTTAGTACACATAGTTAAAGTAAAAGCAAATAAAAAGCACAATAAAAAATAATCTAGTCACAATACTTTATGTAAGTGGGTCATTTCACTGTTTTTATTGCTTTTTAAGTTGGTAGGATTTTCTGGGTCTTCATGAAAAGACTATTGCACTGCTTTAGTTCCATAACTAAAAGTACTGCACTAAAGTACTGAGACGATTTTGTACAATATATTTCCCTTTACCATTTAAAGGGTTGCCTTTGCACCGACGGTGGGAACTGAGAATTCCGACATCATTTGTCCGCAGCATTCAACAAGGGAAACAAATAAGAACAATAATAATAAAAAAAAAAACTGTGTTAACAATAGGAGGATGGAGGAAGCTGTGATCATTCACAATAATGGACATGAAATGTCTACATATACATTAAGTGATTGAAAGAACGAAAATGAGGGCTAAAGAATGTAAAGTTCTACATGTCATTGAGGCTATTAGAAGCAGAAAATGCCATAGAAGTCTTTAGGCGAATGCAGTTTATAAAAGAAATGAGTTGATACAATTTTTACATTGTCTTTTAAAGGGGTCATATGATGCATTTTCAAATTTTCTTTTCTCTTTGGAGTGTTACAAGCTGTTAGTGCATAGATAAAATCCCTGAAGTTTCAAAGATTAAAGTTTCAAAACCAAAGAGATATTTTTAATAAAAGTTATGACACCCCCTAAAACGAGTCTTTTAAACATGCCCTCACTTCTCTACATCACGGTGTGGGTTTATTTTCAAACACTGCCAAATGTCCACACAAAGAAAGAAGGCGGAGTTATTATTCTCGCTGTAGTGTTGCTGCGGGCGCCATGTTCTGGAGACACAGTGTGTTGTTGTGACAGCGAAACTACTTTCTTTGTGCTTCCAAAAGAGGACACAACTAGAAATCAATGGTCAAGTTGTGTTCACAACACTGAACCTGAACAGTTCAACCCAAATATTAGAGTGTGTTCAGCCCATTTATGGAGGATGGACTCCTAAAACCTGGAGAGTAGTCTATGGTGGCTGTGCACAGAGACTATAAAGTGGCAGTCTGGTGCTTCTGACCCACAACCTTTGAGTAAGTTACTTTTTCTTATTAAAAGAATCTGCTACTTACTATTCAAACGTTTTGAACAGTGAAGGGTAACGTTAGTGCTTGTTGTTGTAGTTTCTCTGATTATGAATGCAAGGTGCGATGCAACGAGGTGCAATGCAATGCCGCACGTAAAAAGACAGTACTAAGTCATGATAATCAATAATTATGTCTCCACTGGATACAACAAATGCCTTGTTTGTAATGTGTTTTATTGTCATAGTGCCGGGACATGGCTTCAAGTTATGGTAAGGGGTGTAACATTTCTATCAGAAGCTTGCAGACAATCGTAACACACTGGATAGGTGGCCAATCAGAGCACAGCTCAATTTTACGATGAGCTTTGTACAAATCAACCTGTTTCAGAAGGCGGGGTTTAGAGGAGAAACATAATGTACAGTATGTGGAAAATAATGTTATTTTTGTAATGAATCTTTGCAAATCAGCTTTCCTAATTTTGTGATATTTAGCAAGTTTTCAGAATAAATATGGCCAAACGTTACATTCTCAGGGAACTCCTTGAGAAAAAGAGAGGGACTGGGTGAGCAGAACTCATTAGCAGTTAAAGGAACATGCACCGAAACGGGTCACTAACTGTCGTACGTGAAAGCCGGTCCAGGTGGATGATGTAGGACATATATAACCCTGATTGGATTTCTCTGTAAGAAGAAAGTCATATATACCTTGGATACCTTGAGGATGAGGAAATCATTGTCTTTTTCAATCCTTAGTGAGTCACTAAATCATTCACACAATAGAAGGTCTGGTGCCCATCCACTTCCATTAAATGACTACCAGACTGCCACGGTTAAAGTTAAAAATAAACAAAGTCACCTACATCATGGATGACCTGGGGGTAAGCAAATAATAATTAAATGTTTTAAATAATTTTCATTTTTGGGTGAACTATCCCTTTAAGTCATATTTCCTGACACATACAATGGTAAACCACAATAGGTTTTGCTTTTCTGTGACTGGAGCCTTTTGATCACTAAAGTGAATACTACATACCATCAAAGATTCCATCAACATCCTCCCCCCCAGGGGCACGTAGGAAATGATCTGAAATGTGTAAAACCACATAGCATCTGAAACAAATTTTCTCACAGGCTACTTGGCTTAATGTTGTAGTGTTTCTCTGCCTGGAGCAGAAGTGCTGGTGTAATATCCTCATGCCTTGCATAAATAAGATGGACGCACATGTCAGGATGACTCAGGGTTTTTTTTAGATCTATTGAGTGGATGGGGTTTTTAACTCATATTCTTGTGTTGAGATTAGGGTTTTAGATAAGACTTAAGAAGATGCTAGCAGTAAACCAAGGTTTATCTTTGTAAGCAATTTTGCAAGTTGAGTCCTTTGTTATCTTGAATATTAATATAAACGAATTGGAAATTAACCAAATATTGTTTTTTTCTTTGTTCATTTCAACCAAGGAGTCAACTCTTATCATGATCTAAATAAGCCCCTGCTGTTAGATGCCTTTGCTACATCATGTGTCTTTAAAAATGTGTGCATTTTGGCAATTTACTTATAAATTTAATTTATTTTATAATATATAGTGTGTGTATGGTAGTATATTTATAAAAGTTCTATAGGTAACACTTTTAAGGTAACAAAGGTCTGTTACTATTTTAGGGTCTCTTATCCAGTTTAGCTTATTAGCATGAATATTACTAGAATATTAGCCATATATTAGTAGTAATTGAGCACATATTAATGCCTAATTCTACATTCCTAGTCCCAAAACCTAAACTTCACAACTACTTTAACTATTAATAAGATGCAAATTAGGAATTTGGGTCATATGATACAATTTTAAGTTTTCATTTCTTTTTGGAGTGTTACAAGCTGTTAGTGCATAGATAAGATCCCTAAAGTTGCAAAGATTAAAATTTCAAAAACAGGCCCCCACTTTTCTACATCACTGCCCAAATGTTTATTAGCTATTATTCTGGTTGTAATGTTGCTGCACGTGTCATGTTCAATTCTAAATGACGCTGATTCACTTCCGTGTATTTCTCTGCATTCACACGTTATTTGTCACAATCACACAATAACAAAACATTATTAGTTTACCAATCAATCATGATTCTCGATCACTATTCTCCGCTTCCTCATTGGTTGCATTCTGCTTTCACTCACGTGACGTGTAATGGCCCTTTCACACAGGATGCGGAATGCGCTGCGCTAAGAAACCCATTCATTTCATTGGCTTGTGCCGCTTGTCGCTGCGCTGACCAAAGCACACGCGCAGTGGAGTGCACCACTGATGCCCAAGCTGTGCATAAAGTTCAAAATAGTTAAAGTTTTGTCGCTGCGCTCTGAAGGTCTACGCTAAACCCAGCCGCCAGCACTTTCTGTGTCCTGTGCACTGCAGAATCTTTAAGGTGCCAAATGAAGCAAAAAGCACAGGTTCTGTTTAGTTATTTTTATGTATTATTGTTAACATTCTTATGTTCAACAAATGATGTTAAAAGCTTTTACATTTCACTTCAAGGGATCTAAAATAAAAAAAGAGAGCATTTTTGTTACTCCAGCGCTTTCTTATACTGAATATACTATTTTGTTAAATTGTTTTTTTGTAACTAAGTGCAATAAATTTTGATAAAAAAAATTGAATTAGTAGAGTGTGTCAACACGCCAGAGAACAGTATGTCAGATTAATAATCCAACCTTGGTCATGAATCAGGATACACTTTCTGTGTTAATATAAGGGAATTTTCCATATAGATTTTTATGACAACAAATTTTCTGTGGTTTGTTAGTCACATGGCATTTAAAGCTCAGGATATTTATTTTCATGAGCAAAAATGGTAATGTCCCTTTGTGTACCTCCAGTTGTGTCAGCCAAGCAACTGCCATGATTCTTTTTTTTTTAATTAATCAGCTCTGAGATTAAATATTACATATATTTAAATAACTGAAAAAGAGAACATTGAAACTTTCTTAAACTCGATGCAGAAAAACAAAACAAAGGTTGTTCTTCATCACGTTTTTAAATTCATTATTTATTTATTTTTTACTGCAGACAATTAATAAATATGAAAGGATTTCATTAATGTTTTTCTTTTGGCATGTAATTGGTTTGATAATTAATTTCTCAGCTATTTATATAATTATTTAATCATAAATGACAAGGTGCTGTATGTTTAAAACAGCGCCACTATGTGCAGACCGTTCTCTGTGTGATCTATATGTTTATTAGACTGCATTAGGCTCTTCTGTCAGTCTGTTGAAAGCACATGAAGTGCGCTATAAATTATATATATATATATATATATATATATATATATATATATTAATGTATCTTTTTTTGTCCTTTGCTTTTATTTTTATCAAACAGTGGCTAACAAATTACAGCATGAAAGGCCTTCAGGGGAACAGGTGAATATTTAAAAGATAAAGGCGTCTCTTTATTAAATGTTTTAACATGGTAATTCAGCAAATAATTTGCAGTTCAATGGAAGTTATCATGGTCTAAATGCACTTGCAAATGAAGCCGTATTAAACACGCCTCTGCTTCTCATGTTTGTATGTCTCTAAAAAGGACTAATGAATGTACATGAGCCGTATGCTATAAAGGGCAGCAGTGGCTGCTGTTGGGTTCAGTGAGCATTATGTAGACCCACTGGATAAAATGTGTTTTGGCTATTTTCTACCATTGTCATCAGAACAACTGTGGTGTGTATGTGCTGTAACAGGACGTGTTGATCCAGAATGGAGTGTGTAAGTACCTAATCCAGGCCATTGTGTGTTTGTCTGCTGTAGTGGAGCTCAGGATCTACTTGTTATTTTGTAGAAATTGTGAACATCCGTAATTAATGGTGGGGTTCTTTGCAGAAAATAAGTACTTTCTGATTTGGATTTCAAAATAGCTGCTTGTGAAACAGGGCATTTTATTACCACTGATGCAATTTGACTTCACTCTTGTGATAACCTGTGATAAATTGTTTTAAGAAATCATACGAAATGTTGCAGTGAAGGAAGCCTTTGGAATATTGTACTTTCATATTTATCAATTTAAATGCTCATTTGCCATATTTTTACATTTACATTAATATTGGCATAATGTAATTTATCTGGAAAAAATACTTAAAATACAAGAAATACTGTATAAAATATATACATAAATAATCTTATAAATAATAATGTCCTGCAGAGTTTAGCTCCAACTTGCCTCAACACACCTACAAGGAAGCTTCTAGTATGCCTAGTAAGAGCTTGATTAGCTGCTTCAGGTATGTTTGATCACGGTTGGAGCTAAACTCTGCAGGACACCAGCCCTCCAGGACCAAGTTTGGAGAACCCTGCTCTAACCCTTACCTCTTTTTTCTTTCTTAAATATGGTCATAGCCTTGTTTTGTCAAATTAAACGTGGTCTGTTGTGGGCTGGTTTCTGAGGAAATAGCAGCTGTGGCAAACTTGATTTTAATCTGTAAATTAGTATAGTAGTAGTGTTCAAAAATCCATGAGGTTTGAAGATTGCATCACCTAACGTGGAATTACATCAGTTCGAAATATAAGGAGATTAAAAAGTAAAGAGCAATGAGACATGCATGGTGTTCTTGAAGCTAAACAGTATATCAAATATAGTATGTAAACTGTATAATTAAATGCTGGCTGTGAGCAAGCCTCTTCATCACGGTGTGAAATCTCATTTGCATTGGGTTGAGTCTAGCATAGGGCTGTTTGCATAGAGGCAAATGTGATTCGCATTACCTCTTCAGACAGACTGGGCATCAATTAGCAGTTGTGTGGATAGATGTGCCGCTCCACTGGGCTCCATGACTGCCCCTATTGCACTGTTTGTTTGTGTAACACAAGCTAAGAGCACGTCCAGGCTTTGTTAGGTGATGATGTTCAGGCACATGTTATTTGTTTGGTTAACCTTAGAACAAAATGGCACTTCCTCTCAATTCTATTTTAGTGTTAGGGTGTAGTCTCTGTTGTTTAACGGGATAGGTACCCAAAAATTTAAATTCTTATCATTAATTACTCGCACTCATGTCGTTCCAAATCTGCAGAACCTTTAGTTATCTTCAACATAGATGAAAATAATTTTACTGACTCTCTATAGACAGCAATGCAGCTACCATATTTAAGGGCTCAGAAAGGCAGTAAGGACATTGTTAAAATAGTTATGAAGTCCAGTGGTTCAGTCTTAATTTGAGGAGTATATGACTTTATATTCTTCCTCAGAATTCCTGCTCCTGCATCAGTAGCACCACAAGCATATATCAAGATGCTCTCCTGAACATGCATCGAAGATTGACACGGAAGAGAAGAAATTGTTGAATAAACTCATTAAATAATTTTTTGTTACAAAAATGATTTTTGTAGCTTCTTAAAATGAAGGTTGAACCACTGATGTCGCATGGACTATCGTAACAATTTCCCTTTTTTCTTTTTGGGCCTTGAAGATGGTAGTTCGTTGCTATTTATACAGGGTCTGAAAGCTCTCAGATTTGATTAAAAACATCTTAATTTGTGTTCTGGAGATGAAAGAAGCTCTTATGGATTTGGAATGACATACGGGTGAGTAATTAATGACAGAATTTTCATTTTTGGTTGAACTATCCTATCCTTTAACTTTTTACGTTAAAACTAATATTTACACATGTTAATAACTTTTTACAGGTAATAATAATGGTAAAATTATGTTATAGCATCCATGTCTTTGATTTAAAATGGTAGCAAGTTTGATGTAAAAGAGTAGTTTTAAGAGGTTATTTTCAAGGTTCCCCATGGCTCATCTGTCCTCCATATTTCTGTCTGTAAGAGAGAAAGAAAGATGGCAAAATGCTTGTGGGTGGTTTAATTTCACAAGTCAACTCTGTTGTCATATTAATGTGTAGATGTCTTTGTGAGCTGTTAATAACTATGATTTTTTTGTTGATGCTAATTAAAAAATTTGCATTAGTTAAATTAATACATCAATACATACTAGATGACCTCTGTTACCTTCAAGGCATTAAAGCATGCAAACAGGCCGGTTTCATGTGCCTTTATTTGTGACAAACACAGAGGCGAACCTTCCAGAGAAATAAAAGTGCCATTCAAAATGTCCTAGAAGGACCTCAAACAAAGCATGTGTTTTTGCTAGATAAGCGCAGAAGTTCACTTGAAATTTGACTGGAGGTCCACAACAATATTTAAGGTCACAGCCAAATAGACTCTGTGTGTTTGTTTCCTAATTTCTACTTGACCTCTGTTTCCAACCAGATTAGCTGGCATGTCACATTAGTAAAATTATGCACAAGTTATGTCACAGAGAGTATTTCTTAAATATTTGCATGTTTTAGCTCAAGACCAAAGCAGCAATGAGTAAAGACATTTTAAGGTTTTACTCGAACTGTATGAAAAGTCATGAATACAATTATCAGTAATATAATTTAATGGCTTATATATTTTGACCAATAGGTGGCGCTGTTATGAAATTGATGCAATGTGGTCAGTGTGCAGTCATATTGACACACATAAAGTTTTTTTGCAGGTTACAAGCCTCCCGGTTTTCATCCAAAATATATAAAATTGTGTTCCAAAGACAAACTAAACTCTTACGGGTTTGGAATCACACAGAGGTAAATGATTAATGACAAAATTTTCATTGTGGGGTGGAGTAACCCTTTAAGTGATTGTGTTGAACTAATTTCGCGGTTGGTTCAGTTGCCTGGTCTGGTGTTTTTTTTGGTTCTGAACCACAAAGCATCAGAGTGGCAGCTATTTACCTCTGTTACCGGGTAACTGCAGAAGAAGGCAAAATGAATAGATGCTTGCTTCATTTTCATACCTCTGATTTTAAAAATGGATTCATTTCCAAAGTGGCAACACAGAATGAAACATTCGTCTATTTATCATGACTAACGTGAAGGTACAAAAGAAAGCGGGGCAATTTCTGCAAGCAGAAATGAGATATACATTTTCAGTGTGGCACTCACACTTTTTAGGAAAGTAAGTAAAGAAATAAGTACACAGGTTGACAGATTCATATGTCATTATAGTGGTTCACTTCTGTAATTCAGTATGATTGCTTTCGCATCAGAAGTGAACCACACCAGAAGTGAAGTTTACCCCCCTTTTTTGGTAGACTCAGGTACTGTATGGTTCACAGGTGCACATGTGAGTTCAGAAAACTGTGTATACATTTTCCAAACAAACCAACTCTGATGTCAAATGAATCAAGGTGCATACTAAAAGTGCTAGTTTGAAGGCCTCCAAAAGCCAGAGATACACTGCATGATTTTCAGCTGTCGTAAACGAAAGATTGACATTGCGAAACAATTGTGGTCAATCAGAAATCGCCGCAATTGTTTCATTATGCCAGTTTTTTGTCTACGACAGCCAAAGATCATGCAATAGGTTTTGGTTGTGTGGACTTTTAATTGGGAGACAGAAACCTCTCAAGTTTCATAAAGAGTCTTGTGGGTGAGAACATTTTCTATTTGGACTGAACTATTACTTTAAATATAATGAAATTTGATGTTCATTCAAATCAGATAAGGACTCTAAACGTTCTAGAAAAAGCCATTTTTATTTTGTTTTTGTTATTTCTCTATGGATGCTTTTAGCTAGCTGTCAAATATATTACCCAATATAAACCTCTGAAGTTATGCATGCATCCACACCAATAGGTGTCAGTATTAAATCAAGATTATTGAAGCTGATAGGACAAATGAGATATAGCTAAATGCATGCCTTTAAGGCCTAATTGTGATTTAAATGTTAGATTTCCAAATGTTACATTCAGTGTTTCTCAGTATTAGATTTCCTAGTGTGTAATAATAATAATAAAACATTCTGGGCAGTCTTTCTTTATTGCCCCATGATTGGGTCAGTGAAATTTATTTCCATAACCTTGTCACCAAACAGCACCATGTTAAACCACAGGGACAGTCCTGCTTTGGGATGAAGTGCTCGAGGACATACTGGTGGTGACAGATAAATTAATGGTCCCATGCAGGTTTGACCCTGAAGTCTTGTGGTTACCAGACCAGATCTCAACCACTATACTAGACATTCTCACTGCACCTCTAGCATATTTATGAAATACAGCATTGACAAACACAGTCTCTACTTCACTGCACAGTCTAAGGCTCATCTGGTGCTTGTCCTTTCCTCTGTAATACCTGCTTTCAGACTGTAGTCTAACAAACCACTGAAGTAACGTCCCACACACGGGTCTCAGATTACACTAAGAGTCTGCTTTACTCTGATAGCCTGTAATTAGAGCTGCCCTGAGTAA
Organism: Enteromius radiatus; assembly: GCA_032357445.1. Lineage (NCBI taxonomy): Eukaryota > Metazoa > Chordata > Actinopteri > Cypriniformes > Cyprinidae > Enteromius > Enteromius radiatus. The sequence goes on along the minus strand of JAUCMS010000095.1, from coordinate 15,934,288 downwards.
AAGCTGTGAAGCTGGATTGTTATAAATGTTCAGCTGCTGCTGTAAGGAGTGCTAGACTGTACATGTTATTTAATTAAATAGTGTTTTATTCCCTCTTAGTCCAAGGCCCCCTGAAATTCATATGTGGACGTTTTGAGTTTTAGTGCATGTCTATTGGCTTTCAGGTCATCTGTATGCTAATACAAGATAATATAATGCTAATACTCTCCCTCCAATACCAACTTCTATGAAAGCTTCTTTCTGTTTTAGGATAAATAATGGTAATTTTGAGTCACATTATGTGATGTCACAGTGTAGTAATTTATCACATTAAAAATAATGGTTTAAATAATGTAATATATGTATTTTTAAACCTAGTTAAAATAACCCATGTGCTGTTTGACTGAGATTAATTGAAATGCAATGAAAAAACATGTTTTTTGAGAATTATTGAATATATGTAGTCACAATTACAAGAACTCTTTTACATGGCCTTTACTATATTTGCCATTTGTTTAGATGTAGTGCCTCAAATGAAAGTTATCAAATAAATAATTCTTATATTTTAACGAGGCCAGGTTTTGTGAGAGCTGAGCAGTATAAATGTTGTATAAGTTATATAATGTTGCTTTAGCCTCTCAGGAAACTTGCTTCAGAGATTGTCTTCAAAATCCAGATCTCTGTCATGCACAGTTCAAGCCTGTCAGAATAGGAGCGTTAAGAAAGACCATTCACTCAGCTGTTAAATATTCATGATGTGGTATCACATCCTGGGAGCATGTGTAACTTTACTGCGTTTTAGCAGTTCTAGTTTCATCATGGAGAGTTTTAGGACTGGAGCATAAAACAAGCTCTGTGTAAATAGATTTGGCTCCACCTTCTGGCACACACATTGAACTGCAGCTCATCTTTCTCGGCAGATGCACAGTCTTTTTGGGTTATTCTTAGCTTTTGGAGTGACTTCACTCTCTAATGTTATTTCAGAGCCCTTCACACTACTGTCATAGTAACATCAGAATAAATCCCAGCCGTAATGTCTTGCATGATGCTTCCTAACCTTGTTCATATACAGTATTTGAGTGTTTTCATTTAAATTATTGATTGGATGTCTGAAAATGTATTTGTGGGATATTGATTAAACAAGACACAAGATATGAGCCAGGACATTTCTGCTTATAACATTTAAAGGGATAGTCCAACTTTCTTTTGTAATTTATTCACCGTCTTGTCTTTCCAAACCTATTGGACATATTCAACATCTTCTGTGGAAACTGACAAGATATTTTATTTCCATGTAATGAAATAACAAAAAAAGCATGATATGGTATGCACCTAAAGCAGTCCATATGTGACCAATGCACTATATAAGTGAAGAAATCCAAGATGATGTCAGATACAGTCAATATATGTTTGTGCTCTTTTTTTCTCTTGTTCTCTATGATAGAGGTGCATTTTGTCTGCAGGATGTTCATCTGTGTTCTTTAGCACAAGATGCTTCCAAATTCTCCATCTGGGTTCTTCCACAGTCTTCCAAGAGAATGTTTTAGAGCAGAAAATGGGCTCATACTGTAAAGGCCAGCTGGTTGTGCATGCTAACAACACCATCTTAGCTAAGGACGTTTGTGTGTGCGTGTGTGTTAATACAAAGTGCTGACAGCATGCTGCGCAAACTATTATTGACACACAACCTTATGTTGAACAGTTGGAAATGTATGCTCACTATTTGTCAATTATTTATCATTGATTATAATAAGACTTTTTAATGAGTGTCACATGTTTTGTAAAATAAATAAATAATATATACTGTATATATATATATATATATATTAGTGCTGTCAAACGATTAATCGCGATTAATCGCATCCAAAATAAAAGT
>JAUCMS010000095.1:15902888-15925595 GCA_032357445.1 Enteromius radiatus | reverse complement strand
CCACATACTGTATCTGTGGTCGTCTTTACTGACGATGTGCGCAGGCATCATATCTGTGCACATATGATAGGTAATTGTGTTAGTAATTTCTTTGTGCCGTTTCTGAATAAAACATTTCTGAAAATAAATTAATAGATCAAATTGCAGCCTTATGCGATTTAGAAATTGCATGTGCTTAAATTGCGATTACGATTAATTGCACAGCCCTACATTTGAGTAAAACATGTAGCAAAATACTGAGTCCAGCATATAATAAGTCAGTAGGAACATTTCTTGTTTCTTGCTGGACAAAGGGCTACTTGAGCTTTGACAAAAGTACAAGGGTAAGTGAGATCTGCGTCGAGTCTAATGCAATTGTAAATTATTGTTTGTGCTGATATTTACAGCGGTAGATGAGAGGATACTGTTTGCAGAACTGGAGGTTGCACGGATAACAAATGATACTTTTTATTTCTTATGCCATTTTCATTAGTTTAACCAAGAGAGAGAGAGTACAAGTGCAGTCATTTGAATGCTCACTCACAGCCCACTAAACACACACACACAGCTGCAGGCTTCATGCTGGCCGTCCATTTGATATCTGATGCTTCCCTGCTCACTGTAACTCTTGTAACCCATCATCAGCGTTCTGATTATCAGTCTGAATCCAATTCATAGACTTTTTTTCAGCTTTTTGTTCAAAATGGTAGTTATTTCTTTATTTTTTATTCATGAAAGTTACCCACATTCAAGTGTCTAAAAAAGAATGCATGGATCTAGAATGAAATGTGGTTACACTTTACTTGTTAACTAATAACTATGAGTTTTGCCTCAATAAATTCTTCATTTGCTGCTTATTAATATTTAGTAAGGTAGTTGTTAGGTTTATGTATTGGCTAGAATTTAGGGATGTGGAATAAGATCCTGTAGTATAAGGCATTAATATGTGTTTAATTAGCACTTATAAATGGCTAATATTCTAGCAATATGCACGCTAATAAGCAACTAATAAGTGTAACCGTAAAATAAAGCATTACCTAAAATGTTTTGTTTACAAGCACTATTCTTTCTTTTGATTTTTTTTGTATTCATATAACAAACTTTTTTTTTTTTCATATAAGTAAACTTTTATATAGTAAAAAGTGGGTCAATTTAGTCCCAAGAGGTATAGAAATAGTACACTTACAAGTATACTGCTAGTTCACCGATATTTGTACATTTACTACATAAAGTACAGTATACTTAAAAAGATGCTTGTACTTAATACAATAAACTTGAAGTAGTCTACTTTTTGGTAATGGTTTAGCATTTGGTCTGAGTTTTATATTAATGTCCCCGACTTACAACTGACACTGGATCAGCAGTTAATGTACAGGAGGCTCTGAGAATATGGTGTGCTGTATCCATTGACTCTGAGCACGCTGATATCATCAAGTAGCTGCAGGAGGTGGACCACAGGAAGTGCTACATCATTCTGTCTTCTTTTGTGTAAGTTCTTGGTGCAAGGTTTTTAAAGTAAAAAAGGTACAAATCTATTCCAGTCTGATCCCTCCGATTGGATTTAGCATAACTTTTTAGCCTTTGTCACTTTCTCACGCCAAAATGCAAACATGTTAGACGTTGATCATAAAAAAAACATGCTTAATGTCTTTACAGAGACAAGGCTGTGTTGTTGTTAAGTGCAATTTAAGTGGAAAAAGAAAATATAACAGTCTAATTTGAATTTTGAGACCAGGGGAGACGGAAGTACGGAATAAAGCTGCAGATTCAGCTTCCCATGTTTTTGCTGCTGCAAGCTTGATTTAAATCCTACATGGCTCCTCATAGATCACATTTTCAATGAACAGCTGTATTGCAAACTGTATTGCTGTTTTTAACTAAACAAAAATGCAACAGGACAGTCAGTCATTTACATGGATTCCAATCAGATACACAAATAATTGGACTTGTGCTAATGTTTATGTACATGTCTGTTTTAATGGGTTTAAAGGCTTATTGTTACAGTAAAGTGTCCCCTAAATGCACTGGTTACATTGATGAATTGTGCTCTCCTACCTGCTGTGAAATTCCAGACGAGCACTGACTGTTTGTGTGGGTGTGCATATAAACGTCTAAGACATTTTTGCTCATGAAGGAGTAGGATGTTGTTCTTGTATGTGCAGCAGTACACTGTTCACATAATGTATACACCGTTATAAAGGAATATTCTGTGTTAAATTCAGCTTAAGATCTTTTGAAATCATCTGTGGCACGCTGTCGATTGCAACAGGAAATTATTTCAGCTTGTCCATTTGTGTCCAAACAGAAATGCGTGTACAGTATTGCACATACATTGGCAACATTTCTTTTCCTGATAAAAACACCTTTTGCAAATACATCTAAAAGCTTTGTATCTGTAAACCAACACACTCTCATGGCTATTCATTACTAACTAACTAATTAACTAACTTTGTGGTTAATTTGGTTAATACATTTGTACAATTTCATTAATATGTTTTAAACTGAGTTTAGGGGTGGACCTTCATATTTACTCTTTTTCCCCTCTAAAATATATTTTTATAAAAAAATCCTGCGAAACAGAATGCAAATTAGCTAGATTGTTTTATGAAATTGCGTTGCCATAAACTAACGGATCAAACTATCTGCCAAGAAAAGTATCCACCTATTGCAAAATTTGCAATTTAACCGCAAGTGTTTTACAGAATTCTTACTGTAAATGTCTTACTGTAAAACATTGTAAAAGCAAAATTAGAAAATAGCATAGAACTAAATGAATAAGAAATTAAAATTCATGAAATAAGAAAGTACTATTGAAATAATGGAGTATGAAAAAAAGTGTATAATCACGGCAGATAGTTTTAACCATGAATATTCCTATATTGATGAGACAAAATCCATCATTTTTATTTTAGCGTTACCAAATCAGCATATATATATATATATATATATATATATATATGGGTAGTTGACGTATGAATGTGTCCTATGGTGTGACAGCAAAAATTGTAAAAACAAAAAACCTCTAACACTGAAGATAAACCTCTTTCATGCTATTAGTAACTCTGAATGAAGATACATTTTTCTCATGTTATTTGTATATTTTCTACATTTCTGTCCTGTGTCACAGCATAGGACACGGGCCAATTTATATTTGTCAATTACCCATATATTAAATAATATTCTCAAAGGTATAATAAAGCCATGTGTCTCCATAACCCTTTAATGGAATTTATAATTAGAATAAAAATTATGATCTGTAATTACATGACATTATCTCTTTGACTCTTTGACCTTCCGTCTTCTGATTATCTGTTCTCTCTTTCTCTGCCAATCATTGCACATTTCCTCGTTTCATTGGATGTGCTCCAAGGTTATTATGTGGCCTGTGCTTTTGGACATTGTGCCACATTAGGTGTTACAAGGACAAGTATGTGGGCATTCAGTTCACCCTATAGTCTGACTGGATGCAGAAGCTCCAAGAGGTCCCAGTCTCTACATTTCCATCCCATTGAATGTCTAGATAGCTCTGTTGTATTGCTCTCTGTTGTCATGGCAGACATTGTGCTTCTTGTTTAGAACTACAGTACATTTCAATCATGACAATTCAAATAATTTTAGCATGCTATTGTACTGAAAAATGTAAGAATATTTGGTCTTAGTGGACTAAATCTGCTACTTGCTGTTGTAAGCATGTAAGATACATTGTTGCTGCAAGAAACAACATAAACATAGCAGATCTAGACAGGTGGAGCTGGGGAGGTGGAAGGTTTTTGATCTTGTAATGTAATTCCTTGTAATTAATAGAAAATTGCGTTTAAATTTTCTGTCAGCCTACAACATTGAGAGGTTAATGACTGAACTAAATATTTGGTTTGGTGACTTTTAGTGGTTTAGTGTAAGCTGAGCACTTACTCACCAAGCTAGTCATGACAGCTAGCCTGTTAGCCTTTATGGAAAATAATGAGTTTGACTTTTTTTCTACCTGAAATTAAATATTGTAAACAATCCTGTTGTGGTTTGCAGAGGTCTTTGACTGACTGATATACTGCATGGAGAAATGTTTCATCAGTATGTAAACTAGCCATTTTTAAAAAGGGGGACTGTTCAAACAACAATATCACAATAATCATTTTGCCTGTTTTTCAAGCTGGGCTTTGATGCACATCTAACAGTGAGCTGGCAAGAACCAGAGGAGCAATGTCTACCTTGAGAACAGTTTCCTGTGTTCCACATTACAGGATGTTTCCCTCTGATCTTCCTGACTTAATGAGCCATATGGTGCATGTGCCAGTCAGCACAAGCAAAAGACTGCCAGTGCTTGGGTGTTATTGATGCTTATGTCAAAATACCAGATATGTGCGTAATTTGTCAGTTATTTTTACTTTCCTTTAGTTCTAATGGGTTAGGCTTCAGTAGGATCTCTATTTGACCCTGAAAGCATCTGCTGCTTGCTATCATAGAAGAGAGCAGCACTGGCATTTGGGGATTCAGAGAGGACACAGAGAGTTCCACATGATGAAAATTTGATTGCTTTATATAAGAGTACTTTAGTGGAGATGGTAGATGGATGGGGCTTTCTGAGAATCCCTGTTCTTGTGATGTGGCAGTGAGTTTCTGAAGTCAGAGGGAATCCTCAATCAGGAGAGGTGTGAGGCTTCTTCCACTGGCAATGTAAATTGACGCAGAAAAGTCTGCTATATAAGTAAAAGATAACAATTAGTCATTTTTAGTCATGACTGATGCTCATTTCAAAGACTCAAACACTGCACTGCTGTATTTCAGAATTTGGAGCTGATTTAACATTGATGCTAGATTTATTATTGATTTGTTATAAATAATGATCTTTCATTGGCTTCCATTTAACCTAAAAGTTGAAGTGCAAAACTGAGTCTGCTTGCTGACACTATTTACAAAACCACCTCCATTTCTACAAAGTGCAGTTGCTCCATTTCTCTCCCACCCCATCCTCGGCAGCTAACGAGAGACATAAAGTAGGTGCTGGTTTTTCCATGCAAACAAAACTGACCCATTTTCATGATGTAGGAGATCCACTCTCTCTATCAAGGCTTTTCTACAGGAATCCATTTGTTCAAGAACACCTGGACAGAGGGTCAGAGATTAATAGTGATTTATGGATGGCCTCTTACAGATCCTGCACACAGTCACGGTCCATAAAAGTTGCAATTATGGTGCCATTTACTGAGGGTTCAATTAGTAACTGCAGTGAAATTAACACTATTGATCAGGTAGTTCAAATAGAATTAGAAGCCATAACTTCTGTTTCAAATGAAACATAATTCCCATTAATATGGATTAGTTCTATACGTATTTGTATGTGCTTGGTGTGATGGGAAATTAAATAACAGGTGGCACATGACAAGTCAAGAGAGTTTTGAAACAATATTAATTTATTTTAGCTTTAAATATTAGAAACATATTTGAATATTGTTTTTCTTGATGTTCTCAAGTTTTTTTAAAGAAATCATCCAGTAGTATGTAAACAGTAAAAAGTTGTGCGCCTAGGACAGAACCTTGTTCAGTTATGAATGAAATGAACTTTAATTGCCTAATTCTTGATCTGAATTAACCTATGTATTTGAATTAAATACATATGTTATAAATTAAATTAAATTCAAAAGGTACAAACTGCAAATCAAACATTTATGCAGATAGAAGTGCGCTTAGTCCAGCCTGAATAATTTCTTTCGATTTCAGTTTTGTTAATTTCTTTACCTGTTTAGAGCACTTTACAGCATAATATCCACAAATGGCTTGGATGGGATAATTCATTTTGGTGGTGTATTGGTGAAGGAGAGAGGAAATGAAAGCTAGAAAATGAAAATGAGTAGGGAAAAAGATGAAAAGGAGAATTAAGGGGTAATATTACTGGATAAAGCGTTGACCATGATGTAGTGGAGAGCAATGGTAGCCTAAATGAAAAATGGGGAAAGATTCTGTCATGTTACTGTCACGCTCGCTCTGGAACAGAGAGCACACAAGGCATAGATCTTGCTAATAACTGAACTTTACTTTGTGGATTCAAGACAGGATACGTCAAACATAGGGTTTGACACATGAGGGTCAACCCTGGAGATTAACACACACACAGCACATGGGTAACACGGCTGGGAACTAATTAACACAAATGAACTAAACGAAAGACAGGAACAACCAAATAAGGGCAAAGGCGGACACATGGGGAGTAAAACATAGGGCAAACTAAACACAAAGTCTGACAGAAGTGAATTTTTCCCTGAAGTGAATTTTTAAGAATCCTTAAAAAGAGTCTGCTGCCTCTATATAATACATTTGGGTGAAGAAAAGCCATTCTATGTTTAAACAGTGATAATTTTCTCCTCAGCTGAAGCACATCTTCAGATTCAAAGATGGATTTGAGGTCATTCATTAAAAAGTAAAAAAAAATTGAGAGCTTTTCAGGGAATAGCATTAATCTCTCTGACCCTTGAATGCTCTATAGAAGCTCATTAAACTTAATTCCCCAGGATCTTGAGAAGCATCATGTTATACTATACGTATTTTAGGAATTTACAGTACAGTGTCCTGAAGCCCATGCTTTTGTATATCAAAATCAGCAGTCTCACGGGTGTGTGTAGCCATCGAGAGATGTTTGATAAGTTCAGTAGAATTGCTTCCTGTCTCTTCTGACAGCTGGTTGCTACGTGCACTGTATGCATATGCGTGCGTGTGTTTGTGTGTGTGAGGCAGGCTCCCGCTCATATAGGGCAGCAAACCAGAGGCAGACTCAGCAGTGGCAGCGGCAGCAGTGTGAGGACTCTTCTTCATCTCTGTGGCTGGATGTTAGCACTCTCTCTCTCCTCTGTGGAACAAAAACTGTCTGTATGTATGCTCTCTTCCATCCTCTCTTGAAGCTTTCCTTTTAGCTGTGCCTCTAATGAATGTACTGCAGATGGAGTCCTCTGTGGCACGTGTGTGGCATGGAGCCTGTGTGAATAGGGAGTTTAATCTTCTGTTAACGTTGGTGCGTTCAGCTGCGTAATGGAATCGAAAAGTCAGGCTCAGGTAAAATAGCTATTTCTTTTGCATTTGAAAAATTTGAGCGTTTATAAATGCGAGCCAGTTGGGAACATGTTTCAATGTGTTGTTTTCACAAGGGACTGTGTTTATTTTTGGGATAGTGTTTGGTTTCTTAAAGCGTGTGGTTGGAACTTGAGAGGAATTTTATGGATGGCACAAAAGGAGAGCTTGAAGGGAAACGATAAAAGAGGAGTGAGGTGTGGAGAAGGAGAGGAAAAAGGGTGGGAGACCGGGGGGATTCCTGCTGTTTGTTTTTGTTTTTTCCTCACAGAGACAGCTGTCAGGTTTTTTTTTTTACACCCAGACAGCTGATGATTGGAGGACAACAGCAGTATCAGGCAGCATCCTGTGAAAAGACCACAGAGAAGTGTTTTCTCAAGCCTATAGTGTGTGAAGTGAATGATAGTGGAGGAAACACCCCAGGCTGCAGGATGTGCTAGATGCTTTGATGAAATTGGTAAGTACCTGATGTGTTTGATTCATTCTACCAAGTCTGAATGGGCTTATCAGACTTTTCCTCTTCAAACCATAACCAAATTATAGCATGAAAGTAGACGTGAAAACATGCAAAATGTGACATTATGAAAAAATGTTAAATGCAGTAGGAGTCATATTTCATATTGGCATGCTGTGGAAATTTTGAATTTGAGCAAGTTATTGGTTTTGCAAACAAATTAGGAGCAAGCACACAAGGAACACAGTGTTTTCTGTGATGGGGAGAGCAGGCATTGTAGCGCTTCCTGGTTTAGGCTCTTTTATGCCAAATATTATTGGCATATTAGCAGCCACTACCCTGTTAAATAAAACTTATTTGACAAAAGACTGCACCAAAATACTATTAGGTTTTGGACACAGAGCCTTTGGAAAGGAAAGGGAAATGCTGATTAATCTATTTTGCTATCTTAACTGCATAATTTGTTGCATTTTATTGTTTGTATTCTCCCTTCCTAACCTTATTAGAACAGATCTGTGGTCCACTAGTTGATGACCGCTGGACTATATAATGGACAAATGCTGACATTTGCTAAACAGTCTGGTTTAATCACCAGTAAGAAAGTCTTTGGGGACCTGAAAATCCAGTCTGGCAGTTAAACGGTATTAATGAATAGTTATTGATTATGCTGCACTTACTGTATGAAGAGGGATATAGATTGCAAAAGCGCTCCTGCAGTTCAGAATAGGAAGAGAGAGAAGAATGCTAATATAAGATCTCCTCTCAGGATTAATTAATTAGCTCTCATAACCTGATTTGGCATTGGAATTAATTCTTGTGTTTGATGTACAACTACTGATCCGGTGGACTGACCCTGTCTCACCTGCTTCACAGTCTGTTTCTCTTTCCTTCCATCATTTCCTCTGATCATCCACTTATATAGAAAAGCCTCATTCTTTGGTCTAATGTACCTGATGGATTTATTATGCAGCAATTAGTTCCAGTCCACTAATTTGATTTGGAATATTTCACTGTTTGTATCTCTCCTCTTGTCTGTGCTCCAATTCAATGGTTTGAAACATTATAACTGAACTGTTTTTGCTGCCGCTGCAAAAGATGCACAAAAATACATGAGAATATTGTTTTTAAAAGTTTGTTTACTTGATATGAACTTCTTGTTTCTTGAACTGCTATAAAAAAGCAATATCACACTTAAGTGATAACATCTACTGAGATCAAACGTGAAGTCTTTGTAATGGATTCTTGAGTTTATTTTGTGTGGCAAGTGGGCAGCCATGCAGAGAAAAAGTTGAGGTGTTTGTCATGTTGAGCAGCATGCACAGCCAATCAGATGAGATTCTGCTGTGATTACTGAGTCGGTTGACTGCGGTGGGGGTAAAAAGGTTGGCTGTAGTCTAGAATACAGGCGGTTGAGTTTCCCATCACAAAGAAAGTTTAATAATGAGATCACTTTAAAGGGATACTCCATCTAGAACTAGTACATTCTCTAATTTTCTTACCCCCATGCTCTCCCAGATGAATATGACTTTCTTGTATATGAAAGAAAATAAGAGATGTAGAGGCACAGAAGACCAGAACTAGTTTTACAACTCAAAAAACGTATTTAAAATATTTTAAAATAAAATATAAATATTTAAAATGTGAGTATTTTTGCCATCTTTTAGTTTCAGAAGACATTGAGTCATCAGCTGGGGTCATATGGACTACTGTGGGGTTTTTTTAAGCATCAGTGACGGTCCCATACACAGGCATTATGGGCTCACAAAGTTGGTTTATTTTTCTATATAAGGTTAAAACTGTATATGAGTAAATTATTTGGACATTTTACTGCAGTTAGATTTATCAGTATACAAAGTCAGGATTGAAAAGTTCTTGATTTCAATACAAAATCATGTCAGATTTATCCATGACCAAAATTAAGATTTTTCCAAATTGTATTGCTCTGTACTTATTGCATGTCCACAATGATCTGATTTGTTTGTGCTTTTGTTTCTAATAAAGAATTTTAGGAGAGCCATTTGATGTTTAAATGAAGCAGAATTATTGAAAACCCATTCAGTTTCCTGAGCTACGGTATAAAAGAGCAACCTCTGATTGTGAGTAACACAGTTTTCCTCTGGGATATTCTGCACAGGTGAGATAATGCGGATGAGACATAAAACCTTGCATATCTCCAGATTCATGCTGCAATTGTTGTAATCTACAGTATGCTGCAAAAAGCAGAAAATGGCCATTTGCTTATAGTTTTAGTCATTCTCTAGTTTTATGGGTCTCAAAGCAGTTTGGTGTTTATTTGATAACTGCATACAGATAAGAGAAATGTAAGTATGTAAAAAAAAGTCATCATATATGAAGGTGTCTAAAGCAAACCTGAATCAATTTCTGCAATATCAGCAGCACATGACACTTTCATGACATATGCTCATGTCTAAAATTTCATAACAGTGCTTTAGTCACTGTCCTGCTGGATGTCTGCCAGCCCCTACCTCTCTCTCTCGTCTATCTGTTCTCATCTCATCCCTCACTCTCTCTCTGTCTCACCTGTCTTGGTCATACAGTTTCACTTGTCACTCTGGGAGCCTTTGTTCCTTGTACGTCTGTCTGAAAGCCTCAAATGTATTCCTTCTCTCTCTCCTACATTCTGGCTTTACCTGTCAAAAGTTTTCAGTTTATGTGGACACATTTCCAGGTTACTATTTCTGTGTTCACTATGACCTTTACCTTTTATTTCTTGTGATATTTCAGTTAACATCCATGAATGCAAACAGTTACACTGCTATGCCACTTTTGCACATGATATTTGAGCACGATATCATGAGCCGCAAGTATTCAGTACACACATTTTCTTGATCTTTCTCACATCCCCCTCTCTAACACATTTCCTTTCTTACACCTTTCTCTTTATCTCTCTCTCTCTGTGTATGCATGTGCACAATGTATGTCAGACCCAGCCGTGTTTTTTTTCAGTGGAGCTGTGTTGGTCTGTGGGAATAGATTGCCTGTCACGGTGCTTCCCTGCTGCTTTGCTTTATTCCGGGTCACTGCGACCTTCCTCACCTGTAGTTTCTTCTCAGACTCAGCATCCTGATCAGAGTGCTGTTAATGCCTAAATATTGTGTTACTTGGTGCTGGCTTCTTCACACTGTCAAATGAATAAATGCCTTTAAACATTACATCTAGATATGCTAAGACTAACCTGAATAGTTGTGTCTATGATTTTTTTATATTGAAACTGAAGTTGTGATCACCTTCTGTATTGTGGAACATGTATTTAAATAAAAGGGCTTCTTGAATGAGAGAATATATAGGACGGGACAATTTCCATTAGGAATTTATTAGATTGTTGTTGTTGTTTGCTAATTGCTGTGAGTGACAGGTTTTTGGTGCTCATCATCACAGAAGAGTGGATGTTACTACAATATTCTATAAAAATGTAACATTTTATTTATTTTTTAATTAGTTGTCTTGTTGTAGGTATTTTATTATTGTGCTCTTATATGTATATTATTTTACAGTTTATGCAAAAGTTTAGGCACCCCTAATAACTATCATAATTTCTCTAATTTTCTATAATCTGCTGGCCTTTCAAAGCAGCATTTTGGTAATATTTATACCTTACGGAAGCAGCAACAGTTCAATTCTAAAATAACATTTATTGAATCAACAAATACAATGCAATGTGAGTAATAAAACCACACAGGAGCACCCCAAAGGAATAATGTCATCAATATTTAGTAGCACCTCCTTTTGCTGAAATAACAGCCTGTAGAGGCTTCTTAAAGCCACTGATTAATCCCTAAATTCTGGCTGAAGGCATTACAACATTTCTCCCAGTTCAGTCAAGACAGCCCTCTTCAAATCAATCTATACATTTTCAATACTGGGATGGCCCTTCTAGAACATTGTATTTGTGTCTGTGAATGAATCTTGGTAGATTTGGGACAATGCTTCAGGTCATTGTCCTGCTCAAACAACCAACTCCGGGGCTGATACTGGGTGGAATCCATGAAACTCTGACAAGGATTCCAGTATCTGTGCTTGCTACAAAACCCCACAACATGATGGACCCTCCACCAAATTTTGCAGTAGGTTATTTTCCAGGAACCCTGTCTTCTTTTTTTTGCCATGCAAAGCACTTTTGGTTCTAACCAGATAACTCAATCTTAGTTTCATCTGTCCTCGGGACATTATTGATGATAAGCCTTTGTATACCTCAATAGACTCGAACAGCACCCAGAGAAAAAGCTTTTTCCTCTTCACCCTTCCACTCAGCTGTTCCTTTTGCAAAGATTTACAAAGATATCATTATCAGCAGCAAGATGTTCTTGGAGTTCTTTTGGTTCTTTGCCGTTCAGATATTTTTCCTGGCCTAACACATATTTCCCTCTCAAGGACTGCTCCTCTGGATTTCCAATTTCTAACTATATTTCTGACTGTGGAGAAAGAGATTTTAAACCTTTGTGAAAACTTTTTGCATCCGTCACCTAACGCATGTTAATGAATCATACTAGTTTTTAAGGTCATTAGTGAGTTGTTTTGAGGTTCTCATGTTGCTGTTTTCCCTTTGAAATCAAGAAAAAGCTAAACTCTTCAGCCACCTTGAACATTATTGGTTGTACCTGTGTTTGCAGGATTAAGGTTCATTGATTGAATCAAATCAGTGTTGTGTTGCAGTCAATCAACATTAAGATACTATGGGTATTCAAATGAGAAGGTGCCCAGACCTTTGCATAGCTATTTCACAGAACTCAATACTGCTATAATAAGAACCTCCATTTGAAAAACATCACATAATACAACTTTATCCAGAATCAGAAAGGCATTATACTATGATCTTTTCTTATGCAGAAAGTGCACATTATTATGCAGTTTTAGTATGAAATGGTAAAGAATGATACATATAATATACTGCATAATAATACCTTTAGTCTAAACACCTAATGATAAAACGAGGTAATATATGTTCTATATGTTATTTTGTGAATTTTAGATGAGGTTTCTACACTATTTAATGTTGCAGTGCAGTGTAGGAGTCAGATCTTGGCAGAGCAAAGATATTTCTAATCAGCTAGCCTATCCCGGTTGTTTTCCCAACAGAGATGCAAATTAGGAGAAGGCTTAGGTGGAATGTTTAGATACCTAATATAATCTTTGTTTAAAGCATCAAATTGCTTTAAAAAGGTTACTTGAATTTTTAGTTAGCATGTGACACAATTGATACTTCTATGACTATTTGATTGTTTATAAGATGAAAATGATGATATTGGGCTTAAAAAGACTGTTTGTTATATTTGTCTAGGACAAATGCTCTCTCGACAAACATGTCAAAAAGCAGGTTATTTTTGCTTTGATTTAAACCAAATATAATGGACTAGACAGTGGGAGGACATGAGGAGCAGTTAGCTTGACTCCTGCTTCTCACAGCCTCACCTTCCTCTTATGCCTTTTCCACTCATGGTTTCATCAGCTTTCTCTACTCGCACACCGGAAAAGGTTCCAATGTCTGCCTATATGTCTCCAATAAACAGCTACACCCTCTTGATCTCCAAGGTATCCTTCATACCGTGTGATACAACCAATGCATGTCATTATAAGCTTTTCCCATTGGTCTGGATCTGCATACGCCCTGGTCAAACACATACCGACCCCAGTCTGTCCATCTGGAGCCTGTCCATCTCTGGATTAGCCAGACCAGTTCTCTCGCCCTGGCACCACCTGCTGGCCCTGCTGGTCCTCCTCACTGCAGCTGGTTCCGGAAGGGTGAAAGTGGGTTAGGCATGTGCTCTGGGCCTCTGGGTCAGGGGTGGATGCATCGGGATTGGAGGGGTTTAATGGAGGTTTATAATAGTCACAGTAGCCAGAGGCAGGAGTCTATTATAGATGGTGGCTCCCTCAGGGCCCACTCGTGGATCTACAGAACTACAGCATTAGGGCAGAAATGAATAGAAATGGAAATAGGAACATTATCAACTCAGAATTATGGAGCTTATATATCTGTTTTGGGAAAATTGATTAAATTGCCCCCCTTCTGGAGTTGATCAGCCATATAATTCCTAAATTACTAGAGCTTTTAATTGGAAATCAAAACTCCTTTGTTGTGTTCTCATTCATTCAGTGTCCTAGATATATTTTGAATGCCTGATATTTATTGTTTAGGTGTAGTTGCAGTAGCAAACTCTGCTTAAGTTTGCCATAGTGAAGGAAACAGCTCCAGAAACTGTTTAGTTTAAGATTACATAAGCGTTTGTAGGTGGACAGAGAGATCTGTGTTGAAATCTGAGCAGAGAAGTGTCTCACTTAGTAATGGATAAAAACTGAAGGGGTCATTTGTGAAGTAATGAGACAGAAGTGGATTAGACACTTTTATTACCAGGTGACAATATGCTATCATTACATGTGGTATATAGCTAATAATGTGCTGCTGTAGATGTGGGAGAAGATCTCCAAACTTTGCCAAGAGGTTGTTATTTAGGCTGCTATTTAAAATCTGAATGATCTGACAGGAAAACAACCACCTGTAAGTAAGAGTTTGTTGCTAATTTCTCACGCAAAGATGTTATCCTTAGTCTTAAACCAGGAAAGTCGTGTAAATTTATCGGCTAAAAGAGGGTAACACCTCTTTTTTTCTGCGAAGTGACCTCCAGTTTAATTCACAGAAGCTAGCAGTGTAAGACCTTTGAGTATTGTTGAAGACAATAGGGGGCCGTGTAACCAAAAAGGTAAAGAACCTATACTTTATCTACTCAAATAATGATTATGTGTTCTTCTACTTTGCTACACTCAAGTTTCCTTCTGTTTGTTGCTTTACTTCTAGAATCTTTTTTTTTAAACTTGTAAATGTAGTTAAAGGTTACATCAGTTGACTTGTCAAGAGCTGTGTAAAAGGGTCTTGATGCTGGTGTAGTAGCTTCCAGCTCGCCTCATCTCATATTATTACCTTGGGGAGATTGCAATTCCCCAAGAGAAGGTACAGGTATGTAAGCACCAGTGGTTAAATGGTGGCAAAATACTTTTTGTGAGTGAGTAATAGTATACAAAATGCTCACTCTTGGTGCCATCCACGGCTAA
Organism: Enteromius radiatus; assembly: GCA_032357445.1. Classification (NCBI taxonomy): domain Eukaryota; kingdom Metazoa; phylum Chordata; class Actinopteri; order Cypriniformes; family Cyprinidae; genus Enteromius; species Enteromius radiatus. The sequence continues at coordinate 15,911,038 of JAUCMS010000095.1, read as the reverse complement.
GAGTTTGTTGACTAATGGTGGATGTTCATATGAATTAACCATGTAGGATTAGCGGTGTAGTTAATGCTTTTACTTTTCACAGAGTTGTCTTGGTGTCATTAAGTCTCATACAGGCTCCAGTAAGTGCTTGTTACATATTTTATTGTCTAAATGGATTGCTGTGCTGAAGATTGTTGATGCTGCTGCTTAAATTGCTTATTGATTAAAGTAAGTGAATAGCAGGTTGGGAAGTGGAATATTCTCCAGAGATGGCGTTAACGGCACTGTGTGTATCATCCGGTCATTTAGATAAAGTATCTGCCCACAATTAACTGGTTTTAATGCAATATGGGAAATCCAATTATTTGTGGGCTTTGATTCGAGAAGCTGCATATTTTTTTCCCTTGTGTGTCTTTGGATTTTAATTGTTTGTATAGAATATTTGCCTTCAGTGATTCTTGGTCTGAATGTTTAAACATTTCTCCTCAAGGACCACCAAGGGTGTGTGGCCCTTATCTAAAGCCTTTTTGTTCTACAAAGCTTTGTCATTCCCTCATTTCCGCTTTCAGATAGATTTCCAGGACACCCCAGGTGTATTCCCTCACCACTTAGTCCTGTCAGCAGTGTGCACAGACTGAACAAAGGGAAACTGGAAAAAAAGCATTAGTACTCACTAGGGCTGGGCGATATGGAGCAAAAAATATATCTTGATAATTGTAATTGTAATTGTATTCAATAATACAATATGCAAATAAATATGAAACTGTACAACTGTTCACTTGAATGATTTATCATGAAATTGCATGAAAGGTTTAAAAAGTCTATTAAAAGATCAAAATCAATAATAAATCAATAAATAAAATAAGCTTATGAAACAATAACTAACATATGATCCAATGCCATGTCTCAAGTCAAGTGAATGAATCATCTTAAAACAGGCATCCAATACTGACTGAGATCGAGCGCAAGAATAATCGCCTGCAGGGGTTTGAAATGAGCTCGCAGGCTCCCGTTTCTTTGCATGTAGATCAGTTTTCCTCCCGTGGAAATGATTTACCGGGTGCGCTAGAATCAGTGGTGCGCTTGCTTATTAATGGCATAGATTTGGCGCCATAGATTTGTTGGGTTGCCAAACAAGCAAAGTGGCCAAAATGAAATATAAACATTATATCGATATATACGATATGTCAATCAGTATTATCAGTGTTAACATTTCTATCAGTGTTATTCCATTCTTTCCATTATTAATGGTTATTAAGGTAGTTGTTAAGTTTGGGTATTGGGTAGGAATATAGAATAAGGTCTTGTAGAATAAGGCATTAATATGGGATTAAATACTACTAATAAATGGCTAATATTCTAGCAATGTGTAGGCTAATAAGCAACTAGTTAAGAGTCCCTAAAATTAAGTATTACTAGTTTTACTAGTAATTAGGGATGTAGAATATGGTCATGCACAATGTGTGCTTTATAAGTAATAAACAGCCAATATGTTAATAAAAACCATGCTAATAAGCAACTGAGAATTGGACCCTGTACAGTCAAAGCGGTATTACGTCACAAAAGTTTTGGGACAGATTTGGGACAGGGTACATCATGTGACTCTGAAGAAGTAATGGCTCCTGATTATTCAGGTTTACCATAACAGGAATAAATTATATATTAACATATTTTAAATTGTAAAAACATTTTGCAATATTGGTGTTTTTACTGTGTTTTTGATCAAATAAATGCAGTCTTGGTGAGCGTTTGTGTTTAGCTACTTAACTCATAGCTGTGACATTCAGATACTGTTTTGCTCAGTTCCAGACTTTAGTTTGTGGAATCAAATGCGTGCATACTGCTTGTTATCCTGATTACTGATGGCAGATAATGGTATGTTTCCTGTGGTGATAAACTAAGCCAAAATTCTCACAGTCCATTGAAGCATACTGATTGCAACCAGACCTCCAACAAATGACCACAAAGCCACTGAGGGTGAGTTCAGAAGGGCATGTTGGCCTACTTTGACCATACTTCAGGCAGCTGTATCTTCAGATAGAGTGCTGTTGTTAAGAATAGTTAGAAAAGGATGATTCATGTTACATACAAAATTATTTCTGCATCCGCCCAAACCATCCTCCACCATGAAAATGTAAATATATTCAGTCACGTCTTTCTTCCTCTTATTTATTATTTCCTGCAGTGTTTCACACTTTTCATTAGTATCATCTTGTTTTCTAGACTCTGAGTGCATCATTGATAAGAAGGAAGAAGCTTCTTCCTTCAGGCTTCTTTAACATCATCAGTCATATTCAAAGATGAGCTCACCTGAATCAGCCTTGCTTATAAAAGCTTAATAAAAGTGATTCTGCTTCGTTCAGGAAAAGGGATGTTGTTCTTTGTTGACATACCTGTAGGTTGTTTTGGTCTAGTTTTGGATTTACCTACCCTTAAATGTCAATTTCAGAAAAAAAGATGCCAGTGGAAGCATATTTTACTAGACTTACCTGTTTTTAAAGCTAATAGGCTGTGGTTTTATTCAGAAAGAAGATTTCATCAATAATTTTCAAAATGTTTGTAGCATCTGTCAAATTAATTTGCAACTACCAACTATTTTGCATGAAGTCTATTTGTTGTGTTTTTTGTTTAAAGTACTTTAATCTTGGCATAAAATTACATTTTTGCTGTTACTTTATGGGCAAATGAATGAATGGTAGCTTTACATGTTATTCCTATGTGCAAGTTCTGACAATTTCCTCTTTGAATGGAACTAAATCTGAGATATCATTTTTCCCCCCATAGTTAATTAGGAGTCACAGAATGTCTTCTTGACATTTTTCTGTCCAGGGTCATTAGTGAAGTTCTAACTCTATCCTCAACCTCATTAGCAGGTCTGTTTCATCCATTCACTTGCCACATTAGCTTCTGGCTCCAAAGGGTCAAGTGTGTTTCTTTGGTTTCAACCAGTTACTGTACATGAACTTCTTTAAAATAACCATTAAAATCATACAAGGTTGGAGACTGTGAAGGAAATATAAAAGAATGAATATTTATTAAATATTTAAGAATATCATTTCTTTAAGTCACATAGTAAATTGCATACTGCAGGTGTTCTGCCTCTGACACATCATGAGCTAATGCAAACTGTCTCTGACTTCCAGTATAGTGCTTTATACTCCAGACTTTAAATTTGGAGAGAAATTCAGACAAAAGTTATCTAGTCTTAAGATCAGAGAGACTTGATTCAAAACATGAATTTCTCCTTTGAAAGTCAGTGTTATTCATCAATTGTTGCTTTCTTACAGTCAAGAGACACACTGTTGTGTTTGTAGTCAGAATGGTAAAGGTAGTGAGATTATTATCAAGAGGAGAGATCATGACTCATCAGAACCAAACCTTCAGGTCTTTTGAGAGAAAACAACTTCCACAAAGATTCATTTAGAGCATGACTTAGATTTTATCACTAAAACATTTCCTTTTTTGCCACAGGGATCGGGAAAAGTTAAAACAGATGTGATAGTAAGTTAAAAGTTGTCTTTTAGTCATCAGATGATATAGCCTTTTAGCCCCACACATTTATGAGAACAATATTGTTGTATTCTCAAGTGCATGTGGGTTTAATATTAGCCTCGTCATCAAACTACTTGACAGAATCTGACTCGCCTGATTTCCACGAGACATTTTCTGTGGCTTAATTTCAGGATCTACTGTCCATTTATCACTTAACATCATTACGGTGAAATTTCTTTCGTCCACCATCATGCTGGGTGCTACTTTGATTATCCACTCTGTAATTGTAGCACTTCTCTGTTGGCAAACAGAGACGCGTTACATAAGCAGCATGATAAAGGGCCCTGTGGATTCGTTTATTCTTTATGGAGTTTATAAAACCCCACAGTGCCTCTGCTTCAGCCCAACCTGTCTCTGCTTGCATGGGTCTGACAGAAATAGCAGCTGATGGAACAAGCTCGCTGGCCCTGATGGGTTAAGGCTGAGTGGGCAGAGGGTGGATTAGAGCTTCCCGTAGCTCAGAATCCTGGGTAGGCGTTGGACTGGATCTCGCTCCAGTGCTGCATGAAACATTCCCATATGTTCTTGATAATTACACAAAGACGTCCTCGCAGAGTACTGGAGCTTTGACACATTTTCCTTTAGCATCTCCAGTCTGGTTTGTTGTGGCTGTTGATGTATTACTGTACACTGTATACACAGTATATGACATATTGTTTTGCAGCAGTCCCAGTTGCTTGGGTAGATATCCAGTCAAGGATGTTTGTGGTCATAATATTTAACAAGCACACACTGATCTGCCGCAGTACTAAAATCACTGACAGGTGAAGTGAATAACATTGATTATGCAGTTACAATGGCACCTGTCAAAGGGAGGGATATATTAGAAAGCAAGTGAACAGTCAGTTTGTGAATTTCTTGTGTTGGAAGCAGGGAAAATGGGCATGCAAAAAGATCTGAGTGACTTTGACAAGGGCCAAATAGTGATGGCTACATAACTGAGTCAGAGCATCTCCAAAATGGCAAGTCTTGTGGGTGTTCCTTGTGTGCAGTTGTTTGTACCTGCCAAAAGTGGTGTAAAGAAGGGCAGACGCTGAACCAGTGCCAGAGTCATGGGTGCCCAAGGCTCGGTGATGCGCTAGCCCATCTGGTCCAGTCACACACAGAAGAGCTGCTTTAGCTTACATTGCTAAAAATCTTAATGGAAAGCAAGAGGGCAAGTCAGCAGAGGCAGTGTTATGCTCCAGGCTAGAGGTCTCCAATCCTGCTCCTAGAGGGCGACCGTCCAGAGTTCATCTCAAGCTCCAATGAAACACCCCTATGTTAGCTGATCAAGGTCTTCTGATTGTTGGAGTTTTGGAGCAGGGGTGAAAGTGAAGTCTGCAGAAAGGTAGCTCTCTAGTAGCAGGGATGGAGAATTCTGCTTTGGGCAATGTTCTGTAGGGAAACTTTGGGTCCTGTCATTAATGTGTATTATACTTTCACATGCACCACCTGGCTAAACATTGTTGCAAACCATGTGCACACCTTCATGTATTCATGTATAAATATTTTTTCCTGATGGCGGCACCGAATAAGGCACCTTGTTCAGGAATGGTTTGAGGAGCATGAGAAAAACAAGGTGATTGAGCAACTATGGGATGTGATAGACCAACAGACCCAACCCCTGGAGCCCTTGCCTTGCAGATTACAGGACGTGCAGCTAATGTATTGGTCCCATGTTCAGAGGTCTTGTGGAGACCATGCCTTAACTCATCAGAGCTGTTTTGGCAGCATGAGGGGGCCCTACATTAGGCAGGTGGTTGTGCATGACATGCATCATAATACATTAATAAACCTTGAATGTTTGGTCAGTAGCCCAAGAGTTTATTTTTAATCTTGATTGCATTTTGTTTTAACCATTTTATTGCAATGGTAATTAATTTAATATGAGAGTGACTGTAATATACTGTAACAGCCCATTGCAGGTAAAGAATTGGACCACTTCTTTCATTATAATGTTTGTGAGCTTAACAGCAGGCAATAATAATCCAATGAGCTGTGGAGGTGTCCAGTTCAGCGCATGGGATGATTTGAGAAACTTTTTTTGCAATCTTTAACATGATAGTCTCCAGAATTTCTTCAAATATGCTTTATGTTAAAAATGTGTTGCGGTATATAACTTTTGTACCTCAGGAGATGTACCTTTTTTATTTACAGTATCTGTGGTTAGTATAGCTATTATTCTTATATATGGTCTTTCTGAGTTGCTTTGCTTCTTTGTTTTTGTCTAAAATGTTAGACTTTTTTAGCGGATATAGTGCAATACACAGAACTGGCTTTGTTGCAGTCTATTATTGGTTTACTTACTGCCAATAAGCGGATGTGATTTCAGAGCCTGTGGCTGGATGAAAAGACCCGCTGCTAAAATGGATGGATCATGCAATGGATGATCACAAACAAAGTGTGTGTGCAGCACAATTTTGTGTGTGTGTGTGGACGTAGTTATCCTGCAAATGATAAATGACTCTTTTCCCTGTGCTGTAAAGTGCGAAACAAATACAGTGGCTTTCAGTGTGATGGAGAGCGAAGCTTCAAAATGAAACCATAAATGTGAATAATGTAGTTCATAAACTAGGGTGCATTGGAAGAGTTCTGAAAGCTGTCTGGTTTCAGCGATGTTTAGATTGATCTACAGAGGCTTTCTCAGCAAGCCTTTGGTTATCTGATGCTTTTTTTTTTTAACCATAGAATATTTCAGTTGCTCAACTTTATTGCCAAAGAAATATACAATACAAGCATAGGCACACTTTCTCTTATGGAAACATAAAAAAATGCTATCATCAACATGCTTAAAAAACACTTAAATGCCACTCTTTTTTATTTAAAACGTTTAATTCTGTTATCTTACCAAAGGCTACACTTTTGTGGTTAAAGTAATTTTTATATTATTGTGCACCGGCTGTGCTTTAATAGTTATACATTCTTTAAAAATGTGATTTAACCCACTTACAGTATGTTTTATGTGTTTAAAAGTTTTCAAAGGCTTTGATTGAATCCTGAGGTGTGAGTGTGGTATTTTGTTCTGACATGTGACTTTTAAATTGTAACTTTAATTCATTGTTATAAAGCATAACGGAAAGCCGTACTTATATATTCATGAACATAGTGATGAATGAAGTCTCTGAGAGCTGTGTTGCGGGTCACTGGCGGATAGGCTGAAATGATCAATGACAGATAAGTCTCACCAGCTCTTAGAATCCATGAACCGAAGAGACATTGCATTGCTTTGAGACTTTATCTATCCCTGTAAAGCGAAAAGAAGATTGCAAGGCATTCAAGGGAGCACTTGGAGTCACTTTGTACTTGGTACAATTATGTGGTCCCAGAACTCTTTTTTTTTTGCTGAAAATGGTTTCAATTATGCTTTCAAAAAGGTGTACGTTCACATGTGCTTTATAGAACAGCTGAAAAGGCTCCTTGTTGGAAACGGATTGGTTTAAATCCTATTCATGGAGTTTATGTGATAACTTCACCTGGCAATTCCTTTGCTTTCTAGGATGGATTTTTCTGTTTTCTACATTAAGGTTTAATAACACAAGTCTTTTGACAGGAGAGCTGCATACATTATGTACCCTAACGTTTTGTGACATAATCGTGCTTAGGGAATCTTCTACAGTGAAAGTACTAGAGTAAAACACTCGATTATGACTCATGACTGAACACTGAACTCTGATTATCCACCTACAGTACATTTAACTGAAATTATGCATGTACTTTTTACATTTTAATGATAATGACATGCCTACAAAAATGGTCTGGAAAAAAGTGGTTGCTGCTTGTGATTGAATATAATAGAAGAGGTGACAGATTGTGTCATTTTTAATGATAGCCTTTAGGTTGCACTATTAATTTAATACTAATGGCCAGTAGGTGTAAACCTCAATTGATTTTAGGTCTTTGTAAAGATATAAACAAGCCTGGGAATCTGTGCTCAAGCTAAGAGAGTGATTAATGTACTATTGATGGCCCTGAGACCTACACTGTTTGTATAGGAAATAACTGCAGTTATATAGGATCATGGGTCAGTTATTCTAGGAATCTAGGCATTACTTGAAACGCGTGCTTAATGAGGCAAGTTTTCTTCAAACAGGGTGTTTGATATTTCTCAGGTGAAGCTCTGATATGAAATTCTGCATCTTTCTTTGCACTGTTACTGGTGTTATTGTGGCTTTCTGTATACAGTAGCAGATCTGTTTCTTTAGCAAATAAACAATATTAACTAGCAAGATAACTATAAAGTTAAAAAGTATAAACATGGTTAAAATTTGGTCAAAATATGATACATATATAAACCTAGTTATTGTGTATTTAAAACACATTCAGTTTTATAGGCCTGCCAGTTTTAATATGACTGACAAATGGTAATGTATATGTTCAGTTATGGCGAGTTCAGACTGCACGATTTTAGCCCTGGTTTTGACTCGCCGACGGGTTGCAGAAATCGCCGACAAATGGCCGAAATCACAGTCAAATCGGTGCTCGTGCACGCAAGTGAAAATCACACAGTGTGAATTATCAAAGACGCGATTTGAGAGAATCGCCGACGTGTCGCAGACACCTGTGAGATATTTGGCATGCTAAATATCTGGACCTGTCGGCGATTCAAAATCATGCCGTGTGAAATGTGTTCTGACTGA
>JAUCMS010000095.1:15880430-15892997 GCA_032357445.1 Enteromius radiatus | reverse complement strand
TCCTTTTCTATAGGAAGGGAGTGAAAAGTGCTCACATCCCCTGCACAGCCTGGAACGTAACATTTCTAGCGATCAGTTTCCCACACATAGACGAATCTGTGGCGGTGAGCCACAGATTCAACACTGACCAAAAAAAATAAATAAATCAATACAGAGAGTCACATATTGCATTTCGTTATTCTTTTGTACGCTATTTAAAACACGCAGCAAATTCGTTCAAATGCATTTCCTTTCCCTGCTCTCTCTTCATCTCTCTGTCACTCACACATCTCTCCCTCACACACACACACACAAACACACACACACGTGTCTCTCCCTCACACACCTCCTCCGTGCACATTGCCTTCAAACACTGGTGATGATCCGCCATTGTCGACACTGTCTTCGGACTTCGGATGACTCATCTCGTCTGCGCAGGTCTGGCTGGCCTAGCGCATGGGCGGGTATATGCAAATGTGGTGAGCGTATATAAAAAGTAGGAAACAATGGTGTTTGAGACTCACAATATGTTATGTCCATGTACTCAACCATGCCAAGGTAAATTCAGTTTTTCATTCTAGGGCACCTTTAAGTAAATGTGCTGCTTTGCCTCATGTAAATTAGATATCATGTTAAAGGTTATAATAAATCTCAATGGCCTAATACCAAATCATGTTTTATTATTTATTGGAGCCAACAAAGGAAAGGATAACACTACACAACATGTTTAATATTAATTAAAGTTGGCAGATTGTTCCTTGGATTGCAGATTGTTAAATTGCAAATTTGTAAAGTGAAATAAAAATAACTGAAAGTTGCCTGACGAATATTATTGCTGGAATTATTAAACAAACTGAATATTTTGAAAATGAACTTTGTGAGGTGAATGTGGATTACTGAATTTTAACAATGAAAATGTTTGTGAAATGTCTCAGTTTTAAATATTCGCTACATAAATATACAACCATGTTAAAAAGCACTTTTACTTGCAATGCTTTTTTTTTGATTTGTGGAATCTAACAAGCTTTTTATGTCAAATACTTTAGGCAGGATTTTTGTTCCATAAATGTGCATTATGTGCTTTTTATCTTTTTTAAACTGCTGAAAACAGATGCGTCTTGATATTCTGATTTTGAATTACTGTCACTGGAGAAATACACTTTTTATACCCAGATACGGTAGTTACACAGTTTGTTATAGCACTTATATATTCTTCTCATTTCACTGTCAGAAAGAAACAGAAATGCTCTGAGAACAGCGTGTGTGAAGAAGACAAACGGTGGCAACAGTGATAAATGACAGTGTTGAGGCTGTTCTTAGTTTTATGTTGCAGACTCTGTGTGTTCTGCTGGTTTTAACCTTGAGGTATGGAAGATTTTGTGTGTTTGTTAGGATGGTGTGGACAGCTTGGCAGAAACTGATCCCGGATTATAACATCAGGGATGTTGTTATGTTTCATTGAGAAAGACAACAGGAAATGTTGTCTTTCTCTGGCATTGAAATCCATCTGTCAGCATCTGTTAATGACCTGATGTGTGTGTTTGTGTGGAGGAAGGGGAAAACATGCAAAGCATCTCTGATGGACGTTTTTATAATCCAGCAGCAGTTATTGTAAAATGATAATGTGTGAGATTAATCAGAAAATGACTACTCCTGCTGAGTGATGGGTACTGGTATGGCAGAATGTTCCATGGACTCGAGACTCTGAAGGTAAAATTATGATGTTGGATTTCTCTTGCTTTTGCAATATTACTCATACTGCGTTGAGCTAATGAGGGACAGGGCTTGTTTTAATGAAACCACACATTCACACTGCTCTTCTCTACTATTATTGCTCATTATACTGCAGCGTTTCGTGACTTAACATTTGCATTTTCTCTCTTGGCAGTTTGCCTCTCTCTAAAAACACGATCTTACTCACGACTGCATTTATGGGCCTATTTACACTTGGTCATTTTATGCGTTTTCTCTGATTTGATAGCTGTCTGATCGTGAAAAGACCAGGTGTAATGCCCTCTTAAACACTTTCAAGAATGACTTAAAGCCGATCGCTGAAACCTGAGACGAAACTTGACAAGTATAAATCTATCAGCTTGTTGAAACCACACATTTTACTCCCAAAATGTTGAAAGAATAAATGTGTGAGAGCGTGTTATACTGTAGGCTATATGGCATGTCATGAGCCAGATGTGACAGTGCTAATGTAACACGCATTGCTGTGGATGAGTAGCTAAGTATCTCTTCAGCAGGCCTATGTGCAAACTGCCACAGACACTCAAAACACATCTTCATTAAAAATAGTGAGGCTATTATATTACTAGTGCTAATGCCGCTCTCTCTTTCTCTCCTGTTGTGGTCTTTGATCTTGAAATTAGATTATGATGAATAAAATCCAGAGCATATCTGTTGCTTAACAGATATGGTGAACTCTGAATTTGCATGTAGTGTAGAAGATCGGATTATTTAGTCTGTTTTGTGGAGACACATTTAAGGTGGCAAGGTGTAAATAGAAGCGTTTTAACAAATCAAGTAGATATTTAGTCAGTAAAAACACATGAAGTGTCACAGTCAGCTGGAGGTGCCAGCCCAGATCAGGGGATGGCACTCCAGCGCCCAGCGGACTATCTGTTTTTTATGTCACACAAACTCATGTCTCCACCCATCTTGTCTGTTGTCTCGGTAGCTCATTTATGTATCCGCCCAGCTTGTTTTTTGTCATGGTCATTCATCTGTTGCTCCGCCCCTCTTTCTTGTATTTAAGCACCTGTCTTTCATTGTGAACTCGCTTGTCAATGTTGGATGTACCCCGTTGTCAAGCCCTCCGTGTTTTCCCGTGTTTCTGGTGTTTTTCTGCCTCCCTGGATCTGGACCTAAGCCTGCTCTCGGACTCTCACTCTTGCCTCGCCCCTCTGGACTCTGTTTGCCTCATCACCTGACCTTTTGCCACGAACTCGGATTGTTCTCTCGTCTCAGCCTTTGATGTACTGTTTACCGTTGTATGACTCTGCCCGTTTCGATGCTGTTTTGACTGTGTTCTTAAATAAATGGTTGCATATGGATCCGAACGCCTTCCCGAGTCTCTATCGTGGCATGAAGTCACCAGGTGTAAATGTAGCCTATTGCTCCTTAGTATGGACATAGTATAATAAACTGTTTGTTTTGCTGAACTAGCTTTAAAAAGCTTTAAAATGAGCTTTTTTAATGTGATGAAAGAAAATGAACCAATGGGAATTCTCGTGTCATCCTAAACCTAAATGATTTTTTTAAATTCTGTAGAACACAACACACACAGACACATACACAATTTTTTTTGTAAATTTCCTTCCTGCACAACAAAAGAATATACTGGATGCTGATACCAGATGCTGTCAAGCTACAAATAAAAGAACAAAAAAAAAACAACAATAAAAACACTAATAATAGTCCTTAGAGCTTGTGTGAGTTTGTAAAGATCTTGTGTGCAGTAGATATTTTTTCCTCTGAAATTTTTATAATTATTTACTTAAAATCTTCTCCTCCAACCATAGCCCAAATTATTTGGAAATGCAATGAGGCATCCTGGACATTAGTGACACTACTAGTGAATGCCATTAGTTGTCGCATTTGTCCTATAACCACCAGTTTTAAATATGCCACACTTTATAATTGTACAGTATGTGAAAAATGAGAGCTACAGAGGAGGGAAATAAAGTAGGAAAATATATTTGGGGTAATATTTTTATTTAATTTTGCTTAAAGAACACATTACATTGGTCAAAACAAATGAAAAAGTAAAAAAAAAAGAATGATTTATGAAATATCATGTGACACTCAAGACTGTACTAATGATGCTGGAAATTCTGTTTTGTCATCACAGAAATAAATTATATTTGAATATATATTTAAATAGCAAACAGTTATTATAAATGGTAATTATATTTCAGTTTTTTTAGCAAAAATATTTAAAAATGACCTCAGACTTTTGAATGTATATTTGCACGTTAGCGTTAGTGTTGTCAAGTATACATACTGCATTGGATCTGCATTAAAGCGTGGGAACTTACTCTGAATTCATAGCTGCATGCTGTGCTATAACTGCATTCACACACTCACTCAAACATACACACTTGAGCAAGGGATCACCAGACCGAATAACAGAAAAATCTGCTGCAGTCATCAATCCATTGCTGTCATGGGGCATGCTGGGTAATGGAGTGTGCCGCAGATGTGAGTGGAATTGACCACATCGCTTTTCTTTTTCCATGTGCTATTGAAAGGCTTCTTTTCTTTTGAAAGGCGTCTTAAATATCCAGACGCCTGACAGCCAATCTGAAGCTGGCCTGGGAACTTTTTTATTATATTTATAAGATATGACAGAAGAGTTTTATACTTCAAATCTCTTATGGGGCTCAAAGTATTGGTTCATAATAAAAGGCTTGACTAGAGTCTTGTAGCTGTGAAAAAGAAAAGAAAATAAATTCATAAACTACGCAGAGGCAGGAATTTAACAAAATCTTATATACAGTAGTGTATAATTATTCAGTTTGCCTGAATGTGCGCAGAATAATAATGTAGGGTGACCATACGTGCCATTTTCCCAGGACGCATCCTGGCCAGGATTTCTATATTGCAGAAAGTATCTAGGTTTTGGCTTTGTTTGCCTGTGCAAACCGATTGGTGTACGACACTGGTTCTTCATGTTTTAAAGACGCTCTGGACATACTTTAAATCAAAGCAATAAAGAAATCCTGGCCAGGACGTGTCCTGGGAAAATGGCACGTATGGTCACCCTAAATAATGTGCTGCAGAATATGCACAAATTTCTAATTTAACACAATTTACTGAAAAACCTGTTGTACAATGTTGTACAACCTGTTGTTTTAAATATCATCTCGCAAAGTCATTAATGGCAGATTTAGAGAGACAACTGATAATTAAAAGCATTTTAAAGAGCTCATTGATGTAGAATATGTGAGAATTACATCTAAATAAATATCAGAAACTGCACCAAATTCAATATATTTTACAAATATTTTTAAATAAATTATTCAGATATTTTTGAGTACAAGGTCCACATTTTTTACTTAATGTTACATGAGCCATAAAAAGATGCATCAAATACAGTTATGATCAAAAAGACTTTTAAGTTGTGTGGATGTAACATCACACTATACCAGGACTGTCCAAACTCTGTCCTAGAGGGCCAGTGTCCGGCAGACTTTAGATCCAATTTGCCTTAACACACCTGCAGGAGGTTTCTAACATGCCTAGTAAGCGCTTGATTAGCTGCTTCAGGTGTGTTTGATCAGGGTTGGAGCTAAACTCTGGAGGACACCGGCCCTCCAGGACTGAGTTTGGGCAGCCTTGCACTATACCAGGGGTGCCTGGCGATCGACTGTCCTGCAAAGTTGAGCTCCACCTGTAATCAAACACACCTGAAGCAACTAATTACGTTTTTTAGGGTCGTTTGAAAATTAAAGGCATGTGTGTTTGATTAGAGTTGGAGCTAAACTTTGCAGGACAAATCTTACCCTGGAGGTCCAATGCACTGCAGAGTTTACCTCTAACCCTAATCAAACACACCTGAGCATGCTAATCAGTGTCTTAAGGATCTAAGAGCTAAACTCTGCAGTGCATTGGTCCTCCAGGGTAAGATTTGAGAAACCCTGTAATAGACAATGAGGAGGTTGCCAAAATAAAGTGATTAATTCATCATCTTGTCATGTGATCTCATTATGTTGGCCCTCGTGAGGTGAGTGGCTCCATGTAAAATAAAACTGCGGTGCTTTTAGGACACCTGTAAATAATGTTTATGTTCACATAAGATTGAAAAGCTTTCCTTGGCTTTATAGTGGCTATCATGTTGCTCTGTGAAACCTGCTGTCAGACCATTTTGTATTTATCTATTTTTTTTTTCAACAAGGAGGGTATCACTTAAAAGACCTAATGTGTACAGAATGGGTGTAGTGAGTGACAGGGCTGAAAGTCTGTGCCATCACAGGGCCCCAGAGGACCGCTGTTAAGTAGGTCTACTGAAGGAGATGGAGCTGTCTCATTGCCTGAGTGCAATTTCCAAATTTCCTGCCAATGACAGCAATCAGTCAGAGCTCTGGGAAATCGGATTGAATAATTCAGCTTAATTATGACTCTGTGTGCATTATTCAATGACCTTTTTTTGAAACGCTCTTGGCCCGTTGCGATTTTTGGGAGGGTAATTATGAATATGCAACAGAGAGGCCTTTTTCTAATTAGATAATACAGCCTGTGATTGTTTTTAATACAGGAAAAAAAAATAATTTTGTCTCATCCTAAAAAACATCCGCAGATGTTTATTTTGCTGGGGGGAGGTTTAGTGAATGGGTGCCATCAGAATGATAGCCCAAAATGATGTTTAAGCAAACCAATTTCGGGAGAACCATGCACAATATAATAACCAGCTGCAGCCGATTAGCTAATTACCCTATCAGATCTCAATCAGGTCCTTTATATATCGCCATTAACTCCCCATTCTTAGTGTCTTCGTCTTCGCATCCCCATTTGTTCTATAGCTTCAATGCAACAGGCCACTCCACTCTCCTCTCAGGGGGCATGCGGAGATCGGACCGGGCTCCGAGCTCTTCTCAGCTCTCGCTGCTTCGGGGTCACTCCCCTAGGGCTCGGGGCCTGCAAAGCTCTCTGCCTGCTCCCTGGACACTTCGCCAAATATGCCCATTTTGGTTATTACTGAGGAAGTGGAAACTCGTGAACCACTAATAAAACATCACAATATAATCTTTTTTTTTTTTTTTTGTAGTAAACAAACATCAAGATGTTTTTAACTTTAAACTGTTGATTCCTTTATCCATTATATTGCTTTCTCTAGTGAAAAGGTTGAGTGGTCTTTGATCTTGTAATCTTGAAATTACTTTCAACAGATATGATTAAATTAGCATGTAGCGCAAAATTGAAGATCAGATTATTTAGATCCACTATGTGAAGACACATTTAAGTCGGCAAGGTGTAAACGGAACTGTTTTATCAAATCAGATAAATATCCAATGAGTAAAAACACATGAAGTGACTTCTTTAGAATTTTTTTTACTATTCTGAGGAAAAAGTGAGTGGCAATTTCCTGTATGTTTTTCTGTTATGTGGTTTCTAAAGTGTGATTGGTTTACCGTCATTGATCATCCATTCTGTGGTCTCACTCTGAGTCATGTGTTGTTGGTTGGCGAAATACGTTAAGGTGTGACCTGTGTCACAATGGCCCACTCATTGCTTGTTGATACATCAGAGCTTACTCACTGTTGGTGGGTGATTTTAACAAGCACCAGGAGCATGTTGGCACACTCTGATGCTGGGGGCATCAGTAGGTATGTGGGTTTGTTTTGTGACTGAGAGACTTCAGACCAGTGTTCATGCTGTGCTTTAAATTTTACACAAACTATTGCATTTGCGGATCCTAATGAACTGGATGGATTCTGTGGGCAATCAAATGACTTCAATCAAGATTTCGTCAGTGCTTGGTCTCTGAGCTCATGAGAGGAAATTACTGCAGGATATTGTATCCTCGCCTCAAATTACAACTTTAACTCATCATCAGCTAGCCTGAAGAAAAATAATTTTTCTTTAACTTTACTACTAAATAGTACAGCCAATATAGTCACAGCCCCATAAAACCATTCATAACTGTACCATGGAATTTATATGCTACTTTATGATGCTTAAAGAATACACACGTCCAACAACACATGCTTTTAATATGGTACCATGTCAAAAGCAAAACAAAACTGTTAGTCATCATACTTTCTTGTTAGTGATTATCTTTTACATAAAACCCAACTTGATTAATTAATTAACCCAAACCTGGTTCTGGAAGTAAGCCTGCCATACCTCTTTTTTCTTCTTTTATTTATTTTCAAATTACATTTGCACTGTTGTCACCACCTACTGGGCAGTTCTGGAATAATCTTTCATTTTAGATTTAATTTAATCATATTAAATATCTAAATAGAAAAAAAAACTATATTATGTAGAAAGCATCCAGCTGCAACAAATAATTAAATAAATAGATTTTTTTAATTAATACATATTGCTTTCTGTTATGATAATTCTGTGGAGTAAATTTGGTTACTTGCATGCTTTGAGAGTTACCTTAGTTTTTGGAAGTGAAAGTTGAGTTTTGTTTTAATAAAGTTTAATTTACTCATCCATAAACAAACCCCGAAATGTCACATAACCTCCTTTCTGGAACCCCCCCCCCCCCCCCATATTACAATACATAACTAGGGCTAAAACACGATAATACATTTATCAACATCCCACTTCCTCTTGGTGGCTACACGGGTTATCAGGCCGGTCATGCAAGGAAATAGACCTAGAATAAGATCATACTTCCTTTGTTGATGGTGCTTATAGCTACTTTTATGACATCTGTGTTGCTCCTGAAATGGTCACCGTTTATAGGCCACTAAAAGGAACATGACATTTGTCTTTTGGTCCATACTGTATAAAATTACAGCTCAATTGAAGCTGCCTGCCAGGCTTCAGTGCCAGTTTGTCAGTGTGTGTCGTCATTGCTGGCAAAGGCAATTGCACAGTCACAGAAGTAAAGACCAGCTATCTCACATGGTGCACCAACATAATTCAAAGCTGGGCATCAGCATTCATAAACAAAGATTGCTTAAGCCATTTTCTAGAGTCACTCTCACACTGCAGTATTATTTGAGTGTTGCATGGCACAGCCTGATTTTGCTGAGTTGAATATGTTCCTAGGTCAACATATTTTGTTGACTCTGGAACAACATTTTAATCTAAATATTTCTGGGCCTTGAGCATGTCAGTTGCTTTGCTTGATATACAGGATTAGAAAGCTCTTGGCTTTCATCAAAAATATTTTAATTTGTGTTCCAAAAAGATGAGCGACTGCCTTATTCATTTGCAACGGGGAAGTAATTAATGACAGAATGTTAATTTTTGGGTGAACTATCCCTTAAATAATGATTTTAAACACTACACACATACACGTATATGTTTATATATTCAAGCCACATTTTGTATATAAAATACAATACAAAACAAAGCATTCAGCTGATTTGGATGTTTAAGTGGCCTAGTAATAGTCACAACTAGAAACAATTTGTGGAAGTATACAGTGACAACAATTACAGCATAAGAACATTTCATTCTCATGGTCTTTGAATTCTTTGAGTTACAGTAAATTGTAGTATTCTGCTTTACGCTCACCACAGTGCTCACATTGGCACTGAAAAACATCTCAGTATGATTCTGTCGATCATAGAACACTTAATGACTCATCACTACTTGTGTATATACTTATTTGAACCAAATCTCTACACAAAACATTGAATTAAGGCAGATTTGATGAGAAATGCATTTCTTTTCAAAACAAAATGAATTTGGGTTGTTCCATTTTTATTGAAAGAAAGCGGATGCAACAACAGGCTGAATCCTAATGGAGAAAACCAGCATAAACCAACAAAGGCTTAAACTATTAGTGTGATTTAAGCTGTATTTTAGAGCAGGGTTGGGGTCAAGTAATTACATTAGCTGGTTTTGAACTCAGGTCATCCTCATTAGCAAACAAACAATAAAACTACGCCTTCCTTGGTTTCCGGCCAACAAAGTGGTCTTCAATTTCAAACTGTCAAACCTTTTAGATTGGCAGTGGCACAAGTTACAGTATATAGGTCCCTAAAAATGCAGTTGGAGTGCAAATGTCTAATATTGCAGAGGAGGAATGGCTCACCGGTCAGCACACTTTAACCCTGCAGTCATACGCAGTACCTCATTCATTCAAACTATCTATTGATCCTTTTGTGAACGGATCTCTCTGAGCACTCAAGTGTTGTGGAGGGCAGTTTGAAGAATGTGATGGTGAATGTACACTGGGAAAGTCCCCTATTCTGTTCATCTTTCATTGTGGCTGATGAGAAATCATTTCTGAGATTTTACCGATTTTAGTTAGATTAAGGATAAACGTCTTTCATTTCTTATAATGCTGAGCACTGTGCAGGATATTGAGAGACGTGGCATTCTTCAGACCCTCAGTTTATGTGTCAGCATTTTCCTCCTAAGCTTTTTTCCACCACGGACAGTTTCAGATATATTGTTCAGTGCTGCAAAGAAGGATTCCCCCTCCTCTCTCTTTATAATAATTATTTTTTTGTTGTTCTGCAATATTCTGTTCATCATGTTACCCTTCTAATAAAAAAAGTCAGAGATCGCATTAAATGTTTTAGTTATTTGTTTAATTGAAAACTGGTTTCATGATTTTGAGAAAACCGTATCATTATGATGTGAAACGAACAATAAATATTTAACATTCTGAACAATAATTAGTAGTTTGATCATATGAATCTTTGTATAGATGGTCAGGTGTTCTTCAGCTGAAGATCATGATGCAATTTGGATCATCTCAGATTACACTGAAGAACATGATCATCAGCTTGTCCACAAAATTGTGGAGAGCAGAACGAGTTCTGAGGTCAGAAAAGAGAACAGAGTCAAACATTCTGAACATAGATATGAACAGAAATACTCTGTTTCAGTTGTTAATGCTGTATTTCTTACAGTAAGTGGTGTGTTTATGTGGTACAAATGATGTGCATGCATTGTGTTTGATATTCACATCACATCTTCTTTGGGTTTTATTCCTTTATCCTGAAGTAAAGACATGAAAATGGACTGTCATCTTTCAGCTACAGTATCTCTCCTGGTGCAGCAAACATAATTCACAGCTGGGCATCAACATCCAGAGGCCTAACCAGAACCATTATCTGTAGTCACTGACTCCTTTTGAATTTGAATGCAGTTTATTGGATTATTTAGATGAATGACTCAGTGGTTGAACGAACATTAGGATTGGCTTTAGGGGTGGATGAATAGGAAAATAACATCTCGTCTCGGTCCCATCTTGCATTTCAGTGGTACAGTATATAAAGACTGTGAATGTGAATCCAAATTGGTTATTAGATCTAATGCCTGTGGAGATACGCTTCAAGAGGTTTGCTTAACTGAAGCTTTGTTTTCATGACTGTGTGTGTATTTTTTACTTCTTTGGATGCATGTGGACAGTGAGAGTGCTGAGCGTACAGCATGCTGTGATACAGATCTACAGGAGCATGTTTGATTACCGTACTAAATGTCTCAGCAGCGCCGATCTAATGACATTACAGAGGCTTCCCTCAGAGACTGATAGATTATGATGGGCATTGAGGGTTACACACTGCAGAGGTGTTGAATGGGGATTCCCTTTCGGCGGGCTGATGTAACTGAAGTGATTGCATATGGAGCTGTCATTTGACAACGCTAACATGCCCACACTAACACTTATATCATGTACTTCAGTCTGGAGATGAGTGTGTTGATATAGATACCTATACTGCAAAAGGCTTTAAAGGGAGACTTCACCCAGAAATGAAAATTCTTTCATCATTTACTCACATGTTGTTCTGAACCTCTTTACTTTCATCATGACCATACACATAAGAATCTCTCTTCTGCTTCAGATCAGTACAGCATATTCCAGTAATGTGCCAAATTTGAATATATGAACTTGAATTTGGTCTTTTCTTACACAATATAGTAATGTAGCATCACGTTTACTCTTATTATTGCTGACACTGGATCGTGCATCTCTGCACAGAGAAACTCAGGTTTCTGCAGAGCAGAACATGTGCTGAATTTAAACATTATGCAGTCAATTTCTGAAAACACTTCATTTTGTCAAAATATTGACATTTCCCCTGGCATTGATGTTTGTCTTTGTCAACGTAATAAAATCGAAGAGATCGCTTACAAGAGCTACTCCATTCCGGATACTGTGTTTACTGTGGTTTGACACAACAGACTGTTTGATTGTGCATTGACAGTATTTGTTGCATTTTCTGCAAAGAAATTATAATTGTTACAGCATCATTTGCTTCTGAATATTTTCTTCATGAATTTGATTCACATACAGTGTTATGACATTTTTAAATATTTTAGTTCAAATTCAATGCAAATGATTATTTGTTGCTTATCCTCATTTATTTGTAAATAATGATGCCATATTTCTTACTAGTTTATATTCTGCATGGTAAGTGTGATATTTTGCTAGATATTATGCTATGCTTCTTCTTCATGTCTCATAGTACTATAATAGTTCCTGATCCACTGCAGGTAGAGCAGGTCAGGTGACATGGAGGGCTCTGGGCAGATTTTCCACTGAACACACAGTGACATCTAGTGCTCTCTTTTAGGAACTGTACTATATTATACTGCAAATTAATTAAATACATATAAGGATGTTGCTTTGGCAATTTCATGAGCCAGTCCCTTAGACACATCTAACATTGTGGAATATTACATTCACACACATTCAGTGTTATAATATGCTCTGTACAGTAGTTGAGTCTTGTTGTTTTATCAGGATATATAATGAGGTCTGTCAAGTTGATATTACACATTAGTGTATTTGTTTGTTTATGGTTGTATTAACTGTAACTCTTAGTTTCACACAGCACACTCATCCTCCTCACTTTAGTGCAGTTAAGCCAGTGGTTCTCAATTCCAGTCCTCGCGCCCCCCTGCTCTGCATATTTTCCATGTCTCTCTTTGTTAACGCAC